>SJYA01000261.1:1418310-1452420 GCA_006410615.1 Neotragus moschatus
AAAAAAAAAAAAAAAAAGAGTTAAGTCAAATGAGCTTGACATTATCAAGGGTGCAAACTGCTACACAGGGATCAAAGGCCGAGTGTTGTTCGAGAGGCTGGATTAGAATGTCAAGTGGCATGAAATGGAGCTCCCTCAACTACACACCTCTGAAAACCATCAGTATTCCAAAGCAGTCGAGGATTTGAGCCGTGAACAGAGCTGAGCCTTAGTTTTAGGACAAACCCAGATGAAGCTAGGATGGGAGGTCCCCCAGCTGCTTTCAGTGACTATGTTATTTGGGTAACTGATTCAGCTGTGTCCCTGGATTATCAGCCTCCTTCACTGGCTTGGTACTGGATGGTCCCTGAGCACAATCAGGGGTGTCCTCTCAAGAGGGTGACAGGAGACAC
Source organism: Neotragus moschatus (assembly GCA_006410615.1). Lineage (NCBI taxonomy): Eukaryota > Metazoa > Chordata > Mammalia > Artiodactyla > Bovidae > Neotragus > Neotragus moschatus. Next base: position 1,418,703 of record SJYA01000261.1, read on the forward strand.
AATCACCCTCAACTATTAATAAATAGCCTGAAATCACAAGAATGGACTTATACCCACAAGCGGCCCTTGGCACAGCTGTTGTGTTGGTGCATGTTCTTTTGGCTCCAGTTCAAGGTCTCTATTTTCTGTGCCCTGCTCCTCCCTTCTCCAGCCTCTAGGCATCCACTGCTCCTTTGCAGTCCCCCCCCCATTTTTTTTTGTTTTTGAGGGGGAAGAGACTTTTAAAAAATTAATTGGAGGCTAATTACAATATTCTAGTGGTTTTTGCCATATATTGACATAAATCAGCTGTGGGTGTACATGTGTCCCCCTTGCTGAACCCCCCTCCCACATCCCTCCCCATTCCACCCCTCAGGGTCATCCCAGTGCATCAGCCCTGAGTGCCCTGTCTCGTGCATGGAACCTGGACTGGTGATCTAGTTCAAATATGGTAATATACATGTTTCAATGCTATTCTCTCAAATCATCACACCCTCACCTTCTCCCACAGAGTCCAAAAGTCTGTTCTTTACATTTGTGTCTCTTTTGCTATTTCACATGTAGGGTTATCATTACCATCTTTCTAAAGTCCATATCTACGCATTAATATACTGTATTGCAGTTTTTCTTTCTGACTTACTTCACTCTGTATAATAGGCTCCAGTTTTTTCCACCTCATCAGAACTGATTCAAATGCATTTTTTAATAGCTGAGTAATATTCCATTGTGTATATGTACCACAGCTTTCTTATCCATTTGTCTGCTGACAGACATCTAGGTTGCATTCCCTTTTTAAGTCAAAGCTTCTCTCTGAACAGAACTGAATAAGCCCAATTCATATACTTTTAATTTGCATTCTGTCTATGAAATATTTAACCAAAGAAATAAATCCCCAACAAAGACTGAAACAGTAGAAGGAATAACGGTGATAGGGTTTCTCTGTGCACCGGGGTGGGGGTAGACGTGATAAAGTATCTAAACCCCGTCCTGGCCTCTTCACTTCTAAAATGTCTCTAGAGTGCCTTCATTCCCCTATGGAAGGGTTTTACATCTCTAGCCTGCCTTTCCCTACTCATAATTTCCATAACCTTGCAATGCAGGTATTAAATTTGTATTATTGTAAAACTTTAAAAAGCTAGATGACATGCCCAAGGCTGCAAAGAGGAACTGAGATTTGAACCTGATGTCAGACTCCCAAGATCCACGCTCTTTTCTTAGCCCCATGCCACCTTTCCATTAAGTATTCATTCTAAGTTCCTGATCAAGCTTGAGTAAATCGGAAGTAAATAGTGACCACTCTCCTTGCTGCTGCCCCTGCCCTCAAATCCTTGCTCCAGTGATTCAGAAATACCCTGTACATGGCATTTTTTGCCTCAAAAGCACTTACTCCCCTTTCTCCAAACAAGGACTAGGTACATTATCAAGTTAGGAAAAAACTGACATTCAACATTCAAAAAATAAAGATCATGGGATCCAGTCCCATCAATTCATGGCAAATAGATGGGGAAACAATGGAAACAGTGACAGACTTCATTTTCTTGGGCTCCAAAATCACTGCAGATGGTGACTGCAGCCACGAAATTAAAAGACGTTTGCTCCTTGGAAGAAAAGCTATGACCAACCTAGACAGCAGAGACATCACTTTGCTGATGAAGGTTCATACAGTCAAAACCATGGTTTGTCCAGTAGGATGGATGGACATACTAGTATGTATGGATGTGAGAGTTGGACCATAAAAAAGGCTGAGTGCCAAAACAATTGATGCTTTTGAACTGTGGTGCTGGAGAAGATTCTTGAGAGTCCCTTGGACAGCAAGGAGATCAAGGCAGTCAGTCCTAAGGAAATTGAAAGGGTAACAGGCAGGAAGGCCAGGGGTCTCCAAACAGAGGAAATAGCCTGCAAGTGTCAGACATTTTTCTCTCTCTTAAGCGGCAGGAGGAAACAAACTAGTGATATTTTTTCCTTCTCTATACAAATTTAAAAGGTTTCTCTTAACCTCCTTTCTCTGTGTTGCCATGCCACCTGGTTTCACCTGAAGTTAACTATTCTCAAACCCAGAGATAACCAATGCATTTCTTTTATGGAAATGTTTCATCTTAAGCTATGCTAATGTACTATGCATTTATCTCACTCTATCTTCAAGTCAATTCTGCCTCTTGGCTCAGAATCTACTTGACAAACCAGTATGCTATATTCAGATATTGTTCCCCTAATCTATGTAAACAAAACTATTTGTATGGTGATCTGCCCTTCTTCAAGATTCAAATTAATCATTTTATGGCCCAGGATGAACCATTTGTTGCAAAGACGCATCTTATGGGTGAGGGGCCTGGTGCCATCCTGTTTTAAGACATTCCTTTATTAACAGACTGCTAGTGACTATATTGGAGAAGGAAATGGCAGCCCACTCCAGTGTTCTTGCCTGGAGAATCCCAGGGACGGGGGAGTCTGGTGGGCTGCCGTCTGTGGGGTTGCACAGAGTCGGATACGACTGAAGCGACTTAGCAGCAGCAGCAGCAGTGGCTCTGTAACATCCAGCCGAAGACTAGCAGGGGGGTACTCTTTCTGCCCCCTTCTGATGCCTATGTCAGAAGCTTTCTTTATCTACTTTACACTTCAATAAAACTTTATTACACAAAAGCTCTGAGTGATCAAGCCTCGTCTCTGGCCCCGGATTAAATTCTTCTCCTCCAGGGGCCAAGAATCCTAGCGTCTTTTTCGTTCAACAACCTTTCAGAATCAACCCTGAATATTCATTGGAAGAACTGATGCTGAAGCTAAAGCTCCAATACTTTGGCCACCTGAAGCGAAGAGCTGACCAACTGATGCTGGGAAAGATTGAGGGCAAGAAAAGGGGGCGAAAGAGGACAAGATGATTGGATGGCATCACTGATTCAGTGGACATGAGCAGACTCGGGGAGATAGTGAAGGACAGGGAAGTCTCGTGTGCTGTAATTCATGCGGTCGTAAAGAGCAGGACATGACTAAGCGACTGAACAACATTCTCAAATTTAAACTTTCCCCCAAATCTCATTACTTCCCCCTAATTGCTTATTTAGCCAAATACCTTATATTGTGGGTATGCACTGCTAATTATGTATGCTGAATGCTTAATAAGCAAGATTTCATTTTCTCTCAAGGCTGAAAGGGAAGTATGATACATAAACCTCATTCTTTTCTCCCATCCAGCAACTCACATCTATCAGACATTCAAAGGTGATGAAAACTTTAAAAAGTACAAACATGTTTCAAACTATTGCTGTGCTTAGGTGCTCAGTCGTATCCAACTCCTTGCAATCTCATGGACTGTAGCCCACCAGGCTCCTCTGTCTATGGGGATTCTCTAGGCAAGAATACTGGAGTGGGTTGCCATGTCCTCCTCCAGGGGATCTTCCCAATCCAGGGATCACAGCCAGGTCTCCCACATTGCAGGGAATTGTTTACCGTCTGAGCCACCAGAGAAGCCCTTTAAACTACTGAGAACAGTCTGTCCCCATCACTCATTTAATTTCCCCACCACTCACTCCCTTGCCTCTCATCATACTGCAAGGCCGGTCCCTCCTCCAGTTACAGGAACAGAAGTGATTGTGCTCTCTGGGGATTCTCAGAGGCATGGTATTGAAGTTGGTTTCCAGGGAGTAGCACAGCTCAGTCAGGCCTCCACACCTAAACCCTTGCACCAGAGGACCTGCCACAGCCAAACAGCTTAAGCGGGTGGCTGGTCTCATAGGAAGGAAGGCTGTTTCCTGTCCTCGTCACAAGGTTTGTTTTGACATCTTCACTAGGCCATGGCACCCACAGAGGACAAGAGGGAGCTGGCTTCCAGGCTATCAGAAGAGATTGAACAGGACTGTCAAGCACCTCTCCTGTGGCCCTGACTTTGAAGTCCTTGCCATCGAGCAGCAATGCCTCAGGACTTTGCTATCCAGCTTTCTTCCCAACTGTCAACATGGTCTTCACATATCAGCGGTATGGCCTTGAACCCAGTCAGGCCTCTCAGGGCTTTTTCCAGGGTTCCCTTCCAACTCACCACAGAACTCCCAGAGCAGGGAATGGAGCAGCCATCTTTCCAAAGCTCAAGAACAAAGGCAGAGAAAGCCTTGTTCACGGTCTGGGGTCAGACCATGAGTAGAGCTTCCTGCCTGATGCACTAAAGGGAAAACCTGGGTATCAGAATCAAGGGACCAACTGGCTTCTTGTTGGGCCTTGCTGGGACACAAATAAACTGAAGAAAGAAGGGACTATAGGGCTGGGGAGGGGGCCGAGAGGCAACCAGGAGGTGTCAAGTTAAGGAGGCGCATAGTTCAAGTGAAAACAAACTTTCTGGTCCAAACTCTCCCACTTGGGCTTCCCTCTGGGCAGCACTTCAGCCCAGGCAGGAGGAGAGCTTCTGGTTTAGGTGTTCGCATGCTGGGAGACCTCCAGTTCACGCGAACAACATTTATTGAACACTCATTGCTGGCTGAGTCTTGGGGCGGGGAGGTAGATCCAGTTCAGCGTATAAGAGTTTAGCCAGGAGCCTGACTGGAAAGCCATGCTACAATGGTGGCTGTTTCTGAAACCTGTCCACCAGGCCACCAGAGTCTGCAGGCCCCAGAGACCGGTGAGCCAGACCCCTATCACCAGAGAGTGAAGGAGGAACATCAGCTCCTACACCCTTCTCTTGGGATTATCAGGGCTCCTTTACTGCAGCCATGAGAAATTCACAAAGTTCACAGAAGCTCTCACCTCACAGAAAGCTAACAGCTGAAGAGGTAACATCCGTGAGAGGGAAGTCTAGAAGGCTGAACAAGTAGTGATGTGAGGTCAGAGCAGGAAGACCAAGGGCTACTGGCTGGGTGGGTACATGAAAGGAAAAATGGCCTGAGGTGGTGATGCCCCCAAGACAAGGATGATAGGAAACTGGTTCTGCATGTCATGGTCTCTGTCTGCCCAAATACTGAGGAAGTCTGAAGCTTTCTGAAAGTGACTCCTCGGATGGGGGTTGCAAAAGGGAGAGGGTGAGACCTGAGGAAATAAGGACCCCTCAGAGGAATTTCTTCAATTATATAGAGAGCAAGGGACTTCGGGCCCAAATATGTTCAATATGCTTTCTCCTCTTGATCAAAACCACTGCACCAAAACAAACCACACGTGGCTCTCTGAAGGTAGAAACCAAACCCTGCTTTATAAGGCTGAGTAGCCATCATTAGCTTCTCTGCTGAGATATGAGGTGCCAGCCAGTGAACCTGTCTCACCTTCTCCCCCTCCCAATCACCCCTCCAGCCCGCCAAATACCCATCTCTACAATTCAACCACTTCAAAAAATACTCTGAGGAGGGGCAGAGTGGAGGGGGTGGGGGCTCAGGCTGGCCAGCCGGCCGGTTCCTGTGAGGTAGCTGACGCTGGTATGCCTGGGCAGGCAAGTGGAGAGAGGCCTGTCACAAGCTCACAGCAGCCAGGAGGGAGCCACCAGCTGACTGGGAGCTGGTGGAAGCAGAGAGTCTTGAAGTCTGCCCAGAGTACTTGATCACAGGTAACAACTGGGTGGAGAGGCTGGGCTCTTTGCTGGTGTCCTCACTGTCCTCTGAAGAACTGAGTTTCCTGGGAGGAGGGGAAAGGCCAGCTTGGGTCTTCTTCAGCTTGGGCATGGTCCCATCTTCAGACAGCAGTATATTTTGCTCGGTGGAGCCATGTTTTCTGAAGGGAACAGGAGGAAAGAAATGGCTGAGACTGTGTAACAAAGACTGTAACCCACAGTCTGCTCCCTTTGGAGTACAGAGCAGGCATTCACAGTATTCACTGCAGTATGGCTGACAGTGGCTGCTTCTGGGGATGAGTCTGTGCTCTAGCTCAGCTCTACCAGGCATACCAAGAGCTGCCTGGAAGAGGAGGCTGTGACGGAGTATTCTGATAGTCCCACCAACCCCCAACTGGAGAATACTGATCTCATCAGAATCTGGGAAGAGAGGAAGGAAGCAAACTCCCTGAACTCACCCCAGCACCCTTCCTTTGTCCAGGCAGCACTCACCTCAGCTTGACAGTCTCCGGCTTGGAGAAAGCACTGAGTGTCGCATCAGCCTTTGGGACAGTCAGAACTGAGGCCGGGAGAGTCCACTGGAAGCAAAGGAAGCAATGAGGCCAAAATGGCTAGGTCAAGATCAGGGGAGAGTGTCTGGGTCTTAGGCCTCTTTCCCAGCTCCACCTCGGAGTGACTAAAGGGTGACCCTGCCGGAATGGGCCCATGTTGGGGAGAGTAAGTCTTGGCCCCCTCCTGATTCAGACAAGAAGGTGAGGCTACAAAGCACTTTTGATCCTTGAAAGAAAGGCATCCAGGGAATCCTGAAGGCAAGTATCCCTTGAAAGGGAAGGGTCCTGAGACACAGAGACCTGCAGAACCCTAAGAAGTGAGAGGGTCTGGACCCGCACCCAACCCAGGCTGAACGCTTAGGGTGGGAGAGGGAGGGGCTGAGGCAGGGCTGTCCCCTGTATCCTGGAAGCATCACTCACCACTGGAGCAGAATCAGAGATGGCTCCTGTGTGGAACCCTTTGTAGCACCAACTCCGAAGCAGATCTACCCCTAGGATGAGATTAACAAGGCTGGGACTCAGGAGGATGGAATTGGAATTGGACTTCCCTGGTGGTCCAGTGACTAAGAATCTGCCTGCTGATGCAGCAGACACAGGTTTGAACCCCAGGTTGGGAAGATTCCATATACTGTGGGACAACTAAGCCCATGCATCACAACTACTGAGCCTAGGCCTTAGAGCCTGCTTGTTGCAAAACTAGAGAAACTCCATCCACAGCAGTGAAGACCCAGTGTAGCCAAAATAATTAATTAATAAAAGGGTCATCTTAAAAAAAAAAAAAAAGGTGGAATCAACTGGCCTATTCTTCTTGCCACAGAGGCCTGTTTCTTGGTCTACTGGGATTTAATCTCTCATTAAACATGGCCTCCTAGGGGCAGGGAAGACACATCACCTTTGAGCTTGTTGCCATGGTACTTCTGTTCCCACTGGGTGGTGAGAATGTTGAAATATCGTGGCTGCTCAAAAAACCGGAGATAGCGAGAAGAGATTCGAGATGGAAAAATGCGTTCGAATTGACCACGGCGAGAAAACTCATCCTCCATCTCGACTAGAACCCGAACATCATCTGGTGTCAGGACATCCAGCACAGATGCGTAGAAGTCCTATGGTCGGAAGACCGGGGGCGGGGGGGAAAGGGGTGGCAAAGCATGTAAGCCAGAGGCAGAGAATGAAGAAACTGGGGGTGGGGAGCATGGCTTCAGGGTTCTAAGGCTCAGGGACTTTCCAAAGACCACTAGGGCAGGCCGGGATGGCTAGCTTTGGACCTCATCTATTCCCGAATCTATTGAGCTTATTCAGAGGATGAAGAGATTCTTGGCAGGGGTGAGGAGACCCAGGGGGCACAGACATTAAATGATTTGTTGGATGAAGTCAAGATCAGAATCCAGCAACTCAGATCTGGCTGCAGCCTTATGTCTGCCATCCTTCTGTCGGACTCCCTTATCTGCTCTGAGAAAGAAAGTTAAGCCTTCCAGGAGCTTAGTGCCCTATGGGAAAGAAACCCAAAGGGTCAACAGCTCTACAAGAAGGGTGGACTGGTACAGTATTTTGCTAAGAACAGTGATTGTTGAACAAATACTAAAGGCCATCAGCTCTCTCCTCTAATTGCCATTTCCTTCTCCAGGGGATCTTCCTGACCTATGGATCAAACCCAGGTCTCCCACATTGTAGGCAGACGCTTTACCATCTGAGCCACCAGGGAAGTCCCCTCTAGTGACATACATGCCAGCAAATCCCTGCACGTGGGTATGTAAGAAATCCTGCCTGAGAGGGATGAAGAGCTGTTTGCCTCGGGGCCCCACAGGTTTGACCAGGGAAGCTTTCTGCTGGCACTGGGGTAAAGGCAGTCTCCTACCTGATCAGGAATTTTCTGGGTCAGGTAATAGGCTTTCTTCATCTTCTGTGCAGTGAAGTACTCTGGGGCCACTTGACATCTGTCCCTGGGAGAGCTGGGCAGGCTAAGGCAGGGGGAGGGAAGGGGACAAGGGGTAAGGTCAGCAGCTTCACATCCTGAGGACATGTAAAGAGAAGCTTCAGCCCAGAAAGACACCCTCCTCAGGAGAAGACAAAGAGGATGGACAGAAGTTTGTTATTGGAGTAGATCAGACTGCAATGCACTACACTCAAATAGCCCGAGAGTCAAAGATCAAGAACCACGAAAGAACTAAAAGGGTACAAAGCATCCTCTTTAAGATATACTTAAATGGAAAGAAAAAAAAAAAGACCATGGAATAATCACTGTATACTTCAGTGTAGTTTAACTGAGTGAACACTTACTAAATACCCAGCTTGGCCCTACTGGCTGTATGATCCTGGACAAGCTCCCTGACACCCTGCCCCTTACTTCACATTACTACAATTACTACTGACAGACACAAAGACGGCCTCCAAGGAACTCACAGGTGGCACAGATCAAACAACAACTAACAGCACAGAGCCAAGTCTAAAACTATAAGGTACAATGTGGAAAAAAAGTCTTGTTGCTACAAATTAGGATTTGAAGCCCAGCTCTATAGCTCTGCAGATGAATGACCTTGAATGGGTCACTTAATCCCAGTAATTTTTCAGTTTCCTCATCTGTAAACTGAGGATACTAACACCAACTTTATGGGCTACTTTGGAGATAAACTTTAGGCTTTTCTGTACACAGAGGAGATACCAACTAAATATTAGCTCCCTTTCTTCAAGTGTGGTTCTGAGTGCTTTGAGGGTGTGGAGGAGAACACACATTGAGCTGGTTTCATGAAGAGGCTGTCTTCAGCTAGGCTTGGATGGATGGGTGAGGTCAAAACAGGGAGGTCTTGCTGAGTGGAATTTCAGGAGGAAGCAATCCCACAAGCAGAGGAGGGGACACCATAGGGGAACAATGAGAGGCAGCACACGATTCAGAGAGGAGACTGGACTAACTAATCCTTAAGGATCCTTGTAACCCTGATGTTCTAAGAGTGATCCAGTTTGTCAGAGCACAGGAGCTGGGAAGAGGAGTAAAGGGTGGGGTGGCTGGGAAAAACCGGCTAGGGCCTTGACTATCTGCTTAAGGAATTCAAAGCTGGTTCCTAGGCCCTGTAGGGATTCCTCGGCAGGGGAGCAATTAACCAAACATGCCTTTAGGAACACTGACATGGCAGTGGTGTGTGGATATATTACANGTGGCTGTTTCTGAAACCTGTCCACCAGGCCACCAGAGTCTGCAGGCCCCAAAGACCGGTGAGCCAGACCCCTATCACCAGAGAGTGAAGGAGGAACATCAGCTCCTACACCCTTCTCTTGGGATTATCAGGGCTCCTTTACTGCAGCCATGAGAAATTCACAAAGTTCACAGAAGCTCTCACCTCACAGAAAGCTAACAGCTGAAGAGGTAACATCCGTGAGAGGGAAGTCTAGAAGGCTGAACAAGTAGTGATGTGAGGTCAGAGCAGGAAGACCAAGGGCTACTGGCTGGGTGGGTACATGAAAGGAAAAATGGCCTGAGGTGGTGATGCCCCCAAGACAAGGATGATAGGAAACTGGTTCTGCATGTCATGGTCTCTGTCTGCCCAAATACTGAGGAAGTCTGAAGCTTTCTGAAAGTGACTCCTCGGATGGGGGTTGCAAAAGGGAGAGGGTGAGACCTGAGGAAATAAGGACCCCTCAGAGGAATTTCTTCAATTATATAGAGAGCAAGGGACTTCGGGCCCAAATATGTTCAATATGCTTTCTCCTCTTGATCAAAACCACTGCACCAAAACAAACCACACGTGGCTCTCTGAAGGTAGAAACCAAACCCTGCTTTATAAGGCTGAGTAGCCATCATTAGCTTCTCTGCTGAGATATGAGGTGCCAGCCAGTGAACCTGTCTCACCTTCTCCCCCTCCCAATCACCCCTCCAGCCCGCCAAATACCCATCTCTACAATTCAACCACTTCAAAAAATACTCTGAGGAGGGGCAGAGTGGAGGGGGTGGGGGCTCAGGCTGGCCAGCCGGCCGGTTCCTGTGAGGTAGCTGACGCTGGTATGCCTGGGCAGGCAAGTGGAGAGAGGCCTGTCACAAGCTCACAGCAGCCAGGAGGGAGCCACCAGCTGACTGGGAGCTGGTGGAAGCAGAGAGTCTTGAAGTCTGCCCAGAGTACTTGATCACAGGTAACAACTGGGTGGAGAGGCTGGGCTCTTTGCTGGTGTCCTCACTGTCCTCTGAAGAACTGAGTTTCCTGGGAGGAGGGGAAAGGCCAGCTTGGGTCTTCTTCAGCTTGGGCATGGTCCCATCTTCAGACAGCAGTATATTTTGCTCGGTGGAGCCATGTTTTCTGAAGGGAACAGGAGGAAAGAAATGGCTGAGACTGTGTAACAAAGACTGTAACCCACAGTCTGCTCCCTTTGGAGTACAGAGCAGGCATTCACAGTATTCACTGCAGTATGGCTGACAGTGGCTGCTTCTGGGGATGAGTCTGTGCTCTAGCTCAGCTCTACCAGGCATACCAAGAGCTGCCTGGAAGAGGAGGCTGTGACGGAGTATTCTGATAGTCCCACCAACCCCCAACTGGAGAATACTGATCTCATCAGAATCTGGGAAGAGAGGAAGGAAGCAAACTCCCTGAACTCACCCCAGCACCCTTCCTTTGTCCAGGCAGCACTCACCTCAGCTTGACAGTCTCCGGCTTGGAGAAAGCACTGAGTGTCGCATCAGCCTTTGGGACAGTCAGAACTGAGGCCGGGAGAGTCCACTGGAAGCAAAGGAAGCAATGAGGCCAAAATGGCTAGGTCAAGATCAGGGGAGAGTGTCTGGGTCTTAGGCCTCTTTCCCAGCTCCACCTCGGAGTGACTAAAGGGTGACCCTGCCGGAATGGGCCCATGTTGGGGAGAGTAAGTCTTGGCCCCCTCCTGATTCAGACAAGAAGGTGAGGCTACAAAGCACTTTTGATCCTTGAAAGAAAGGCATCCAGGGAATCCTGAAGGCAAGTATCCCTTGAAAGGGAAGGGTCCTGAGACACAGAGACCTGCAGAACCCTAAGAAGTGAGAGGGTCTGGACCTGCACCCAACCCAGGCTGAACGCTTAGGGTGGGAGAGGGAGGGGCTGAGGCAGGGCTGTCCCCTGTATCCTGGAAGCATCACTCACCACTGGAGCAGAATCAGAGATGGCTCCTGTGTGGAACCCTTTGTAGCACCAACTCCGAAGCAGATCTACCCCTAGGATGAGATTAACAAGGCTGGGACTCAGGAGGATGGAATTGGAATTGGACTTCCCTGGTGGTCCAGTGACTAAGAATCTGCCTGCTGATGCAGCAGACACAGGTTTGAACCCCAGGTTGGGAAGATTCCATATACTGTGGGACAACTAAGCCCATGCATCACAACTACTGAGCCTAGGCCTTAGAGCCTGCTTGTTGCAAAACTAGAGAAACTCCATCCACAGCAGTGAAGACCCAGTGTAGCCAAAATAATTAATTAATAAAAGGGTCATCTTAAAAAAAAAAAAAAAGGTGGAATCAACTGGCCTATTCTTCTTGCCACAGAGGCCTGTTTCTTGGTCTACTGGGATTTAATCTCTCATTAAACATGGCCTCCTAGGGGCAGGGAAGACACATCACCTTTGAGCTTGTTGCCATGGTACTTCTGTTCCCACTGGGTGGTGAGAATGTTGAAATATCGTGGCTGCTCAAAAAACCGGAGATAGCGAGAAGAGATTCGAGATGGAAAAATGCGTTCGAATTGACCACGGCGAGAAAACTCATCCTCCATCTCGACTAGAACCCGAACATCATCTGGTGTCAGGACATCCAGCACAGATGCGTAGAAGTCCTATGGTCGGAAGACCGGGGGCGGGGGGGAAAGGGGTGGCAAAGCATGTAAGCCAGAGGCAGAGAATGAAGAAACTGGGGGTGGGGAGCATGGCTTCAGGGTTCTAAGGCTCAGGGACTTTCCAAAGACCACTAGGGCAGGCCGGGATGGCTAGCTTTGGACCTCATCTATTCCCGAATCTATTGAGCTTATTCAGAGGATGAAGAGATTCTTGGCAGGGGTGAGGAGACCCAGGGGGCACAGACATTAAATGATTTGTTGGATGAAGTCAAGATCAGAATCCAGCAACTCAGATCTGGCTGCAGCCTTATGTCTGCCATCCTTCTGTCGGACTCCCTTATCTGCTCTGAGAAAGAAAGTTAAGCCTTCCAGGAGCTTAGTGCCCTATGGGAAAGAAACCCAAAGGGTCAACAGCTCTACAAGAAGGGTGGACTGGTACAGTATTTTGCTAAGAACAGTGATTGTTGAACAAATACTAAAGGCCATCAGCTCTCTCCTCTAATTGCCATTTCCTTCTCCAGGGGATCTTCCTGACCTATGGATCAAACCCAGGTCTCCCACATTGTAGGCAGACGCTTTACCATCTGAGCCACCAGGGAAGTCCCCTCTAGTGACATACATGCCAGCAAATCCCTGCACGTGGGTATGTAAGAAATCCTGCCTGAGAGGGATGAAGAGCTGTTTGCCTCGGGGCCCCACAGGTTTGACCAGGGAAGCTTTCTGCTGGCACTGGGGTAAAGGCAGTCTCCTACCTGATCAGGAATTTTCTGGGTCAGGTAATAGGCTTTCTTCATCTTCTGTGCAGTGAAGTACTCTGGGGCCACTTGACATCTGTCCCTGGGAGAGCTGGGCAGGCTAAGGCAGGGGGAGGGAAGGGGACAAGGGGTAAGGTCAGCAGCTTCACATCCTGAGGACATGTAAAGAGAAGCTTCAGCCCAGAAAGACACCCTCCTCAGGAGAAGACAAAGAGGATGGACAGAAGTTTGTTATTGGAGTAGATCAGACTGCAATGCACTACACTCAAATAGCCCGAGAGTCAAAGATCAAGAACCACGAAAGAACTAAAAGGGTACAAAGCATCCTCTTTAAGATATACTTAAATGGAAAGAAAAAAAAAAAGACCATGGAATAATCACTGTATACTTCAGTGTAGTTTAACTGAGTGAACACTTACTAAATACCCAGCTTGGCCCTACTGGCTGTATGATCCTGGACAAGCTCCCTAACACCCTGCCCCTTACTTCACATTACTACAATTACTACTGACAGACACAAAGACGGCCTCCAAGGAACTCACAGGTGGCACAGATCAAACAACAACTAACAGCACAGAGCCAAGTCTAAAACTATAAGGTACAATGTGGAAAAAAAGTCTTGTTGCTACAAATTAGGATTTGAAGCCCAGCTCTATAGCTCTGCAGATGAATGACCTTGAATGGGTCACTTAATCCCAGTAATTTTTCAGTTTCCTCATCTGTAAACTGAGGATACTAACACCAACTTTATGGGCTACTTTGGAGATAAACTTTAGGCTTTTCTGTACACAGAGGAGATACCAACTAAATATTAGCTCCCTTTCTTCAAGTGTGGTTCTGAGTGCTTTGAGGGTGTGGAGGAGAACACACATTGAGCTGGTTTCATGAAGAGGCTGTCTTCAGCTAGGCTTGGATGGATGGGTGAGGTCAAAACAGGGAGGTCTTGCTGAGTGGAATTTCAGGAGGAAGCAATCCCACAAGCAGAGGAGGGGACACCATAGGGGAACAATGAGAGGCAGCACACGATTCAGAGAGGAGACTGGACTAACTAATCCTTAAGGATCCTTGTAACCCTGATGTTCTAAGAGTGATCCAGTTTGTCAGAGCACAGGAGCTGGGAAGAGGAGTAAAGGGTGGGGTGGCTGGGAAAAACCGGCTAGGGCCTTGACTATCTGCTTAAGGAATTCAAAGCTGGTTCCTAGGCCCTGTAGGGATTCCTCGGCAGGGGAGCAATTAACCAAACATGCCTTTAGGAACACTGACATGGCAGTGGTGTGTGGATATATTACAGTGGGAGATGGAGCAGCAAGGGAGACCAAGTAGGAGGGAACACCCAGACGCCATCCCTTCCCAGAGTCAGACAAGCAAGGAGGCTGACCTGGTGGTGGAGCTGCTGGAGCTGCTGGAGCTGGAAGCGATATCATCTGCATTGGGCAGAACAAAGCCTGCCAGGTTCAGAAGGTCACGGATCATCTGGCCTTTGATGCTGATGTCCAGCGGAGAGTTGGAGTGGAGGCTTTGGGGAAAGCATGCAAAGAGTGCTACAAGAAGATACTAAAACTGTTTCCAGTTCAACTGTTTCCAGACACTAAAACTCACATGTCCAAGTCAACACCAGCCGCATTTACATCCAAACTCATGACCATCGTGGGGGTCTTCCTGCCCCATAGATAGTGAATAATAACCTCACTCACGGTGGTTCCTGCCTGTGACTTTGATTTGCTAGAGGAAAAGCATGCAGTAGGTATCAAGTTTAAAAGAGCAACTTTTAACAGCCTGTCTACAGTATCAGAAAACCTTGAGATGATGGCAAGAATAAACAAACAGTAAATGGTAAACTATAAAGGGATTTAGGGAAGGAAAGGTCTTCCCAAAATCAGCAGGACTGGAGCAGAAATAGGATCAGGAGGCCAAGGAAAGGCTCCTATTGTGTGCCCTGAGAACACCTACCTGGGGGAGATGTTCACTTCTAGAACCCAGGGCTTGAGTTTCTCATCCAGCATGACATCGAAACCAAAGAGCTCGTGGCAGCTGTAAGGTCGCCGCACATACATCTTCAGCAGGCTGGTCACATAGGGTTCTGACCTGGTCCCAGGGAAGATAAAGTATTCAGTTCAGCTCCTCCCAAAGACCCTGCCTAGAGCTGCCTAGGCCCATGGAGTGGCTCAGAGATGGGAAAAAGGAAGCCACCCAAGAAAAGCAGCTCTACAGATGCCTGTGACCTGGACCCAGCTTCTGGGGATGCAGTTCAGTAGAGCAGGATTTAAGTCTTCTCTATTCCTTCCTAAACCCTGTCCTCAGAAACGGAAACACCACATGGTCTACAGTCTCAAGAACAGCAGTGTGGAGGCCCACGAGAAAAAGAGGATTTGGTGGCAGGCCCCACACCCAGGGTGGCAGTGTGACTCACGAGATGATGGTTTTGACAACAACATCCTTTATCTTCTCCCAGATGGCATCACTGTTGACTCCCTTCTGGCTCAGGTAGCTCCATAAAGCCTTCAGTGCCCTGTGAGGCAGGGGAGAAGAAGGGAGTATTTAGGGTTAGAATCTATGAATGATCAGCAAAGAGGAAGAAAAAGGAGTAAGAGATCTAAAGGTATCTTCTTCATATGTCTTCTTTTGATGTTTTGAATTAGGACAGAGAGGAGTCTGGATACAAACAGACCAATTCTGAATTGCCAGCTATTTATATAATCTCTGGGTCTTATATTACTCCTCCATTCACCACTCCCCTGAAACCTCCCCATAACCCTAGAACCCTGTATTCCTCCAGGCCTCCACTTGATGGGGACACTGTCTAGGTACCATTTGTGGCCCTGGCAGGCTGTTTCATCTTCGTTGGCCTGGTACTCGGCATTCTTTTTATTGACACTGTAGTTGGTCAGGTGCATGAATTTGTTGCCAAGGCTCTTCATGGAAGGGGAATACCTGCAAGTGAGAGGAAAGGCAGAGGGGAGATGGAGATACAGCAGATGGATAATGGTCCAGACATTTCTCCAGATCCCGAGCCGGTAAGTGGACAGATCTTTCCGGATGTAAGAGTCTGAGAAGCACATCTGCTGGTAAGGTTTCTAGAACACTACAGCTAAACTCATTTCCTATTTTATCCTACCTCAGTTCTGTAGAAAGACCCTGTTTAGTGATGTAGAGAACCCCCTTATTTCCCATTCTGCATGTAATACTGATTTATAATAATAAATATGTATATATTGGACCCTGCCCCCACTCCCGGACACAGAGCTCCTGAAACCTTTGTAGATTCCTAAGTGGTACAAGTATAAGGAGCAACTTTGTTCTCAGATTTGGTGTTTTGACCCCAGTTCCTGACACAGAGCTGCTGAAACCCTTATAATTTCCTGGGTAATAGGAGCATCTTTTGTTCTAACGAGGCGACACTTGGTGAGCTCCTGATGGCTCCTGGATGATAGCCAGTCACTGGAAAGGCCAAGACAAGATTAGATGCTTTGAATTTTCAGCTCCCCCCACCCAACTCCCATTATCTTAAAAAAGGGAGAAGAGCTAAAAATGGAGCTAATGATCAATCAAGCCTAAGTGCTGAAGCCTCTGTAAAAATTCCCTAAATATGAGAGCTTCCAGGTGGGTGAGCCTGTGGAGATGCTCGGAGAGCAGCCCTCCCGGAAAAGGCATGGAAGCCTGGTGCCCCTCCTCACACACCCTGCCCTGTGCATCTCTTCTGGCCCCCTGTTCTGTATCCTTTATCACATCCATTTTTCATAAATCAATAAATATAAGCAAAGTGTTTTCTTGAGTTCTGTGAGCTGCTCTAGAAAAGGAACCAAACCGATACCCCCAGCCCCGAAGAGGGGGTCATAGGAACCTCTGATTTATAGCCCATTGGTGAGACGCACAGGCAGCCACCCGCACTTGTGACTGGCATCACAGGTGGTGGAGGGAGGGGCAGCCTGGTGAGACTCAGCCTTTCACCCATGGGATCTGATGATGTCCCCAGATAGACATGTCAGAATTGAGTTCAATTGTAGGACAGCCAGTTGGTTTTGTATAGAAATGCTTTGTGTGGGGAGAAAAAAACCCACCATCTAGTTATAGGTGGTATCAGAAGCGTTTGATGTACAAGTAAAGCTATCACACGGGAGAAAAGACAAGGTTTTCCCAAAGGCACTCCACCTTCTCCTTTGCTAACAAAAACCACCAAAACATTGGTTATTTTCCTGTTCAGTGTCCTTCAGCTTCCCTCCCTGGAGGGAAAGCAAATCCCCAAGGCTGTCAGGGTGAGCCCCCCCCACCACCACATACTTGCAACTGGCAAAGCGGACAAGCCCATCTGAAAAGAGGTAAATCCGTAGAGGATCGTAGGAGGTGACATAAACATAGATCCGCAGATCGAACTTGCTGCCACTGATGAGGTAGGGTTTGTGGAGATACCTACACAGAGAAAGGCCAGTTTCAGGGACAGGACAGATGAGACAGGGCTTGGTAGGTAACTGAGCCAAGGCAAAAGCCAGCTAATGGTTCCCAGGATAAAGACCTTTAAAGAGCGGACTGAGGAAAGTCTTTGGCTGGGAGGACAAAGGACAAAAGAACGTGGTGAAAAGGGGCCCTCCAAGGCTGAGGAGGTGGGAGGCAGGGAGCGGGGTCTCAGCTGGAGAGGGGCTCACCTCTGTACCAGAAGGGGCCTCCTCTTGNAGACCTTTAAAGAGCGGACTGAAGAAAGTCTTTGGCTGGGAGGACAAAGGACAAAAGAACGTGGTGAAAAGGGGCCCTCCAAGGCTGAGGAGGTGGGAGGCAGGGAGCGGGGTCTCAGCTGGAGAGGGGCTCACCTCTGTACCAGAAGGGGCCTCCTCTTGGGGAGCTGACTCCACTTGTGAATGACCTGGATGCCGATGCCTCGAGCAGACGCTGGCTAGAGGTCGAGTGGAGGAGAGAGGAGAGGATATGTCTACCTGGCCCGACACTCTGACGCTCCCACTCTCAGGCCCTGCCTGCAGCCCGCCAGGACCACTCACTGGTTTAACAATCCATTTCTGGCGGCTGCTGCTCTCCCAGGCTTTGCGCAGGAGCTTGGCGTCCTGAGGCAGGATGAAGGACTGGGGGAAGAAACTGAACTCCTTCTTGCCGAAGCGGCTCTGCATGCGGGACAGGTTCCGCCACAGTCGGTCCTTGCGCCCAATCTGGAATGAACCTGGGAAGTGGTTTAGCTGCAGAGGGGACAGAGGGTGGGAGCAGGGAGAGACAGGGCCATGTGAGACCACGAGGAAGACAGCAAGACTCACCACATCATTCCAACATTCTAAGCTCGTGTTCCATCTGACTGTCACTGTCTAAAAGTCCTTAAGTATCCCGCGCTGCGCATCCACGAAAAAAATGATTAAAACACAACACAACGTAGTGCCCTTTAAGAGTCAATAGTTCACGATGAAAAAGAGTAACTAAGACAGACAAAACATTCACCGTAAAAGTAAAGAAAAATCTGTTAAGTCTTTTTCCATGCCTCTAGGACAAAGAAAAGCACCTGGCTTTCCTGGGGAAAAGGGACTATTCATTCCAAATGAGACCTCTTTACACATATTCAGCTGGACAAACAGAGGCAACATGCAGTGGTTGGAGGAAAAAAATGATAAACTGAAAACAGACACTGCGTCTCAAGATATACCAGAGAAAAAGTGTCTTAGATGCTCTATCTGTCCAAGATACTGTAGCTGACCTACTAGGTGTGCATGATCCACTGGGGGCCCACACAGCACCCACCTCCCATACTTTCTCCACCTTCGGAGCCCTCCTGACTTCTCTATGGTCATCCTCCTCTCCCCTACTTCTACTACCAACCTTTCCCTGCCCAAGTCCAGGGGAAGAGCAGCTCAGAAAAGGACCCTACCTTCTGATGCTCCTGAATGGATCGGAAACTAGGAGACTTCATGTGGTGACCCCAGCAGCCCAGCCAGTCATCATTCCCTATAGAAGGCACATCAGGAAGTCAGTCTTGCTAGCAGCTTGGTCCCTGGGACAGAGAGTGGCTCAGAGGCCCCAGAAATACCACCAGAGCCTGGGCATAGCTCCCAGCCCCAGTTTTCTAAGAGTTGCCATGGATCTGTCCTACATGAGGCCCTGGGGTCAGGACTAGAACAATGGCCCTCTGTCTTCCAATTTTGAGGAACAGGCTGCAGGCAGAGGGATTTCAGACCTATGTCCTCTTATGAAGTTGGAAACTTCAGGACAGGGTCCTCACACGGCAGGAGCTAATCTAGGGGTTTCTTTCTGCCCAGGGCCCATCTGCTGGAGCAGAGGACAGGCTTGAAGTAAGGCAAGTGACTCACTCTTGCTGATCTTGAAGTGGGAACGTCCAATGGTCTGTTTGACAATGTTGGGGGTCACCGTGCTCATCTTCCACCGGAGCAGCTTCCTCTGCTCCCAGGGAAGTTTTTCCACTGGGGAAAACAGGGGGCAGGGATGGGGGGGTGGGCTGGGAGGGTGTGGAGAAGAGCAGGAGAGTCATGGTGAGTACAAGTAAGAGGTGGCACTGTTGCTCAACATTCCCTGTAGGCAAGTCAGTAAGTATTATTCCAGGNTGGGGGGGTGGGCGGGGAGGGTGTGGAGAAGAGCGGGAGAGTCATGGTGAGTACAAGTAAGAGGTGGCACTGTTGCTCAACATTCCCTGTAGGCAAGTCAGTAAGTATTATTCCAGGTCAGAGTTTCATAGGAGCACACTTTAGGGAAGAAAGGGGACTACACAGGAATGAGGAACACAGAGAGGAGAGGAGGATGAAAAGAGGAGAGACACAAGGTTAAAGGTCAAGAGTGAAGCGTGAGGTTACAAGGCCGAGAGGGTCAGCTAAAGGATGGACCGGATAAAGATCCCCTCATCAGCCTGGTGGACCAGGTGGGTAACCAAACGCCAACACAGCCATTCTGGAAAGGTCCTTCCACCCTACCGCCAGCTCCACTAGCATCCTTCTCCCGGGGGCTGTTCCAGGTAGATGCACAGCCAGGCTTACCTCTCTCATCTGGAGTGCCAAAATAGATGGTGGGGGGCACGTTGGGAAAGAGACTGTAGATGAGGGCTGGTCGAACAACTTTCTCATTGGAAAGGGGTTTGGTCAGAAACTCCATGCAGTTCCTAAAATGAAAAACAGCCATGCGGTAGAGAAAGGCAAAGCCACAACCTTGAGTGTTATTACTATTAGACATCATTTCTTTCAGGGTGCTATCTTTTACACTGCAATTCTACAGAGACAAATGCTCAGTAATTACTTTGCAAATATTAATCCATCCTAAGGCTAACCTATACACAATCACACCATAAATGTCACCTAAAGATAAAGTTTTCCAATACTGCATTCTATGATACAACTAAAATTTCCTGTGACAAGCTATAGGCTGGGGAAGTCCCTGAAAAGAGTGGCTCTGAGAGCAAGTAAGGAGTTTAACTGGATGTCAGTGAGGAATATGCTACACTAAGACAAAGAGAAATAGATGAGGAGAGAAAAAGAATGATACGGATTTAAAAAAAAAAAAAAAAGAGGAGGAAAAGCAGAAAAGACAGAAAGAACTAAGAGGTAATGAGTTTTTTTAAAAAAAAAAATGGGAAAAAAGCAACAGAAATGAAAGAAGCAGTGCTACTTCCAACTCATTTTATATTTATATGAAGATATATGGATGATTAATGCTCTTCTCTGTTTTGAAAACAGAGACATCAGACATTCATCACATCAGACTTTTATGTAACAGTGTGGTAGTAAGACAGGTCTGGGAATTTGGAGCAGTGGGCCATGGGGTCCTTACTGTTATTTCAATAACATTTTGATCAAGGCTAGCTCAAGGAGTCTCAAAATAGGAAGACCCAGACTATCTACTGGATATAAGCTGACAGACTCAGACAATTTCTTCAGATAACACTGAAAATGGAGATGATAGTTATGACCCTCTATATCAGGCTGATGTGATCCACAAATATTTATTATTTAAGATTAATTTTCAGTTTATAAAGAGATACTCTACCTGTTATTTTTCAGCACAACAGAAATAGGTACTGTACATAAAATCTCAGTGTTTCAAACCTGAGAAATTTTTAATGAATTTTATTGGGTTGAGTTAAATATTAATTCCAATTAATTAAATAAATCCAATTAATTCAACTCTATTTCTCATTTCCAAAATTTTTTAAAGACTTTCCATTTACTGAATATTAGAATTTAAGACTGTTGAAAATCAAAAACAGTGAGTTCATATTTAAAAACAAAGACAAGCAGGAATATGAAATGGTACAGCCACTCTGGAAAATAGCTTTGGCAGTTTCTTAAAATATTAAATGTGCAATTACCATAGAACCTAGCATTTATCTCAGAGACACAAAGACTTAAGGTTCATTCAAAAATATGTACACAAGAGCAGCTTTATCTGTATAGTCAAAAACTGGAAACAAAATATCCTTAAGCAGGTGGCTGGTTAAACAAACTGTGGTCCATCCATATCATGGGCCACTACTCAGCAATATAAAGGAATGAACTATGGATACGTGTAACAACTTGGATGAATCTGTAGAGAATATGCTGAGTGAAAAAAGCCAATCCCAAAAGGCTACATATGGCTATCATTCCATTTGAATAACATTCCTGGAACAACAAAACTATTGGTTATGAAGGGTTAAGAAGGGGATGAGAGTAGGAGGGAAGTAGGCGCGGCTCTCAGGGCAACAGGAGGCATTCTTGCAGTGACAGAAATGTTCACATCTTCACTAAGTTAATGTCTTGGTTACATTATATTGTACTATGGTGGTGTAAGATGTTACCATGGGGGAAACTGGGTAAAGAATTCAGGGAATCTCTGTATTATTTCTTAAAACTGCATGAAAATCTATAAATGTCTCAAAATCAAAAGTTTAATTAAAAAAAAAGAAAAGAAAATCTTTGTTAGCTGCCTCTCAAGAGTACTGAACTTAACCTAAAAAGGCATGACTTTTGGTCTAGCAGTGTTAAAAACTTTGACCTTGCAAACAGTTACTTAATTTCCCTGTTCCTCAATTTTCATATCTGAAAAAACAGAGGCTGAACTTGACCAATGCCATCTCTATATTCATATGATTCTTAGAAAAAGAATATTCAACAGGAAATGTAATATTCTATTGCTGGACAGAGGAAACAGGTAGTGTTTTCAATTTTTTTTTCTGTGACTGCAAAATTTTCTATAATAAATAAATAAATAATTGGGAAAAAATAAGATTTCAGCAATCCAAAAAGATGCCTCATTTTAGTCAAAATGCAAAGTGGTTTAAAATTCTTCAACCTCCATTTGCTTGACCTCATGTTTTAAGCCTCATATAGACTGTACATTTTGTAGAAATTAATTAATGAACATAGAATTAACAAACACCTTTTGTGAATTTTATCTTAAAAATCAGAAAGGTTAAACAAAGGGCTGTGCAGCTGTCTTGAACTAGGCCTGAAGACAAACCTAGATCACCCTTAAGTGTGGAAAAGAGGCTCCAAGTCAATTAAATGTTAAATGTGTTTCTCTTTGAGCGAGTGGAAGTCCTTGGTCAACATCTAATACATACGGCCAGGAGTAGATCTGCTTATCTGAAAGAGCAATGGGTTAGGCTTAAAGTAACAGAATTTATGTACCAGATTCAGGATACCTATGACAGGATTTCTACCAACAGAACAGTCCCTATTCTGTCTCTCTATTTTCTAAACAACTCTCTCCACCTTGCTGGTTTGGAACTCTAAAACTGGGACAGCTGCAGCCACCATCACATTCAGAGATACAGCCTGCCTCGTCCATACTAATCTTAGATGAGACTAACTCTTCCTTTTAGCTTCATCTAAGGCAGAGCCAACACAAAGGAAAGCAACTAAAGTTTGGCTGCTCCACATGCTAGGCAAGCCTTGACATGTATGGCCAGATTAGAATTAAAATTAGAATAGGAACTTTGTTTTTTTAACACTTTCAGTAGAAGTTATTTTTTAAAAGAAAAAAACTTTAATGGTTGACACTTTGTGAGGGTTCTTTTTAATATCTAAAAATAATTAATGAAGATAAGAGCCTCATATTGAGACAAGCTTGGACGTGATGAAGGGAACAAGGAAGACTATACTGAAGAATGTTAACTTTCTACCCAGAGAGGTGGTCTATATGATCTGTAAGCAAGTTCTAAAACTCTTTAGCATAAAGACATGTCCTCATTGACAGTAATTTCCCCTTAGTCCTGTGTTCCTTCCTCCCCCTGATTCCACATCTCAGTTATGCACCATTCTACAATTATCTGTTCTACAAAAGAAGGGTCTACATTAAGAGACGGACTTCTTGGTTTCCTAGGTAGAGATGGGTATCACTCAGATTCCATGAAGGGCAGTCAATAAAATACTCTAGATTATAGCTAGAGAATTTTAAATTCAATTTATTACTAAGGTCAACTTTAGTCTTATAAAACCAATTTCCAAAGGGAGCAAAAGAGCACTGAAAAAAAGCTCCAATTAGTGATATTATCTATCTCAGAACTGTTTCTGACTTTGGGACACATTTAAAATGCAAGGTGGCAAATATCCTCACGTGTGCAGCCTAACTAAGAATCTACCTCAAACATTGTTTCTTTGTGAAATTAGTTATTAATTTTCTAACTACTTCTTGAGATTATTTCCTTTTTACTTGAACAATTTCTTGGAGCCTAAAGACTACATCGCAGCACAAGAAACAGTACTGATTTTAAGCTTAGCTGATAAAATACACTTCTGTTCCCTCCCACTGATTCCTGTTTGAAAACTAAAGTCCTAACTGCAAAAATTTGGCCAAAGTCAGTTACGGTTAACAGGGCCATTAATTAATAACTTGGGTGATTCACCCCTTTATAATCCTCAAGAGATGGTAAATGAGTGTCTGCCAACAACCTACACAGTCAGGACTCACCGAGAGATCACTGCTACCGAGTCGCTGCGGGAGATAGCACTGCACGAGGAGCACTCTGAGTCTCCTAGGGGGAAGAACAGAGATGGCCCAGGTGGGAGAGGCTGCCACTCAGTCACCAAGCACAGGCGGTTCTTCCTCGGACATCCTGGCTCAGCCTTCTCGAAGAGCCACAAGCACCCATTACTGCCTTGCACCGCCTCCCCTGAGCTCAACAGCTGCTCAGGGGACAGGAGACTAGAGAACAAGCCCCACCAAAGCCACTCCCGCCCTCAGACCTCCAAGGTGATGGTAAATGCAGGTGACAAAGTGAGTTGAGGAGCTGGTATATAATCGTTAGCTCCCCTTCCCTAGCTGCTGCTGCTAAGTCACTTCAGTCGTGTCTGACTCTGTGTGACTCCACAGACGGCAGCCTGCCAGGCTCCCCCGTCCCTGGGATTCTCCAGGCAAGAACACTGAAGTGGGTTGCCATTTCCTTCTCCAACGCATGAAAGTGAAAAGTGAAAGTGAAGTCGCTCAGTCATGTCTGACCCTCAGCAGCCCCACGGACTGCAGCCTTCCAGGCTCCTCTGTCCATGGGATTTTCCAGGCAGGAGTACTGGAGTGGGGAGCCACTGCCTTCTCCGCCTGTCCCTAGTGGTGGTGACCAATTCCCAGTTGGAGGCGAGAGTCCTCTACTCACCCTCCTCCTCTTCGTCCTCATCCTGGCTGCAGCAGTCTTCCAAGCCATCTAGTAGTTCTTCTTCCAGATCTTCTGTTTCAGCCGGGTCTAGCTGGAGGTCAGTAGCTGAACTGTAAGAAAGAATCATGCCCCCAGCTCAGCCAGCTCTGTGAGAGAGGTCATGCTGGATTCTCCTCCCTTCATCATTTCCCAGTGTTTATCTCTTCCCTAGTCACCAGTCTGCTGGCCCTTGCCTGGGCCTTAACAATCCAGCCCCCTTGCTCTCAGAACTTCGGCCTGGCCACAGTTCCTCAACCCCACAGAGAGGTACTCTGCATTCCATTTTCCTTGAAGTCTCTCATAGCATATAAATACAAAGTTCTGAATATAAAACACCATCAGTCAATGTGTGGTAACAGACATCAAAGGTCCCTGGACCTCTCTCTAGGAACTCAGAAAAGGCCTTGGTGGACCATGGTTCCAGAGAAATAACAAGGCATAAGAGGCCAATTAAGTGTATGTCCTAATTCTGAAACAGCTGTCATACCAGGAATGACTGAGAACCTGATTTGGTTTGGAATTAAGTAGAGAAATCACAGTCCCCAACACATGATGTTTGAAATTCTTATTTTTCCCTGGTTATAACCTAAAGCAGGGCTTAGCAAGCTCTTCCTCTAAAGGACCAGAGAGTAAATATTTTCAGTTTTGTGGGTCATTCAGTCTGTCACAACTATGCAACCCTATCATTAAAACAAGAGAGCAGCCATAGACAGTAATAAATGAATAAAGCCTTATTTACAAAAGCAGGCAGAGGGCAGGATTTGGCCTGAAAGGTGCAGCTTGTCAACCTCTGCTCTAAAGTGAAAACCAACATTCCAGGGCACTTAAAAAATAAAAACCAACCTTCAGAGACACGGAGTCAGTGTCCCCAGGTGTGTATACATTCTACTACTTTAAGTGGACCAAACACTTTCTTCACTTACCCAATAGTCCTAGGAGGTGAGTTCAGCTCCCTGGCTTCCTTAGGCCCTTCTCTCCCAAGTTTGCCCAGATGGATGGAAGAGAGGCGGGTGGCCACCTCAGCTACACCAAGGGGCTGAGGTGGAGAAGGCGGAACTGGAGTCTTGTCTTCTCCAAGAAGTGGGGAGTCGATCACAGATCCGCAGGCAGGGCTATAGCTGAGCCCATTGGTATGTGAGGCAAGGAGGTGAATGCTGATGCGTTTGGTACAGAAGACTGCACTGTCCAAGCCCCCGGGGTCTGAGACTGCAGGGAGGACCCTGCTGTCTGCTCCAGTGTCCTCCTGAGGGACCTGCTGGCCGGCCACAGGAGGCTTCCACCGCCTGTTCTGGTTGAGGAGATCCCACTGCAAGCTGGGGTTCATGAAGTAAGTCTGTTCAAAATGGTAGCCTTGCCTTGGTTTCTTCTCAAGGCCTCTTGCAGTCAGCTTCCTCACAGCCTCAGTGAACCGAACCTCCTTAGTCAGAGTCTGGGAAACAGGGTCACCATCCAGGCCATAGGGATGCGACTCAGTCCTGGTGACTAAGTTACTCCGGCTGTAGAGGGAAGAGGCAACACTGGTGGTGGAGGTGTCCAAGGAGCTGAGGGTAGACAGCGTGCTGTGGGCAGGGGTGTTGTCTAGGGCAGGGCCACTGCTCTGGGGCGCCTTGTGCTCAACAGGCTGGGACGCACAGTCTCCGGTGCCCCCTGAGTGATGCCAGGAGATGAGCGGGACCTTGGGTGAGGATACTGGCTTCAGGCCCTCTGTGGCCTGCGATAAAGGCACTTTAGTGCTATTTGGCCGCATGAAGGAGTTGTTGTTCAGCATGGGTTTGTAGGAAGAGGAAGAGGAGGAGAGTGGAGACGGGGTCTTCCCTGAGATGGCAGAGGCCAGGCTCCTCCCTGAAAGACTTTCCCCGGCCGCTCCCAGTGAGGAGTATGGCTCCGTGGAAGAGGATGCCATGGGGATGAGCTTGGAAGACGTGGCCTTGTTGGCAGTGAGTCTGACAGGGAGCCTCTTTTGAGGGAGAGAGAAAGGTCTTTTTTCTGATGGACTTGAACGCAAGCAGAAAGACTCCAGCTGCTGGTATGCTTTGTGCCTGTAGTTGGAGCGGCGGTACAGCAGGGTGCTGCTGAACAGGTCTGGGAGGGAGTGCAGGTAACAGCAGTTGCTGTGGCCCACAGTGACAGCTGCGGTCCCGGAGCTACATAGAGAGCTGGGGCAAAAGAAGTACGCTGGCTGCGGGGGTGCACCCAAGAGGCCCGGGCCCAACCCTGCTGAAAGTGTCCCCACGTGTTTCCTCTCCAGCCGCCAGATTGGCTTCACCTGCTGATGAGCCTGAGCCCAGACTTTGCTCTCGGAGGGTTTCTCAGGTGACGGGGTAGGCGCTGTGCCTGCAGGCCCACTCTGCTTCAGGCTGTGTCCCCGGCGGAGGCTGATATCGTAGTGCTCTGTTCTTGCTGAGGCCATGAGGAGCCCACATCATGGCCACGTGGCCTCATGGCCCGGCTCAGGTGAGGTGCCAGGTGCCTCCAGCCGTAGCAGCTGCATCCTTGAAGTCCGTCAGCCTGAAGGGGAGAGAGACAGCTGGGAATGTTCCAGTCCCAGGACAGACACAAGGCTACAGTGGTACCCTTGCAAGCAAGAGCCCTACTTTAGCACTTCTTTGGCAACCAGTCTCAGTCATCATTCAGGGCCCTGGGAGAAGATGGACTTCCTGCTGTCCTCATGCCTTGATGAGCTGGCTTCATCAAGGACTGGGATGTTAAACTGCCACAGGATGAAATCTGTTCACATGCTCCCATTCTCTCACTCAAAGAGCTCTTTCCTCTTTCTCCAAAGAAAAACTCACACCTTTCTGCCTCATCGTCCACAAGTTTACATGAGTGGCTTCCTTCTATCACCTGACACTGGTGCGCCTAGGAATAAGGCAAGCCTGGGTGTGGCAGAGAAGCCAGCCAACACCTTCCTCCTCACCAATCAATTCTGAATGCTCAAAGATCATGTGAGAAGTAGATTTTACATGTATTGCTCCCTCACCAATTCTCAAGCTGCCCCTGATGTGGTCTGCTTTCCACGGACTAAGTGAGACAAGTTCAGACAAGAGCAGGGATTTCTCCTGCTGACCTCTGGGGTGTATTCTGTAGCTAAAACAGTAATTTCATCTCTTCAAGAGTCTAGCCAACTATACAGGCTCATGAGATGTTAAGGGTTCCTAGAATAAAGTTTAAAAAATAATTGACTTGAGGGTAATGAATATTTTCTAGGTCAGTTATACCTCCATAAAGCTGTTAAAAATGATACATTTTTTTTTTCCTGAGGGGATAAGAAAAGTAAAGAACTGCAAGAACATTCTGAAGATGAACAAAATGGCCTCAAACATCTCTATTTGCATGGCTAGCTCTGTCCAGTTCCTAGTCCCTCACCTGCCTCACCAAATGTAGGTCTGTTGTAGCGTCCTGCCTGCCCTCCCTGGATCCAACTTCTCTTCTTCTAAAGCAACCAGTCTCAGGAATCTCAACATTCTGCCCCACCATCCTTAGACAACATTCAGAAGTGGTCTATCTCATTCTGCCTTCCACTCTTTATGGGGCGTTTTGCCTCAAGCTTTTTCCTTAAGTGAGAGTGAATGATGAGCAGCCTGTGCTAGAAAAACTATGACTGTTGTCTCAAACCATGTCTCCAGAGGCTCAGGCCAGACCAAACCAACTTGGACAAGGTATCTAGTTCTACAGAAAGTAATTACTCATTACACACTGACTGTATCACTCTCTTATATTACAGGAATGTGTGGCTCTTGGTATCTGCAGTTTCCTTTTCCTCTTCCATCTGAGAGTTTCCCTCAGTCACCAGGGGAACTCAGGACATCAGAAACAGTTCAGAGTCTAGAGTCACAAGATCTCTGATGAGATCACTTTAGTTGCCCAATAGTTATGTAAGAAGATAGAAGTGACTTGGCTGGAATCAAACAGAATGAGGAGTGTAGGAATCAGACACATTTTCTCTTAAGAGATAAATCCCAAACTCTGTCTCCCTAAAGAAAGTTGGAGGAGTATGGAACTTCTGTAAAGCCCTATTGAGAAAGAAAGGCCAACACGCCAATCTAATGAGAAGGGAGGGCCAAGAGAAGTTGAGAGGGGCAGCTCTTATAGAACCCAGTTACTGCAAAAGTGGCTAGCCAACCTCAGGAGTAAAAAACAGCTTATAGCAGCTAAAGCTAAAGGAGGTCCATCTGCAAATTACTGAAAAGTGGAAAGAGTTGAAGGCTTAACATAATTAGGGGCTTCCCTGGTGGGATGGGGGAGCCTGGTGGGCTGCTGTCTATGGGGTTGCACAGAGTCGGACACGACTGAAGCGACTGAGCAGCAGCAGCAGCGACTGAGCAGCAGCAGCAGCAGCAGCAGCAGCAGCAGCAGCAGCTGGTGGCTCAGACAGTAAAGAATCTGCCTGCAATGCAGGAGACCTGGGTTCAATCCCAGGATTGGGAAGATCCTCTGGAGAAAGGAATAACAAGCCACTCCAGTGTTCTTGCCTGGAGAATCCCATGAACAGACGAGCCTTGCAGGCTACAGTCCATGGGGTTGCAAAGAGTCAGACATGACTGAGCGATTAAGTATATCCTAACATGATTAAGTGACTAGCTCTCCTGAAGCCCTGACCTTCAGCAGCTTCAGAAACTTTGGGTGAGCTTGAAGGCAGTGGTCCTTAAAGTACTTGAGGGGGGTTCCACTAGGTGAAACTATTTCCATAACAAAACTAAGATATGATTTGCCTTTTTAGCTGTGCCAGCCTTTCCACTGATGGCGCAAGAGCAATGGTGGGTCAAACTGCTGTTTCCCAAGTAGGATTCGAGCCAAAGGTACCATGTGAGATTTTTCACCACCACACACTTCTTCACTGCACAGAAAAGGAAGAAGTGCCAGGTTTACTTAAGAATGTCCTTGATGACACAGTAAAATATGAAATCCCAATCCTCAAGTACATCTTTTTAACATTCTGTGTGATAAAATAAGAAGTACATATAAAACAGAAGACAACGGTTGTCTGTAAGTAAAGCACTTGTTTGAATTGCAAAATTTTTCTGTGGAACATCATGTTTACTTGAAAGAATGAAGGATACACAAGTGATGGTTATTCAGACTTTGATACTTGGCAGGCGTTCTCTAGAAAATGAAACAGAGGAAGCCTGTCACTTCAAGGGAAACAACGGACAGTGCTTGTTGCCAATGATAAAATTTGAGCTTCCAAGAGAAAATGAGAATTTGGGCAAAACTGTATCTGCCACCATGAGCTTGACAGCTTCGTAATACTTAACCATTTTTCTGATGACTGTGGTGATATTATTTTTTTTATACTGTCAAACAGAATGTGGCAACAATTCAAAGAACCAGTATTTTCCAAATTATCTATCACACAATGTCAAAAAATCAGACATGGGTAAAAGATCTGGTCAGAGATAGACCAATGGTTTCTAATGTAACATAGTATGAAAAGCTCCCTGATAACACTTCAGATTCCACAGCAGCTAACCTTCATAACACCACCCCTTGTTAACGTCTGTGTAGTACCAAAGGATCGGAGAAGGCACTGGCAACCCACTCCAGTGTTCTTGCCTGGAGAATCCCAGGGACGGGGAAGCCTGGTGGGCTTCTGTCTACAGGGTCGCACAGAGTCGGACACAACTGAAGCAACTTAGCAGCAGCAGCTGCAAAGAATACCCACTATCTGAAAAGGCTACAGAAACACTTCTCCCTCTTCCAACTAATTCTCTATATGAGGCTAGATAATCCACATAATTCAACCAAACAGTACACTGAACCAACTGAAACAACAGAAAAAAATAGGAAAATCCAGCTGTCTCCAACTAAACCAGACATTAAGAAGATTCTCAAAAATAATGCCACTCTTCTAATATTTTTGAAACAATAGCATTTTTCATTTTTAAAAATGCTACTTATGTTTATTTGTAATGAGTTTATTACTTCTAAGTGAATTAACAAATACTTCAATTTCTCATGTGGAGTAGATATATATTCCACACTAAAAAGACTATACTGAAGATTCTAAAGATCTTTAATAAAAAAGTGCATGTAAGAGACTAAAAAGCTTGAAAGCTCTGGTCTACAATGGCACTGCCTGTCCAGAATATCCAAGAGGCTCCTAAGGATGAGGTCTTTTTGATTTCAGGGCCTAACAGAAATTAGCATTCTCGGTATTTGTTCCAAAACACCAGGTCTGGCTTACCAATTCTGCCAGAAGAGAGGGTGAGAAGTTAAGAGCATTAAAGAAAAGTNTACTGAAGATTCTAAAGATCTTTAATAAAAAAGTGCATGTAAGAGACTAAAAAGCTTGAAAGCTCTGGTCTACAATGGCACTGCCTGTCCAGAATATCCAAGAGGCTCCTAAGGATGAGGTCTTTTTGATTTCAGGGCCTAACAGAAATTAGCATTCTCGGTATTTGTTCCAAAACACCAGGTCTGGCTTACCAATTCTGCCAGAAGAGAGGGTGAGAAGTTAAGAGCATTAAAGAAAAGTTTTCTCACATTTCACTGACAGATCAAAGCATCTGATTTCATGCTCAAATCCAGAAAGTCTATGACTAGGTAATTCCAAGGTCGTAGGATGAAGGAATCTAACAGGAAAGCTAAACTCAACTTCACATAATAAGTACCAGATCCTGTGGTTAAAGGTTCCCTGCAATGCAAAGACCCCGGTTTGATTCCTGAGTGGGGAACATCCTCTGGAGAAGGGAATGGCTATCCACTCCAGTATTCTTGCCTAGTGAATTCTACGGCCAGAGGAGCCTGGCAGGCTACAGACCATGGTGTCACAAAGAGTCGGACATGTCTGAGCAACTAACACTTAATTTTTCAGTGAAAAACTTTTGTCAATGAAAAAGTGACTTTTCATTTATGTACTCATTTTTGGATTTGACTTTAAATATTCTGCCTCCCTTCTTCCATCTCTTTCCTCTACCTACTCCCTCAAAGTCAGTGTCCTCCACATGCAGTCTTCTTCCTTCTCCCCCTTCTCCCAAAGGAGGTACACAATAAGTGCTCAATAAATGGCAGATCTAACTATCAACACAGATTCTCCCAGAGCAGCCTCTTTTATCCCATGACCTCAACCACATCCTACATTCTCCAATTTTCTTCCATCACTCAGACCTACAGAACAACCTCTCAGGCTGAAGGAGCCTCAACTAACCATGTCCAAAGTGTAACTTCTTTACCTTTCTCCTCAAAGCTGCCCCTCCTCCTTCTGCCTAACCTGCAACACCACCCATTTGATCACTAAATTCAGAAAACTAGGATCATTCTAGACTGCTCCTTGTCCCACTCTCCTGACGTTTACTTTGCTACCAGACTGGGCTTCAGTCCATAGGGTCGCAGAGTCGGACACGACTGAGTGACTTCACCTTCACCACTGTTGTGAAGTGAAAGTCGCTCAGTTGTGTCCAGCTCTTTGCGACCCCATGGACTATACAGTCCATGGAATTCTCCAGGCCANCTAGAGCCCATGCCCTGCAACAAGAGAAGCCACCGCAATGAAAAACCCACTCACTGCAACTAGAGAAAGTTTGCATGCAGCAATGAAGAACCAATGAAGCCAAAAATAAATAAAATTTTAAAATAAATAAGCGGTTGAATGTGTTCACAAATGTGATAAAGAGCCAAATCTCCTATGCAGAAAAATTAGAGGAAAAAATGTAGATATTCAGCCCTAAAGGTGGGGAAGCATAACCCACATTCCTTAAGTTTGGGCTGTGCAGAGTGACTTCTTTCCAAAGAGTACAGTATGGAAAGGGGGGTAGCGTAACGCAAAAGTAGTAATAGTAGAAAAATCTGACAAACATCACTTCAGCCAGGTGATCAAGGTCAACATCATGTAGATAGTATATGCCCTTGATAGATGATGAAAATGGCATTTTGCCTTTGTGATTTTCCTCCCCAAAACTTATAACTCCAGTCCAGTCATGAGAAACATCAGGCAAATTCCAATAGAGGAGCATCCTGCAAAATGCCTGACCAGTACTTCTCAAAATTGTCAAGGTTATCAAAAACTAGATATTTCTAAAGAAACTCTTATAGCCAGAGGAGCCCAAGGAAACAACTAAATGATGTGTAATGAGATCCTGGAACAGAAAAAGGACACTGGGTAACAATTAAGGAACTCTGAATAAAATGCAGGTTTTAGTTGATAATACAGTTCACCCTTAAACAATGTTTGAACCACATGAATTCACTTATTCGTGAATCTTTTTCAGTAAATACATACTACAGTACTACATAATACATATTTGGTTGAACCCTCAGGTATGGAGGGCTGACTATAAAGTTATACTCAGATTTTCAACTGTGTGGGGGTAACCGCCCCCACAAGCCCTGTTTTTCAAGGGCCAACTGTGTATCAATGTTGATTCCACTAATTGTAACAAATACATCAAAATAACGTAAGATGCTAATAATAGGGGAAATTGTGTATAGATAGAGGCAAGGTATAATGTATGAACTCTTTGTACTACCTGCTCAATTTTTCTGTAAATCTAAAACTGCTCTAAAATATAAAGTCTTTATATATAATCCTTAAAATACCCCAAAAAAACTAGCAATAGAAATTTGCCTAGTCCACCTTAACCAAATCATAGATGTAACTTCACCAATAATGGAAATAAGTTATATCATCAGCCTCCAAATACAATGTACTAAGAGGACACATCATCACTTACATGATGTTTCTACCAAAAATGTATAACCAGCATCAAATCACACACACACAAAATCAGATACACCCAAACATCAGATTTACACAAACCACAGAGAAATATCAGACACACTCAAAATATCAATCACAATCATAAAATTAAGGAAGGAATGAGTTCTAGATTTGAGGCAAAAGAGATCTCATAACCAAACACAAAGCATGATCTTGGGTTGGAACCTAGACCAGGAGAAAACTGGGATATGATGGCTGTAGGTTAAATAGTATTATATCAATGTTGAATTTCTTATACTGTGATTATATAAGTAAATACCCTTGATCTTAAGAAATACAAGTCTTGGGGGTCTGCACTGCATGGCATGCAGGGAAGTTCCCCACGCAGGGATCAAACCTGTGCTCCCTGCACTGGAACTGCAGAGTCTTAACCACTGGGATGCCAGGGAAGTCCCCAAAAGGCAAGTTTTCTAAGAGTAAAGAAGCATGGTATTTACAGCTTAGCCTCATATGGTTCAGAAAAATATGATAAAACCAGTTGTGGCAATTTCGTGAATCTGGGTGAAGAGTGTATGGGAATTCTTCACTCTGTCCTTATTATTTCCAAAAAATAATTTAAAACTATAGCAATAACAATAAAGAAGGTTGAGCACCAAAGAATTGATATTTTTGAACTGTGGTGCTAGAGAAGACTCTTGAGAGTCCCTTGGACAGCAAAGAGATCAAACCAGTCCATCCTAAAGGAAATCAACCCTGAATATTCACTGGAAGGACTGATGTTGAAGGTGAAACTCCAATACTTTGGCCACCTGATGTGATGAGCTGACTCACTGGAAAAGGTCCTGATGCAGGGAAAGATTGAGAGCAGGAGACGAAATGGGTGA
>SJYA01000261.1:1453242-1496659 GCA_006410615.1 Neotragus moschatus
TGCCATTCTACTTTTTTGTGTTTGAAAACTTTAAGCTCCTTCTCCCCTCCTCAAAAGTTAAAATAGGTACACCCTTGTATGCACGTATGCTCAGTTGTTTCAGTTGTGTCTGACTCTTTGCAACCCTATTGACATAGCTCACAAGGCTCCTCTGTCCATGGGACTCTCCAGGTAAGAATATCGGAGTGGGTTGCCATTTCCTTCATGTATGCATGTAAAAGAAGCACAAATCCTCAAGCCTTCCAGACATTCTCTAAATCCCAGGCATCACTCAGACTTCACTCCAAATCCCCTCAGCACTGTNTTGCAACCCTATTGACATAGCTCACAAGGCTCCTCTGTCCATGGGATTCTCCAGGTAAGAATATCGGAGTGGGTTGCCATTTCCTTCATGTATGCATGTAAAAGAAGCACAAATCCTCAAGCCTTCCAGACATTCTCTAAATCCCAGGCATCACTCAGACTTCACTCCAAATCCCCTCAGCACTGTGATAACTGCTGGGTGTAAAACTGTTTACATATTTCTAATCCTCTAGATGGTAAACTCACAGGGATGGGAACATATTTTATTATGTTTCCTCTAAACTGATTGTTGTTTGATACAATACATAGCCTAGAAAGTTTTGATGTAAATGTGACTTCTCTACATTAAATTGTTTATGTATCAGATAAGCAAGATATTTCAAGCTAGTATTTAACAAATTATTTGGAAAAGGCAAACAATTATTTTACAAGATAATTTCCCCTTCATTTATCTTTTAGGAAAAAAATATCTAGATTTAAAGACACAATACTGTTTACATATTTGTCTTAATGTAGACAGGTCTTAGGGAAGTACTATGGTTTTGATAAAAACCAAAAACCCAAAAACTCTAATTTGTTAGAGATAAAAGTACTCAAAGTAATCAAAGTACTCATGGATAGCATTATATGTTGTCCAGG
Organism: Neotragus moschatus; assembly: GCA_006410615.1. NCBI lineage: Eukaryota > Metazoa > Chordata > Mammalia > Artiodactyla > Bovidae > Neotragus > Neotragus moschatus. Next base: position 1,454,185 of record SJYA01000261.1, read on the forward strand.
ATTTGTTTTAAAATACTCAAGTAAAAAAAAAGGATAAGGTAGCCACTAAAGTGGCAATGGCATTCACTGAACTAACCTTTTTGTGTGTACCTTTGAAAATTTCCAACTAATAGACATAATATATTCAAAATTAAACTCGAGTTTCCCTACCCATTTCCACTCCACTAATGGCCTTTCCCATTTCAGTTAACAAGAATTCCGTCCTTCCAACTTTTCAGCCCAAAAAGTCATTCTTGACTGCTTTCTTTTGTTACATTCTCACATCCAATCAGTCCAGAAAACTTATTTTCTCCATGTTCAGAATATACTCAAAATCTGGCTACTTTTTACCATTCCATTGGCACCACCCCAGTCCAGGACACCATTATCTCGCATGAGTATTACAAAGCCTCGGCAGCACTCCGCCTACTTCCCATCCTCCCCATTCCCCTGTCTATTCACAACACCAGAATGAAGGACAATCTTCTAGAACATAACGTAGATCTTAGAACTCCTCTGATCAAACTCTCTAATAGATCCTTGCTCTGTGTAAAGTAGAAGGTCTGCAAGGCCTACATCTGGTCCCCATTACCTTCCTGTCCTCATTTCCTACGATTCTGCTCCTCTTCACGTCTTTCATCCAAAACGGCCTTCCTCGCAGCTCCTCCAGCACTCCAGGCACGCTTCCACCTCAGGGCCTTTTAAGACCATTCTTCCTGCTTACTCGTTCCCCTGAGAGAGCTGTACTGCTTTGTTCAAATGTTTTTGTTCAAACGTCACCTTGTAAGTAAGGCCTACCCTGGCTATCCAACTCAGCTCTCCTCATCCCCTTCTTCCTGCTTTACATTTCTCTGGAGCTTTTATCACATTCCTACATACTAAACAATTCACTTATTTTAATAAGCTCTCTATCTCCCTGACCAGAATGGAAAGTCTCTGACAAACAAGCACTGTTTTACCTCCAATGCCTAGAATAGTATCTGGCATATAGAAAGGACTCAATAAATACATGTTGTAGAAAACAGACTGGTGGTTGCCAAGTGGGGAGGGGCGTGGGAGAGGGTTGGGTTGGGAGTTTGGGTTTAACAGATGCAAACTGTATATACAGAATGGATAAACAAAAAGGTCTCACTATAGAGCACAGGCAACTATCTTCAATATCCTGTGATAAATCATAATGGAAAAGAATATGAAAAAGAACTGTTGTTCAGTCGTCTCCAACTCTTTGTGACCCCATGGACTGCAGCATGCCAAACTTCCTGGTCCTTCACTATCTCCCGGAGTTTGCTCAAACTCATATCCATTGAGTCAGTGATGCCATCCAACCCTCTCATCCTCAGTTGCCCCCTTCTCCCCCTGCCCTCAATCTTTCCCAGCAAAAGAGTATATATATACATATATATATATAACTGAGTCACTTTGCTATACAGCAGTAATTAACACAGCATGATAATTCAACTATATTTCAATAAAAAAAATAAATTTAGGGACTTCCCTGGTGGTCCAGTGGTTAAGAATCCGCCTTCCAATGCTAGGAACATGAATTCAGTCCCTGGTTGGGGAACTAGGACCCCACATGCGTTGGGGCAACTGAGCTGGCTCACTGCAATTACTGAGCCCACACGCCCCACAACTAAAGAAACCTGTGCATCCCCCAAAAAAGATCTTGTGTGCTGCAACCAAGACCCAACACAACCAAGTAAATAAATTAAAATGAATATTAAAAATAAATTTTAAAACAAATAAATATGTTGAATTGAAATGAAATAATCTGGATAGGAAGAAATTATAGTGGTCTCTAGAAAACATGTTATTTTTTCCAACAGACAATGGGCAATGAAAATAAGGTCTAAATAAAAGAACCTGCTGGGAAAATTTCAGGAGCTCCAGAAAGGAAGAAAACCTCTCAGGCAGAAGGTGTCCTGGAAGCATGCCCCTGGGGTTTAAAGGCACATTATTGGAGAAAAGACCCTTTGATGTAGAGAAGAAACACATCTCCTCTGGCACCAACAATCATGAAGTTTACTGGTTAAAATCATCCTGAATCTGGGGGAAAGGAGGAACTTTATACATAAATCTCTTCTAGGTTCTCATTCTCAAATCAGCTGATTGGCGGCTTGTCTGTTTCAGTCTCTTTAGTAGGTGGCTTGTTGAGTAGAAGGAAGGGTTGGCAAAATTAGGGCAACAAAGGTTGGACCCCAGGAAGCTGGAGTCATGTACTGTGTGTTGGCCTCAGAAGGTGGATGAGTTTCCTGCAGTGTTTGGCAGAGGCAGGCCTGGGACTGCTGTGTGGCAGTAACTGATTCCCCAGAGAGAGCAAGGCTAATTTCTCACTGGCGCCCAGGGACACCAGCACCTGTGGGACAGAGAGAGAGATGACAAAACACGACATGCAGAGTACTCTCATTTGGCCCAGCAATTCCCACTCTAGAAAGAAAAGCAAAAGACTATGAGCTCTCAGGAACTCAAAATAGATTACGTGGGAAAAGAAAGATTTTGGACACAGGAACCACTAGGACCAGACTACTTCCATTCTCTTTGGTCACAGACCATGAAACCAAGGCACCAAAGGACTCATGAACTTGTCCCCAGGAAGAGATAATAAACGCAGCAGCCAGAAGGTGAGACTTCCAACCGTGGATCTAGACCAGTGCGAATTACCACCAAAAACCCCTTTTATTATTTCCCCACACAGACTACAGAAAATTCTGTAGTATATATCATCACCATCCTCTCAAAACTTCTCTTCTGCAAGAACTGCCCAATGCCAACACACGGAGCTATTATAATTTGGGGGTTTAGCTTTATCATGGGCTTCCCTGGTGGTTTAGACAGTAAAGAATCTGCCTACAATGTGGAAGACCTGGGTTCAATCTCTGGGTTGGGAAAATCCCCTGGAGGAAGGCATGGCAACCCACTCCAGTGTTCTTGCCTGGAGAATCCACATGGACAGAGGAGCCTGGAGGGCAACAGTCCATGGGGTCTCAAAGAGTCGGACACGATTGAGCGACTAAGCACCCACAGCACACAGCTTTATCATAGGCAGATGTGTGATTTTCAATTGGGCTGTTTATATACTGAAAATTGAGCAAAAAAAAAAGAAAGAATAAAGCAGTGGTTAAGAGCATGGGCTCTAGGGACAGTCCAATGGTTAACAGTTCAAGCTTCTACTTCAGGAGCCGTGGTTTCAATCAGGAAGGGAACTAAGACCTGGTATTCCAAATGGCATGACAAAAAAGAACATGGGCTCTGGACTCAGACTCTTGAGTTCAAAAGTCCAATCCCACATGTTAGCTGTGTGACTGGGACAAGTGATTAAATTCTTTGTGCCTCAGTTTCATTGCCTGCCAAATGAGAAACATAGCTTAAACCAGATAATGAAGGTAAAATGCTTAGCATGGTACTTTTCATATGGTAAGCACTAAAAAAGATAGCATCTTCATGGCCCTCAGAAAAAAACGACTCTATGCCTCAGCATCTCTAGTCTTCCCTCCCCTTCTCCTGCACAGCCTCCAGAAGAGAGTAACACTGCTCCTTGACAACCCAGGCATTTCCAAGCCCAGTGGAGCCCTCTTCAGGCCCCTTCCCATCTCCAGGTGGGAGATATTAGGTGAAAAACTCATGTTCAACTCATGCCCCCTGAGTTTCCTGCTCTCAGAGAAGGAGGCAGCTTGGGTTTCCAGATGTTCCAATTCCTTAAAGACTATCTCAGAAAAAATGTGAAAACAGCCCTGTCACGGTGATTTACACATCCCCTGGGATGTACCTGATGGATGCAGGGCTCCTGTCGGAGGCTGCGGAGAGCAATGAGGGCAGCTTCCTTCACATTTGGCTGGGGGTCTCCACATGCCATCTCCAGGAGCCGCTGGGGCACTTGGCACTGTAGCAGCTCCTCCCCCAGACCCTCAGGACCCAGGTTGCCTAGAGCTGATACGGCATTGCGCCGGATACCAGCCTGAGGATCTTCAAGCAACTGGGTCATACCAGGTACTGCGGCTGCCAGGGCAGGTCCCAGGGGACCAGCTTGGTAGGCTGCATTGCCTACAGCAAAACTGGCTCCACGCCGCACAGCAGGGTCCTTGTCTCCGAGCCCCAGCAGCAGAAGATTGAGCAGTCCTGCCTGGCTCTGCAGGGCCCCACGCAGGGGCATGCTGTGTTGGAGCAAGTGTCCCAGGAGCCCGGAAGTACGGGCTCGCACAGAAGTCTCTGGGTGGCTCAGGAGGCTGCGCAGGGGCCGATAGGATTCATCAGAGCCAGCCAGGAGTTCACGGATAAAAGACAAATGGCTAGGAGACAGTAACCGGGCAGTGTGGGCCAGGAGGGAGAGAATGTCAGACGTCAGCAGAGGCTGGTCACCCAGGAGGGCAGTGGAGAGGAATGAGATGGTGGTTCTAGGGGAGGCAGCCACTGTGTTCACGAACTGGTTGAGAAACGCAGGACCTGAGAGGGCCAGGCGTGTGAGGAGACTGATGGGCAGCTCGACTTGTGTCAGTGGGAGATGGTGGCAGCAGACCTGAAGAAGGGGAGGGGTGCAGGCAAAACAGTTCAGGGAGAAGGAGAATGTGCTGCTGAGAAATAACAAGGAGCCCAAAACCTGGGGGAGAGAAGCCAAGTTCTACAGAGACCACCACAGAGGGCCGAAGACCTGAGCCACAGCACGCGAGACAGACACACCCTGGAGCCTGGGAGAACATGTCCTTCCCAAGGCCAGGCCGGGGTCTGCAAGGCCTCGGTCTCTGCCTTCAGAGACCTACTCACTGCTTAGTGCCGACAATCGCCAGAGAAGTGATTCCTGGCTGAGGAACAGCATCTCCAGGGCCCAGACCAGGATGAGAGAATCAAGAGAATCCAAATAAGGGACTGATGGAGGGAGGAGTCACCAGCCCAGCTCCCACCACAGGCCTCTGTTCAGGCTTGCATGCTTCCTCCACTCCAGTCTCAGATGCTGTATGCCTCCAGGGACCTGGGAGAGCCCTAGAGCTGTCAGGAAGTGAATGTGACACAAGGTTGACCACCTGCCTGCCTGGGTGGCTTCCCTGGTACCTGCAGTAGGTTGGCCGTGATTTCTGAGTCTGTGAGGTCTGCCAAGACACCTTCAAGGAGGTCAGCATCCACATCCAGGGCAAAAGGGAAGCAGAGGAGCTGGCAGACAGAGAGCACCACGACGGGGAGAAACTCAGACCCTTGTGGCCTAAGGAGGGCAGCATGGAAGGATGGACTTGGTCTGGCTCACCCGGCCTTCCATATTCTTCCCCCATCCCTCCTTCCCCAACCTCAGTAATCACATTTCTTGCCTCACAGCTCAAGCTGTCAGCTCTTTCTCTCCTGCCTCCCCCTGGTCCATCCCACCCATAGTAGCAGAATTGAAATTTTCAACTCACGCCTGGCCCAGATGATTCAGGAAGCTGGGCGAAAGCAGATGCTTCAGGGTGGACATGAGGATACTTCCACGCTGAGACAGGTGACTCAGGCATAACTGGGGCTCCTGGGTAAAGGTGGCCACGGCCAAGCTCAGCAGGGCTGCCATGCCTGGAAACACCAACAGTGGAGACCCAGTGGAGCAGGCAAGAGGCCTAGATGCCCCTGCATCCCCATGGTTCTCAGGGCCACCACCTGTTCCCTGATCCCTTCCCCATCCTTGAGCAGCTCCCGCACAGACTCTGCCATCCCCTCCGAAGGCAGCAGCACTAGTAGCCCTCTCCGTGGGCCAACCCAGTTCCAGGCTGTTTCCTCTTGAAGAGGGGTCAGTACACTGGCCTGACAAAAGGAGCCACGCTGTCAGAAGTGAGATACCTTGGGGTGAGATCAGGGTCCAGTCTGGCTCTGGGCTTTGTGGGCTGGACAGCGACACCTCCTCTTCCTGTGTAGATGCCTCCTCGGGGAGCCTCAGAGCCATGAAGAAGCGGTGCCACAGAACGGGCCACATTTCTGAGCTGGCCACGTCCCTTATCGGATTACCCTTCTCCTGCTAAAGCAAAAATTGAGAAGGGGAGAAGGGGGAGGTTCAAGTCGGGAGTCAAAAATGCTTTTTTTTCACTCTTCTTACTGATCTATGAGGAAGGGGAGTCCCAGAAACAATTCTTTCTGTTTTCCCACCTAAGATTTCCCTGTTGTCTCAGTTTCCTCTCTTATCACATCTTAATCCCCCTGACCTCTCAACCCATGTGTATGCTTACTGGAAACCAGGCAATTATGGCTTTCTTTCTACCAAATCCCAAGGGATGCAGCTGAATGGTTCTCCTTAAAGGGTCTGTACTGGGGCAGATGGGCCCAATCTTAGGCCATCACTGGTAGTCTGAGAGGGGAGGTAACTGTGTGGCTTTTTCCTTCCTCTTGGCTAGAGATCCCCCAAAGCACCCAGTTTCTCTCTCTTTAGTTCCCATGCATCCTAGGATGCAGCTGTACCTGGGTAAGGAGCTGCAGCAGAAGGATGAGGAGGCCGTCATAGAATCCACAGCCACCAGGTGGAGTCAGCCGGACCTGGTAGAGAGTCAGGAAGACAGCAGATCCCTGAGAGGGGCGAGCTGACCTCACAAACCTGCACAGCCAACTCCAAGTCAGGCAGAAGGAGCTCTTCTTCAGCCCAGAGTAGTGGGGAGAGTACTTTTGGACTTAGGAGTCTTGGACGGATGGATGCACAGCGTGCTCAAGCGTGTCCGATTCTTTGTGACCCCATAGACTGCAGTCTGCCAGACTCCTCTGTCCATGGAATTTTCCAGGCAAGAATACTGGAGTGGGTTGCCATTTCCTCCTCCAGGGGATCTTCCTGACCCAGGGATCAAACCCACATCTCCTGCAAATCCTTACAATGGCAGGCAGATTCTTTATCACTATGTGTCTTGGTTCCTGCCTATTCATTCAACAACTATCTCTGTCCTAAAGACATGCAGTTTGGTAGGGTAACCAGCCACAGAAACAATTACAGTTTAGGAAGATACTTACTGAACAAGAGGCTGTGAGGTAGGGGCTGTGGAGAGGGAGGAGGGATAGCTGAGATGCTAACTTTGCCCTTAGAGGTAGGAAACAGATGGGATTCAAAGTTTCAAAGGCAGACAAGGAAGGAAGAAGGCACAGCTTATATAAAAGACAGGTCATGAAAGGCCACAGTGAATTTTTGAAATGTGAACTCTTTGGTAGAGGAGGATTAGAGAGCCCAGGGGTAACGGATGAGCTCTGTGTAGCCTGTTAGCAAATGTGTACATTAACCCAGAAACTCTGTGGGAAGCTGTTGAGGACCTACACAAGTTCCGTCCATATAGGTAAGACTAGTGCCTGGTACTCAGCACATATTTGTGTGTGAAATAATGACTGGTTGAGCAACCGGGCAGGTTTTCCTTTAAGAAAGCTCACTTTGGCATCAGGGAAGAACACTGGAGAGTAGAGATCCTTCAGGAGGCAAGGGCCAGAGCCTGAGAGAGAGAGCAAGAGGGAGGGAAGGAGGGAGAAAGATGATGCCTCTTCCTCCCCCTTCAGAGGTCTTGTGTGTTAACAACAAATCTAAAGCCCTGACAGTCGGGGCGACAGGAAAGACTCCTGGATTCCTTCCAGGTTTACTGGAATTTCAGGCTTTTCTCCCTGAACACAGACCTTATCTGACTCAGAGAAAACACATCTCTGCATTCAGCGCTGGGAGGACTCACCTCTGCAGGGGCAGACAGGGCATGTGTGGCTGCAGCGATCCACTCCACAGGCTGGAGGTCAAAAGTCACACCTTGCTGACCAAGCTGCCCCAACAGACAGGCCGCCGCACTCTGTGGAGAGTCAGATGAGGAGGAGGAATGTCCCAATCTGAATGGTACTTAGGACAGGCGGAGAGGGTGTCTGTCTCCAGAAGAATGCCTGACAAACAGCTGCACATTAGGAAACAACTCTCCTGCTCCCAGAAGGTGGGATGATAGGGTGAAAAGGGGAGGAAGATGAACGCTGAGAACTCACCACAAGAGAGACGACGTGCGAATGCGTAAAGACAGTAGCAATCTCACTGCCTAGCTTCTCCATTCTGGAATAAGGAGATATATCAAGGATGCAGCCGTGTGAAAGGAGGCTGCTGAGTGACCTGCCCTCTCCCTTAGATGGCGCTCTCCACCAAAGCTGCATGTCCGCCTCCAGGGCACAGAGTTGGTGGGAATCTAGGTCTCTTCTGTGCAGAGAAACCTTCACTCTATCCTAGTCCCTCCCAAGGATAGGCTGTGTGGTGTCACTCCCCATAATCCATGTCAGGGTGACCTACGTGGCTGGAAGGTATCCATGTCAGGGTGACCCTACTTTATGACTCACCCAGAAGGCAGATCTTGGAGGCGAAGGACAAGAAGAGAGAGGAGGTAGAGAGTCACTTCAATAGACTCTTCCCTATCCACTACCTTTACCTATAAAGGAAACCCAAGGCATCAGAGTGTCCTCTGATTGAGACGGTGAGACCCCTAAGAGATGCCCCTTGTGCCACTGGCCTACCTTGCCCTGGGCCAACTTCAACAGTGACTCCAAGGCCAGGGGTTCTTGCCCGAGAAGATGGCATAAGCGCTCACTGACGTGGCAGCAGGAGTAGAGAACCTAAGGGGTGTGGGAAGGAGTTGGTCAGGGAGGCAGGTCCTAGACTGGAAGGCTAAGCTGAAAGCAGGCTAGCTTCTCAACAGATCTAGGGGTGTCAGAGAAATTCAGGCCATGTCCACCTCTTGCTGAGAGACTGAGATGCAGACATGTCTCAGTTCTAGTGAGGACTGGCTGACATCTGGGCTATCTCAGCTGAACTGATTTAAAAGCAGAAAGGGGTCCTCCTCTGTGTGGGGGAGTAACAGTGGGGGGGTTTCTCTCATCTCTCTCTGTTTCTCTCAGTGTCTGTTTCTCTCTCTTTCTCATTCCTGGAAGTGAAAAAGAAATCTGAGGGGCCAAGAGTTCTGGGCAGGCAGTACCTTGAGAAGGGGTAGGCACAAGATGGGATGCTGCAGGGCAGAGATGAGGGATGACCTCAGGTGGTTGCTGTCTTTGGTGAGCTGATCAGCCAGATGCTGAGAGATCTGTGGAAACATACCTGAAGACTCAATCCAATTCCCTTTATTCCAATCCTATTCCTCTCATATCTCCAACTAATCAGGACTGTCAACCCCTTGCTTGCTACTACTCTTCCCCAGATTCACCAGGAACCTCAGACCTCATTCTATCCCCAGTCTTCATGCTCACCCAGCATGCTCAGTGGAAAAGCAAAAAGGCAAAAGCAAAAGACAAGGCCTAGGTAAGTCCCACTGCAGACGGGTACAGAGGAAAGTGTTGCTGGCCAAAGGGAGTGGGAAATCTGAACCCTGAACCTCTGAGGAAGCATCAATGGTGGCTTCAGATCAGCCACCCCACTACATGGGCAGTTTGTCATGGAGCTCTTCAATCAGCTGGCCAAGGGCCCTGAGATTCTGGCTACATAATGTTCGACAAGTAGCCCAAACCTAGTGGTTAGCATCTGCTTCGGGAAGTACTGAGTAAAGGCAGGCAGAGAAGCTTGTTTTTCTGCTTTTCCGAGACAATGGGGCCAACCTCCCCAGCCCTGGCAACAGCGACAACAAGAACAAATAACTGTAGTTCAGGACTTCCCAGGTGATCCAGTGGTCGAGAATCCGCTTGCCAGTGCAAGGGACATGGGTTTGATCCCTGGCTCAGGAAGATCCCACATGCAGCAGGGCAACTAATCCCATGCACCACAATCACTGAACCTCCACTCTAGAGCCTGTGCTCTGCAATGAGAGGCTACCATAATGAGAAGCCCACTCACTGCAACTAGAGTAGCCCCTACTCTCTGAAACTAGAGAAAGCTTGAATACAGCAACCAAGACCCAGCGTAGCCATAAATAAATTAATTTAAAATAAAAATTGAAAAAAAAATTTGTAGCTTAAACCTGCTCCTTGGCTTCCCAGCAGCCTGGCAGCCCCACGGGAGTCGTGCACATGGCCGCAAGTGCCGAAGAAATGGCTCCAGGCAGATCCTCACTCTGCTCCCGAAACAGCTGGCTCACCTGGGGGGCTCCTGTGCAAAAGGCAAAGAATGCAGAAAGGCATAGGTTGTTTCAGACTCTCCCTTCTTTCTCTCAGTTCATAGTTACTTGCTGCTGCTGCTGCTGCTGCTGCTGCTGCGTCACTTCAATCGTGTCCGACTCTGTGCGACCCCATAGATGGCAGCTCACCAGGCTCCCCCATCACTGGGATTCTCCAACCAAGAACACTGGAGTGGGTTGCCATTTCCTTCTCCAATGCATGAAAGTGAAAAGTGAAAGTGAAGTTGCTCAGTCGTGTCTGACTCTTCACGACCCCATGGACTGCAGCCTACCAGGCTCCTCTGTCCCTGAGATTTTCCAGGCAACAGTACTGGAGTGGGGTGCCATTGTCTTCTCCATCATAGTTACTTAACACAGGCTAAATGCCAGACACTATTCTAGCCAACCAGCAGGATAAAGAGCAGTGCTAGTCCTGCTGACATGTCAGTCAAGAGAACCTCCCCTCCCCATTCCCGTTACCTGGGGGGCTATGGAAAGGGAGCTGTGGAACTGTCAAGCCATGAAGGAGCCCATCCAACACAGCCTGATGTGTAGTCAGCAGGCTGGAGTAGAAGGCTTTGGAGATGGTCCAGCTATTCCCGTCCATGGCTTCACACAGAACAGTAAAGCACTAGGGGAGACAGGCAGGGTTCACATTAGCACATCAGAAACCAGACTGGACTCAGGGTAAGGAGCAAGGGTTCCTGGAGACCCTGAGAAAGGAGGAGGAAAACCCAGGGGGACCAGTTGTTGAATTCTAAGTATTCCACCCACAGAAAGTGCAGAGTAATTGCCTTCATGTTTGGGAACAAGAATTTTAGGTGTCAATCCTTCTATTTTGATCAGCTGCTCCCTAAATGATATTTCTCGAAGTAGTATCGTGGACCCCAAGTATAAGAATTCCTGGGGATTCGTGGGTCCTTCCCAACCCAGTCTTCAGAATTTATTCCAGATGCCCCATGCTACACACTGCACAGTGACATATGAGAAGTGCTGACCAATAATGTGAGTTCACTACTGGCCCCAATTTAGGTTAAACATTAACAGCTTCCTGATCAGAAAGGATGAGGGATGTTAAGACAGGCCCCCAGACTAGAAGAGATTGAATGGACTGCTAGCTGGAGGTAGGATGCAGCCACATCTGCGCTTCCAGTTGCCAGTCTGAAACTAATCAGACAGTTGTTTCCTTCCTTGCACACGTTCCTCTCTTAACGGTCTTTTCTGAGACCAGTCAGAACTTGGCTATTTTCTCTTTCAATCTTCCCTTCCTGTCCCTCACATGCAGAGTCCAGGAGAGATGACCCATCTAGGTTGCTAGTCTGTAGGACAAACAAGGTTGGGAATACTAGCTGATCTGTAAGTCTATTCAATAAGAAATTACTTCTATTTGTGGTTCCCTAAAATAGGTCACACTGCATACTGCTTCGGCACCTTAATACACATTACTGTTTCTGCCTGGAATGTCCTCCCTGCTTCCTTGTCTCATCCACCTGGCAAACTTCTGGGCATCCTTCAAATCCTAGCAGAGATGATTTCCTTCTTCAAGATTTCTTCTATGATCCTACATCCTTCCCTGATGATCCATTGGTTAGAATGCCACAGTTCCACTATAGGGGGGTCCCGGCTTGATCCCTGGCTAGGGAACTAAGATCCTGCCTGCTGTGTGGTGCAGCCAAAAGAAAAAAAAATTTTTTCCTATGACCCTCCAGGTAGTGTGAGTCTTCCTCTGTGATGCTTCTGTGTTTTATATGAAGTTCTAGTGTTTTTAATTTATTTTATTATTTTATAAATTTTCTTTTAAAATTTACTTATTTGGCTGTACCATCTTGGTTGCAGCATGTGGGATCTAGTTCCCTGGAGTCTTGGCCACTGGACCACAAGGGAAGTCCTTCTACTGTACTTTACACACTGTTGTCCTTTATCACATTTATCCGACTAGACTAGTCCTGATCCCTTGAAGATACGGACTTCTCTGACTCAGATGGTATACAGCACATAGTTGGCAGGCAACAAACACTTGTTGTTACTTAATCTAACCCTATACAGTCATGAGAAACAGAATGGGAGGAATATGGGGAAAAACAGAGATAGAAATCTCAAAGGGAGAGCAGATTACCATAAGGCTGTCCCTCCGCAAAGCCTGCTCAGACTCATCTGGTTGGGCCAGCAGTTTCCCCAAGAGGTCCAGAAAGAGGCTGGCGGCCTCCTGAAATACCTGTAGGCTGGGAAAAAATGAGTCCTGGTTTCTTCTCATCTCTCTACTAAATGCCCACTTGTGGTGAATGGGTCAGTTCACGGCAGGTAGGAAAATCTCTGCAAAGGGACACATCAGAACGCTCTCCCTCTCTCTCCTCACACATACACACAGAGTCTCACATACACCTCCAGGCCTCTTCTCTGCCATTTTCTCTAGCTTATTCCCACCCTGAGCCTTCCATTCAGTGTATGGTAACTACCGCTGACCCTTAGAACCTGAAATTCTGTGGGCAAATTTGGAGGTGACTCAAGGTCCTTAAAAGGACTTGCTGGACTCTGAGAGGTCACTCAGCTGACCCTTAAACCTGTCACAAATCATGGCTTCTCCTTACTTAGCCTCTTCATAATGGGGAGGGGAAGAAATGGGGGTAGAAACTGAAGCCAAACTTGTCAACAGCACAAGACTGCCTCTCATCCCACCTGTCACCTGTCTGGCTCCTCTCCAAATTGAATGTGCAGGCAAAGTAGGCTTGAATCACAGCCAACAGGTCCCGTACGAAGGCCCCATACCAACATTGCTGCCAGGGAAGAAGACAGAGAGTTAGGGCAACTCAGGAGACAGAAACAAAGACCAAGGGAAAAATGGGTCAGAGATCCAGTTAGGCTGACCAAACAGAAGGGAGAGAGTGAAGAGAACCTTTAGACAAAGAGAGGAGATCTCAAGGTCACAAGTGGTGGACAACAGGCTATGAACAGCCCAAAAAGTGTCCTGTTTGGTCTGTACAGCATTTTTGAGTGTAGCAGGTTATATTTTTCAAAATAGCACAAATTCTCTTCTAAATGCCTTAAAAACACTCAAGACTAACACTCATCACCAGAGTGCACTTCCAGCCACCTGAGCCTTGGTCCCAGTAAACACTTTTGCATTCCAGCCTCTCGGTTCAGCTGTGGCAGGACACAGCATTGGCACATGGATGTTAAGTCTCAATCTGAGCTCTCCTGCTGATCGTCTCCGTGACCGTTTACAGGGTAGTGCCCGTGGGTGAGTTAACCTATGAATATTGAGAAATTACACAGAAAAATCTGGATTTATAGCTTCTCTAAGAAAACTGGAGGATGTGGCACCATAAGCCCATTTTCCCAGTGAGCAACAGTGAGCAGGATGAGCCTGGGCACGGGACCTCAGTTCTTCACATTCCTGCTATTCATACAGTCACACACGGTCTACTCCCCTGGTGACATTACCTGCCTGGCCTTGGAAGGCATGAAAATTTGCAACTCGTAATCTCCTAAGTAGATAGGAAGAAGAGAAAGAAAAGGCAGAGGGGCCGATAGAGACGGCAGTTCGAAGAACAGAAATCCAAAGAGAAGTGCCGGTCAGTCCTGAGAGGCAGTGCTTACCTGCTGGATACTGTTGCTCTCCTGGCTATGTCTAAGGAGACGGAGCAGCAGCCCAGGGAGCCCGGCCTCACGGCAGAAGGAATACAAGGGAAGAGAGTCACTGCAGCTGGACAGGAGACCGCTCAGGACCCGGAGTGCAGGAAGGATGCGGGGAGCACCCTCCAGGACGCCTTTTAGGATCTGGGTGACATGAAGGAAAAAGAGTAATCTGTGTTGTGAGAGATAAAAGAGAGTCACAGACACCAAGTGTCCCCAAGATGCTGACAAAGAAGACCCCGTGTTCGTACTCCTTTTCTTGGAAATCTAAAACCCAGAGAAGGAGAATAGAGAAACAGGGAAAGTGCACCAGGAAAGGGAACTACAGGTGGCCAGGATCCCTGACTTAGAGGTGACTAAGGAAGGGGGAGTGGGATCTCCCCCTCAGTCAGTGACAGACCTAGTGACCATTCCTATCTGCTCCCTTCCTTCTCCAGCCCTTCACCTTAAAATAAAATGAAATGAAACCACACACACATTTCTGAAAATTAAAAACAATGGGCACAAAACAGTGTTGTTCAACTCCAGATAGACAAAACAGTATTATTCAGTTCTACCTCTGGGGTTAACAAATTGCGACCTGCAGGCCAGATCCAGCCTACTACTTATTTTCATACAGCTTATAAGCTAAGGACAGTACTATATTTAAATGGTTATTTTTTAAAAGGTTATTTTTCAAAAGAAGACTAACATTTACATCAAGTACTTTACAATATGCCACTCACCGTTCTAAATCTGCTCATTTATTTACTCAATCTTTACAATAACCTCAGTTACTGCAGAGTAAATACAATTACCATCTTTATAGGTAAGCAGACGGAAGCTTCCAGACAGGTTAAGTAAACAGTCAATAATCACACACAGGGGGCTTCTTTGGTGGCTCGGTGGTAAAGAATTCTATTGCCAATGCAGGAGACGGTGGTTTTGATCTCTGGTCCAGGAAGATCCCACATCCCACGAGGAGCAACTATGTCCATGCGTCACAACTACTGAGCCCTTTCTCTTGAGCCCAGGAGCCACAAGTACTGAAGCCCATGCACCCTAGAGCCTGTGCTCCACAACAAGAGGAGCCACCTCAATGAGAAACCCTTGTACTGCCACCAAGAGTAGTCACCACTCACCACAACTAGAGAAAACTTGGCAGCAGGAGACCCGGCACAGCCATAAATAAAAAACACACACAGTAGTTCAGCTGGAATTCCACCTCAGAACGTCTTACCCTGAAGGCAGAGTTGTTAACCTCCTTTCCCACTGAAAAATTATCTGACACAAGGAGGACATGTAGGGGCCAAACGAGAGGCGCAGGGTGCCAAGACGATGCAATGGTAAAAGGAGAGTCTTCCACCAGTGGTGCTGGCATGATCATATATCCACATGCAAAAAGATGAATTAGATCCCTACTTCAAAATACATATAAAAATAAACTCAAAATGAGTCAGAGACCTAAATGTCAGAGCTAAAATTCTGGAAAGTTTAAAAAAAAAAATAGGAGAAAATCTTTAAGACTTTGGGTTTAAAAAAAATATAACATCAGAAGCAAAATCCACAAAGGGAAAAAATGGTAACTGGACTTCAAAATCCAAAACCTTTCTGCTTCAAAAGACATTCTTATAAGAATAAAAGGACAGATTAAGACTGGGAGAAAAAAATTGCAAATCGCATATCTGATAAAGGTCTTATATCCAGAATATATAAAGAACTCTTACAACTCAATAAGAAGACAACTTGAAAATAAGCAAAGCAAATGATTAGACAGTTCACCAAAGAAGATCTACAAATGGCTGGTAAGCACATGAAAAGATGCTCACATTAGTCATTAGCAAAACGTAAATTAAAATAGCAATGAGATACTATTTTACACTCACTAGGATGACTATATTCAAAAAGACAGATAATGATACATGTTGGCTGACTTTATTTTTTAGAGTTCCAAAATTACTGCAGATGGTAATTGCAGCCATGAAATTAAAAGAGACTTACTCCTTGGAAGGAAAGTTATGAACAACCTAGATAGCATATTAAAAAGCAGAGACATTACTTTGTCAACAAAGGTCCGTCTAGTCAAGGCTATGGTTTTTCCAGTAGTCATATATAGATGTGAGAGCTGGACTATAAAGAAAGCTGAGCACCGAAGAATTGATGCTTTGGAACTGTGGTGTTGGAAAAGACTCTTGAGAGTCCCTTGGACTGCAAGGATATCCCAACCAGTCCATCCTAAAGGAAATCAGTCCTGGCTGTTCATTGGAAGGACTGATGTTGAAGCTGAAACTCCAATATTTTGGCCACCTGATGTGAAGAGCTGACTCATTTGAAAAGATAGAATTTGGGAGGGATGGGATATTGGGAAAGATTGAAGGCAGGAGGAGAAGGGGACGACAGAGGATGAGATGGTTAGATGGCATCACTAACTCAATGGACATGAGTTTGGGTAAACTCCGGGATTTGGTGATGGACAGGGAGGCCTGGGGTGCTGTGGTTCAAGAGGTCGCAAAGAGTCAGACACGACTGAGCAACTGAACTAAACTGAAAAGAACTGAATACATGTTGGCAAAGATATAGAGAAATGAGGACCCTCATACATTGCTGGGAATGGAAAATGGTATAGCCACTTGGAAAACAGATTAGCAGTTTCTTAAACAAAAATTTACTATCTGACTCAGCAATTCCACTCCTATGCATAGGCCCAAGAGAAATGAAAAAATCATTTCATTTCAAAACTAAACATTCAGTTATTCAGTAGTGTCCAACTCTTTGTGATCCCTGGACTGCAGCACACCAGACTTCCCTGTCCATCACCAACTCCCGGATCTTACTCAAACTCATGACCATTGAGTCGATTATGTCATCCAACCATCTCATCCTCTGTCATCCCCTTATCCTCCTGCCTTCTGTCTTTGCCAGCATCAGGGTCTTTTCCAATGAGTCACATCTTTGCATCAGGTAGCCAAAGTATTGGCGCTTCAGCTTCAGCATCAATCCTTCCAATGAATATTCAGGACAGATTTCCTTTAGGATGGACTGGTTGGATCTCCTTGCTGTCCAAGGGACTCTCAAGAGTATTCGCTGAGACCACAGTTCAAAAGCATCAGTTCTTTGGCACTCAGCTTTCCTTATGGTCCAACTGTCACATCCATACATGACCACTGGAAAAACCATAGCTTTGACTAGATGGATCTTTGTTGGCAAAGTAATGTCTCTGCTTTTTAATATGCTATCTAGGTTAGTCACAGCTTTTTTCCAAGGAGCAACAGTCTTTTAATTTCATGGCTGTAGTCACCATCTACAATGATTTTGGAGCCCAAGAAAATTAAGCCTGTAACTGTTTCCATTGTTTCCCCTTTCACATGTCATGAAGTGATGGGATCAGATGCTATGACCTTAGTTTTCTGAATGTTGAGCTTTAAGCCAACTTTTTCACTCTCCTCTTTCACTTTCATCAAGAGGCTCTTCAGTTCCTCTTTGCTTTCTGCCATAAGGTGGTGTCATCTACATATCTGAGGTTATTGATATTTCTCCCAGCAATCTTGATTCCAACTTGTGCTTCATCAGCCTGCCATTTCACATGATGTACTCTGCACAGAAGTTAAATAAACAGGGTGACAACATACAGCCTTGACGTACTTCTTTCCCAATTTGGAACCAGTCTGTTGTTCCATGTCCAGTTCTAACTGTTGCTTCCTGACCTGCATATAGGTTTCTCAAGAGGCAGGTCAGGTGATCTGGTATTCCCATCTCTTTAAGAATTTTCCACAGTTTGTTGTGGTCCACACAGTCAAAAGCTTTGGCGTAGTCAATAAAGCAGAAATAGATGTTTTTCTGGAACTCTCTTACATTTTCTATGATCCAATGGATGTTGGAAATTTGATCTCTGGTTCCTTTGCCTTTTCTAAATTCAGCTTGAACATCTGGAAGTTCTCGGTTCACATACTGTTGAAGCCTGGCTTGGAGAATTTTGAGCATTACTTTGTTAGCCTGTGAGATGAGTGCAATTGTGTGGTAGTTTGAATATTGCCTTTCTTTGGGATTGGAAAGAAAACTGATTTTTTCCAGAAAAGAAACGGAAAGCATATGTTCACACAAAGATTTCCTCATGGATGTTCAAAGTAGCACTGTTTATAAAAGCCAAAAAGTGGAAACAACCCAAATTCCCATCAATTTGTGGAACAAATAAACAAAATGTGATATATACATACAATATAATACTGCTGCTGCTAAGTCGCTTCAGTCGTGTCAAACTCTGTGCGACCCCATAGACGGCAGCCCACCAGGCTCCACCGTCTCTGGGATTCTCCAGGCAAAAATACTGGAGTGGGTTGCCACTTCCTTCTCCAACAATAGAATACTAATTAGCAATAAAAAGGAACTAAGTACTGATACAGGCTACAACATGAATGAAACCTCAAAAAACATGCTAAGAGAAAGAAGCCAAAGACTATCCATTGTATGACCACGTTTATGTGAAATGTTCAGAAAAGGCAAATCTATGAGACAGAAAGCAATCTCCTTGTAAGTGCTATGAGTAGGAATAATGATTAACTGTAAACAGCTAGGAATTACCTTTTTGTGGTAATGAAAATATTCTAAAACTGAATTATGGTGATCATTAGTACACCTGTATTAGAAAATATAATAAATTGTTACATCTGTATTTTTAATTTTGTCAAAAATTTTGTAGAAATGTGTTTTCTCTCATTAGAGAAGTAGTTATGGGACTACCCTGGCAGTTCAGCGGTCAAAACTTGGCCTTCCAGTGTAGGGAGTGTGAGTTCAATCCCTGCTCAGGGAGCTAAACTCCCACATGCCTCTGGCCAAAAAACCAGAATATAAAACAACAGAAGCAATACTGTAACAAATTCAATAAAGACTTTAAAAGTGGTCCACATCTAAAAAATATTTAAAAAGAAGAAGCAATTAAATGATATCCTCCATTTTTTTCCCTCTTGGCAGTCAATGCCTAAAAAGGTTACAGCTGAAAGCTTGGTTATCCTTGCTCTGAAGAATACTTTTTCCCTTTAGAAAGAGAAACCCAAGGTCTGCTCTTTCTGTATTACTAAAAGCAATTACCAAACCTCCCTGAATTAAACAGACACAATGGTAACCTACTCCAGTACTCTTGCCTGGAAAATCCCGTGGACGGAGGAGCCTGGTAGGCGGCAGTTCATGAGGTCACTAGCAGTCAGACACGACTGAGTGACTTCACTTTCACTTTTCACTTTCATGCATTGAAGAAGGAAATGGCAACCCACTCCAGTGTTCTTGCCTGGAGAATCCCAGGGACAGGGGAGCCTGGTGGGCTGCCGTCTATGGGGTTGCAAAAGTCAGACATGACTGAAGTGACTTAGCAGCAGCAGTGAAAGAAAATTGGAAAGGGACTTTCTCCTTATGCTAATTAATGTTTTTTAACACCTCATCTGTGAAAACAGTCTCCAGTCTCACCCATGGTATCCTTCTGCCAGTTACCTGCTCTCCAGCCTCATGCAGCTGACTCTGGATGCGCTGGCAGAAGTCAGGATTGCACAGCAGGGTGAGAGGGGCCTTCAGCTGGACAGGCACAGGCTCGGTAGTCTCTAGCAAGTATTGCCACTCATCATCGCTGTCTTGCTCCTGAGGCATCAGGGAGAGAAAGAGGTCAGGAGGAGTGTGTCAGGTTCAAGGCAATAGCTCGCACCCTGGGGAATCATGAAAGTAAAGTGAAAGTGTTAGTCACTCAGTCATGATGGACTCTTTGCGACCCCATGGACTGTAGCCCCCTAGGCTCCTCTGTCCATGGGATTCTCCAGGCAAGAATACTGGACTGGGTTTCCATTCCCTTCTCCAGAGGATCTTCCTGAACCAGGGATTGAACCCAGGTCTCCCACATTGCAGGCAGATTCTTTACCTGGGAAGCCCAGGGAATCATGAAGTAACTGAAAAAAGCCAGTGACTCCTTTGGCACAGCTATATTTTTTTCAGCCACCAATTTAAAAAGATACAATTGGCAGTATGTGAGAGGTCTTGAAAAGTCTCTTGGAGAACACTAGCATGTGTACATAAAGAGATACCTAGGAAAACATCCACTGCATGGTTTATAACAACATCATAAAGCTAGTCAGTAAGGGAATAATAAATCATGGCACATCCATGTTAGGAGACACTAAGAAGTTACTAAAAAGACTAGGATTTCCCTGGTGGTCCAGTGGTTAAGAATCCGCCTGCCAGAGCAGGGGACACGGGTTGGATCCCACATGCTGTGCGGCAACTAAGCCTACATGCCACAACTACTGAAGCCCATGTGTCCTAGATCCTGTGTCCCACAAGAGAAGCCACCACGCTATGAGAAGACTGCTCACTGCAGCTAGAGAGTAGCCCCCTCTCTTGTCACAACTAGAAAAAGCCTGCATGCAGCAACAAAGACCCAGCACAGCCAAAATAAACAAGCAAACAAATCTTAAAAAAAAAAAAAAAAGATTGTAGTACTGACAGTGCATCATCACTCATGTAACATTTCTACCAAAAATGCATGACTCAAATCTAACCATGTGGAAGCATCGATCTGAGGAACATTCTACAAAATAACTGACCTGGGCACTTAAAAACTGTCAATCATGAAAAACAAGGAAAGAAGTATAACAACTAAATGCAATGAATGACACTGGACTGGATTGTGGATGGTGGGAGAAATGTGTTTTTGCTATAAACATTACTGGAGCAATTGGGAAAATCAAAATATAGATTGTAGATTAAGGAACAGAATCATATCAATGTCAGATTTCTGACTTCTATAAATTGTACTGAGGTAGTGCAAGTGTATCACCTAGCTCTTAGCAAATATGCACTAAAGTCTTTGGCAATGAAGGGGCACATCTGCAACTCACTCTAAAATGAATTTTAACAACTGGTGAATTTGAGTAAAAGGGTATATAGGAATTCTTGGTGCTATTTTCACAATTATTCTTTAAATTTGAAACCTTTCCAAAATAAAAAGTTAAAACCCTAAAAAAACAAAAGATTGAAGTAGATGTAGAAAAATGTTTACAACAGATTATACAGTAAGAGATGCATGGGGCAAAATAATACCTACAGTCTGGACTCAGTAATGTAAAAACAGCCAAACTATATATTCCATGTAGGTATATACATACATATAAAACCACAGAAAGTCTGGAAGGAGACAGATACCGCAGGACTGAGGTAAGGCTAAGGGGGACTTTCCTTTTTACTTATGTACTCCAATTTTTTATAATTAAATGTTCACATGCTATGCAATTGAAATCTATGAATAAGAAGGAAGCAATTTTTAACACAAGGGGACTCATCCTTAGATGGTTGGGAATCACTATTACAGAAAACCACTACCAAGACCTAACACCCATGGCAGGGACGAAGCCAAGAGGAACCTCTAGGGCTCACCTCATTTTCCAGATCGACTGCATCAAGGCTCTGCTGGCCCATCACTTCTGGCCTCAGCTCTGGCAACGCTCGCTCACAGTCCTGAGTGATCCAGTTTTCCCTGCCAGAGGAAGCAGGGAGTAGGATGAGTTTCAGACCTGTAACTGTGAGGCTTAGGGTTAACTTGTCCTTCCCTCTAGGTTCAGCGTAGGAATGGAAAGCCAGAGAGGACTGGCTAGAGGAGGTCTTCTAGGATCTGGCCAGGACAGCATATGTTCACTACACACATATCCTTGACTGCCCTCCCACTGTGAATCTTATTTTCAAATCTACCTTGGTGGTTTTCCCCTGTAGCTCTCAACTCAAATAATCTTTCCGTGTGTCTGGAGATGATTTTTTTTTTTCCCTTTTGGTTAATGTACAACTGAGACATAGAGAAAGGAAAGTTACCATGTTTCCTGATGAAATCAGGAAAGCATCTGGAACCAGAATTCAAGAACCCAAAACTTAGATTCCCAGGGCCCTATCCACATTTAGACAGTGATGAGTGACAGGAACCATGCTGCATTTGCTTTGACTGGAGCCAAAGCTCTGCAAGTCCTGTCATCCTATAGATCCTGAGCTCTACCCTCCTCACCGAGGTACTGGGGGCGCCTCTCCAGCACCCCACTCAGCCCAGCTGCTCTTCATTTCTGATGCTACAACCCCAGTTAAGAGGCCTGGTTCCTGAGGAGTGTCCTTGAGTTTGGGCAGAGGGGCTGTGCCAGGAGCCACCTTGCTGGTCCTATCCTCTTGCTCAAGGGGAGGTCCTGTGTTCTGGTGTTTCTGCAGGAAATGGGTAGGAGACACTGAGTCAGAACTATCTGGTTGCCATAAGACACTATGAATTTCATTTGAAGCCCTTTCCCAACCCTAGAAAGTCACCTTCCTGCTCTAGCTTCCCCAGTCACTAGTCTGGCTAGGTCACACATACCCCTCTGCCCCACTCACCTTCTGCTTGGCCTCCTCAGCCATGCGTTTATAGGCTTGCCGCAACATGTGAGATCGATTGCCCTTGGGGGCCAGCCGATGAGCCTGTTGGTCCTTTAGGACCTGAAGTTCTGGGGGTAAGCGACTGGTGAATGGGGTACCAAAATCTGGGCCTGCTGGCTCGGTTAGTACTGCAGAAAGAAAAGAGGGAACACATGATCATACTGGAGCTGTGTCACTGTTTCCACCTGGCCAGAGACAATGGCAGCATCTTCAGGCTTCTGTGCAAAGAGGCCCTTTTGACAAACTGACGAAGAGGGAAGGGGGTTGCAAGCGAAGTGCAAGGGTCATGCAAAAGGCTAAAAGGAAAATTCAAGCTGGAGGGTAAAGAATGTACATTGGATCCAGATGTTGGGGCCAGGGGTTATATTGGGTAGAAGTGTGAGAGCCCTGGGAACCCTAAGGACTCACTGGTGACTCGACCAGCAATAAAGGGGTGATGTAAGAGGTCCGGCCAGGACAGACGCTGCCGGGGGTCCTTGGTGAGCAGTCCCTGAAGGAAGTTCTGTGGAAAGAAAGGATACCCATCAGTCTGCACTTCTCCATGGGCTCTCAAACTCATTAGAACTGGTCAACCAAGCGTTTTTTTTTTTTAAATACCTATTTATTTATTTGGCTGTGTTGGGTCTTAGTTGCAACACTTGGGAGCTTTTGTTGCGGAGCACAGACTCTCTAGCTATGGCACATGGACTTAGTTGCTCCATGGCATGTGGGATCTTGGTTCCCTGACCAAGGATACAACCCACGTCCCCTACATCACAAAGCAGATTCTTAACCAATGGACCACCAGGGAAGTCCCCAGAGTGCACTCTTAGAGCAGACATATCTTAAAAGCTGAGCACACACGCATTTATTTATTGCATGCTCGCCATGCAGGGATCAAACCCATGCCCCCTACAATGGAAGCCCCAGTCTTAACCACTGGACCACCAAAGAAGTCCCTCCTTTGTTCAGATTCTTTTTGGTCATTATTTGGACCTCCTTAACTAAACGGGTTTGGGAGAAACTTGTCTCTTTTCATCTTAGCTAAAATAAAGGAAAGTTATAATGAGATTTTACTCTGGGAGAAGGCTGCATTTAGACTTTATTGAAGGCTCAAATCAGGCTCTTGAAATAAAAAGGGTTAACTCTTTTTCCTCCCTCCCTGGCCTACTGAGATTTAACTGCAGTGAACAGGCACCATCTCTATACTCTGCTCCTAATCAGTGAGCTAGCTCCACTAGCTCTGGCCATTTGGATATCTAAAGATTGTTCCTTTCAGGAAGAGGACTGATGGCTCTGTTGGCAAACCTAGAAATCATTTGGACATTGCATCTGATAGGAAATTAGGAGAATAGAGAGTGTGTAAAGGAGAAAAGGAAAGATATAAGCATCTGAATGCAGAGTTCCAAAGAATAGCAAGGAGAGATAAGAAAGCCTTCCTCAGCGATCAATGCAAAGAAATAGAGGAAAACAACAGAATGCGAAAGACTAGAGATCTCTTCAAAAACATTAGAGATACCAAGGGAACATTNGTTAGGTCCATACCATTTCTGTCCTTTATTGTGCCCATCTTTCCATGAAATGTTCCCTTGATATCTCTACTTTTCTTGAAGAGATCTCTGGTAGTCTGCCAATGGAGCTGACTAGAAAGAGTCTTGGTTCTTTTCCTCAGAGTTTCTCCGCTAATGAAGGAAACAACCCAGACGAAATTATGCCTAGAGCTACAAGTTAATATACACAGCTAACTTTTGTTTGAGATCAGAAACACAAATGCGGCCTTATTTTCCTCTGCTTTCAGTTTTTAAGGAAAATGTTCATGAAAGAATGAAGGTGGGTGGCCTGGAGTCAGAATGGGCATGGGGCACTGTAGCATTTCTGAATCAGCCTCCACGATGCAGCTTTGAACTTTGTGGAATTCCAGAGTAGTCGCTATCCAAGTGACAGTGCACATGTGTATTTCATAGTGTGCTGCCTTTCCAGTTCTCTGTCCATGTGAGGTGTCCATGCCTTCACTTTCTTTCTGAAAGCTGACTCCACGACAGGCTCATTGAGGGAGAGATACTTAAAGAAAGGCCTCCCAGAAGATGTGAGTTTTAACTGAACACTTTTTTTCTAAGTTTTTATTTTTATCCCCACTGTTTCAAGTGACTTAATGAGTGGAAAAACAATTAAATTGGATTTTGGAGCTAGGTAGATTTTCCGGGGAGGGATGGCGCATAGGGAAGGATTGATTCTAAGCAGAAATTATCACCAAAACTGAAATGCATGACCACGAGGCAAACTGGCCCCATGGAAGACGGCCCTGCTAGTCACTTCTGGGAATAGTTTGACAAGCTTCGTTCACAGTTCTGGCCCCTGCCTTCCTATTTGAACAGCTTTTTCTCTCCTCTCAGAAAGGGAAGGAAATTCTCACGGATAACAACATTCCCCATGGCCAGTGTGTCATCTGCCTCTATGGTTTCCAGGTGGGTTACTCTCTTGGGACTTGGGGGTCTGCAGGTGACACACACAAGGGCTCAGCGGGGAGAGTGCTGACAGTGTCCCACCTCCACCCTCCCTCCAGGAGAAGGAGGCCTTTACCAAAACACCCTGTTACCACTATTTCCACTGCCACTGCCTGGCCCGGTACATCCAGCACATGGAGCACGAGCTGCAGGCCCAGGGACGGGAGCGAGAGCAGGAACGGCAGCATGCTGCACCCGAACAGGTAGACTCCTCACCCCTGTTTACATGACTCACAGCCTTTCTATCCCTCCATTCCAGGGCCTCCTTAGCCTTTTCAGGGTCATAGGCACCTTTGAGATGAATGAAAGTTCACCTCTGTCTAGGAAAAAGGGCATGATTATATCTACGTAATCATATTGCATGTCGTTTCAGAAGGTTCTCAGACCTCTAGCTCGGCAGCCCCTGATCTGTCCCTGCTCGCTGCTGAGTGGGTAGGCCCATGCCCCTTTGTCCCAACCCTCTGCAGTTGAGGCTGGCCAGCTGGTAAGTGCCTTGGGCTGGGAAGCAGGGGTGTGATTTCATCTCTCTTTTCAGAAGGCTGTTGGTGTGCAGTGTCCAGTGTGCAGAGAGCCACTCGTGTACGATCTTGCCTCCCTGAAAGCAGCCCCTGAACCCCAGCAGCCCATGGTAAGAGAACTCTCTCCTAATCTAAATTGAGATCAATGGCATCTTGTCTGCTTTGAATGGGACTTCTGGAATTGGGCTTAAGCTGCCTGGGCCCCCTCTGCAAAGCCGTGGCCCCCAGCAAAAATATAAAGTTTGTTCAAAATGAGCCTAATCAGTTCAGTTCAGTTGCTCAGTCATGTCTGACTCTTTGCGACCCCATGGACTGCAGCACGCCAGGCCTCCCTATCATCACCAACTCCTGGAGTTTACCCAAATTCATGTCTATTGAGTTGGTGATGTCATACAAGCATCTCGTCCTCTGTCGTCCCCTTCTCCTCCCACCTTCAGTTTTTCCCAGCATCAGGGTCTTTTCAAATTAGTCAGCTGTTCGCATCAGGTGGTCAAAGTATTGGAGTTTCAGCTTGAGCATCAGTCCTTCCAATGAACACTCAGGACTGAGCTCCTTTAGGAGGGACTGGTTCGATTTTGCAGTCCAAGGGACTCTGAAGAGTCCTCCGTCACCACAGTTCAAAAGCATCAGTTCTTTAGCACTGAGCTTTCTTTATAATCCAACTCTCACATCCATACATGACTACTGGAAAAACCATAGCCTTGACTAGATGGACCTTTTTTGGTAAAGTAATGTCTCTGCTTTTTAATATGCTGTCTAGGTTGGTCATAACTTTTCTTCCAAGGAGTAAGCATCTTTTAATTTCATGGCTGCTCTTCTCCAACACAACTTCTCAGTCGTGTCCAAGTCTTTGCAACCCCATGGACTATAGAGTACATGGAATTCTCCAGGCCAGAATACTGGAGTGGGTAACCTATCCCTTCTCCAGTAGATCTTCCTGACTCAGGAATCGAACCAGGGTCTCCTGCATTGCAGGCTGATTCTTTACCAACTGAGCTATGAGGGAAGCCCTCTAATGAGCCTAATCCAAGGGATAAAACCAAGAATCTTGAGCCCATCTCCTGAGGCAGTCTGGAAGAGCAGGGATTTCAGATCTGCCTTCTGTTTATTCTTCCCTTCGTTCCACTCTGCTCCTTTCCCTCCAGGAGCTGTACCAGCCTGATGCAGAGAGCTTGCGCCAGCAAGAAGAGCGCAAGAGGCTGTACCAGAGACAGCAGGAGAGGGGGGGCATCATCGACCTTGAGGCTGAGCGTAACCGGTACTTCATCAGCCTTCAGCAGGTGAGAGAAGGGTTTCCCTCCCCTCCTTTGATGCCAGCTACCTTCCTAACCAGCATCCCCCTGCCATGGCCCACGGGTGAGCTTTGCTCTACTCTGGGAGGTCTAAGCTGATGGTGGTCAGCTTGGACTCTGGGCAAGGGTCCTGTAGTTCCCTGCTCTAAGGAACTGTATCTCTGTCACTGTCTCTGCTCACTTCCTCCTAGCCTCCTGCCCCTTTGGAACCCGAGTCAGCTATAGATGTCTCCAGAGGATCCCACCAGCCCAGCGCCCTTGCCGCCGAACCATCCACCACATCAGCTACTCACACTGCCCCGTCAGCTCCTCTGTCTATGGCCTCCCAGTACACATGTGAGAAGACTCCAGGGGCTGGGCCACATCTGCCAAAGCTGGGCGAGACCAAGAAAGCTGTACTCGATCCCCGCCGGGCCAGTCGAGGCCCATGGAGACAGACTGAACGGAGGCACCTGAAAGGAGGGGAGTGCAATACCCTCAAAGGTACCAGTGACACCCAGGAACTGCAGTCTCCTGAAGGGCCCCTCAAGGAGTCCATGGACCTAAAGCCAGAGTCTCGTAACCAAGGGAGTGAAGGTCCTCCCCAAGATAAGGGGCCTGGCGAATGGCAGGGTCCCCCACCCCGCAGGACTCGGGACTGTGCCCACTGGGAACGCGCTAAGAGTCGGACACCGGCTTCTTCCTATCCCCGCCTGCCTCGGGGTCGGGGAGCCTACCGGCCTGGTACTCGAAGAGAACCTGTGAGCCTCGAGTCAGAGGATGGTTCCTAGCAGTACTGTGGGGGGACAGGGAATTGGGTTGGGAGTGGGTAATAAAGAGATTGGCCCTGTTTGGCTTTCCTAACTCAGCAGTGCCTAACCTGTGAAGTATGGCTCTTTCTAAATTTCTAGGAAGACAAGCATGCCAGAGTATCCCCAATTTTGTTCTGAAGTCTCTTCTCCCAAGAGATCAAGGTCTGGATAAAGCAAGAGTCTGACATCTCAACTAGAATACTGGGTTCCAAGGAAGACTAGAAGAGGCCAACATTTAAGCAGAATATGCAGGCCCTACCCTGCTACATAAGCCACTGTGCATGCAGCCACATCTCTCTGTCTATATGTATTTGAATACCTTTAGGTGGAGGATAGTACTTCCCTGTTTACTACAGTCTCTCTTCTTCCCACCTTGTCTTAGGCAGGCTGTGTCCCTAGCATTTGTATACGTGGATACCTCAGGGTCCCTGGAGGCATCTATGTTTACAGCCGCAGGATTTTACTCAAGTGCCAACATGAGGAGGTAGGAGGGAAGTCAGACACTAGAGTAGCTTGGCAGCTGTTTATTGATATCCCTGGAGGAGAAGAAAGCTGGGCACAGCCCGGTTGTCACCTCCTCAGAGATTCTGCATTCTGAATGGCCCCTGCAGGGTCATTTTTATACAGCATGAAATAGCCCTGCACCTGGGCAGGACTGATCTGTGTTGTAGCTTGAAGGACACGGTCTGCAAAGGTCTCAGCCAGGGAAGTTGCTTGCCCTGGATAGAACCTCTGGAACATCTGGGTCAGCTGCCAGCGTGAGCAGTGGCCCACGTACTCCTTCATGTCTACTCGCCCAGGGCGTATCAGGGCAGGGTCGAGCCTAAGAAGAGAAGACAACAAAAGCAGTCGTGAGCAGCAGTGCCACTGGCACCCCCAAAAATGGTTCCTCCGAACCTCCTGATTCTCCAGAGACACTGAGGAGGGGGATGGAGTCTTGCCTCCAGGTCTGAGTACCTCACTCCTTACCTGTCGACGTGGTTGGTGGTCATGAATACTATGCGTGCTTCTGTGGAAGCCACACCGTCCAGGGCGTTGAGCAGACCACTGAAGGTGAGCCGACCTAGACCTTGGTACTTTATTGGGTCTGGAGGAAGGCAGAGAGGAAGCATGAGTGATCACAGCACTACTTCAAATTAGCACCCCTCTCTGCTCCCTGCTTACCTTGCCCCACTACTTATCCATGTCACCAGTGGACTCTGATTGCTAACCCAGCTGCCCACCACCTACTCTCTGGATTTCTCCTTTCTTCCACTGTTCCTCATTTAGAAATACCCCCTCTCCACCCCCAAGCAAATTTCTCTCCTGCCAACCAAACTCAGAACCAGAAAGGGAAAGGAACTCTGAAAGATATAGTCCCACCTTAGGTAGACTGGTCTAGTAAACCCACCATGGATTAAAGGGACTCTGAAAGATATAGTCCCAGCTTAGTTACACTGCTCTAGTAAACCCACCATGGATTACCCATAACAACTTCACACATGTACCCGCTTCTTTTAACCATATTTAACTTCCAAATTAATATCCTAGCAAAATCCTGTTTCCACCTTACATAACCCTGGGTACAACAGAAAACATTAACCTTCTTCCCCAGAGTAGATACAAAGTTTATTTATCCATCTTTGANTGCTCTAGTAAACCCACCATGGATTACCCATAACAACTTCACACATGTACCCGCTTCTTTTAACCATATTTAACTTCCAAATTAATATCCTAGCAAAATCCTGTTTCCACCTTACATAACCCTGGGTACAACAGAAAACATTAACCTTCTTCCCCAGAGTAGATACAAAGTTTATTTATCCATCTTTGAGTGATGTTCATACCCTTTCTAGCTCAAACTCCTACTATATATAAAATAGATAACTAATAAGGACCTGCCCGTGGATGGAGGAGTCTGGTGGGCTGCAGTCCATGGGGTCGCTAAGAGTCAGACACGACTGAGCGACTTCACTTTCACTTTTCACTTCCATGCATTGGAGAAGGAAATGGCAACCCGCTCCAGTGTTCTTGCCTGGAGAATCCCAGGGACGGGGGAGCCTGGTGGGCTGCTGTCTATGGGGTCGCACAGAGTCAGACACGCCTGAAGTGATTTAGCAGTAGCAGCCTCTCCACCCCCGTGCCGTGAAACCCCCCCTCACTTACTCTCGGCGGCCAGGTCTCGACTGAGAAAGGCAGCATCCACATCTTCCAAGAGCACCAGGCTCTGCTGTGGGGCCACACTCAGCAGGTGGTTGAGCCGGTCATCTGAGAGGCTGGAGTCCGTGAGACTGAGCAGGCAGATGCTGTGTTGCAGTTCTCCAGCCAGGGCTGTGCTGTGGAGGAGGGGTGCTAGGTAACTGGCAAGCTGGGCACTGGTCCTTGGGTCCAACTGCCTGTTCGTCCCAGTACTAGTTTTGAACCTGAGGCCTAACCTTCCACCACCTCGCACTAGTGTTCCACATGTCTCATGTTTTCCTGTTCCCCACATTTATTTCCCTTTCTAACCCCACCAGCCCAATTTCTCTCCAGTTTGAAGGTTAAGGGAAGTTTGACTATACTCACATAAAACTGCTCTTTCCACAACCAGGGGGCCCATAGAGTAGGTAGCCACGTCTGTAGGGAATGCCTAGGAATACAGCCAGGATGATCGTCAAGACAAATGAATCATCTACTCTGCCCTAGATGTCCTCATTCATCCCCAACCCTGCTCCCCGGAGGCCTGATGGCCTTGGCATTGGAAGCAGTCATTCCTTTTAGGCAACCTTTCTTTCCCCTTCATCTATGGGAATGAGGATAGAGCTTTATATTTGCCCCATCTGGTCACCAAGACCTCAGCTGCTTCTCACCTCTGTCAATGTACCACTTGGGATTATCAATGAACTCCCGGATGTCTCTGACAATTCGGTCAGTCAGACCCTGTTCAAGAACCACAGAATTCAGTGGCCGCCGCCGGCGTGGATAGCCAAAGGGGCGCCATTCAGAGCCCACAGCGGTGTACATCACTGTCTTCCCTTCCTCCTGCTGCAGAGCTAGTTCTCGAGCTGGGAGGGGGAAGATGAGACAAAATCCATAATTAACCTTTGCCATGCTACTAGGCAGAGCTCCCTAGTAGCTCAGTAGCTCCTGGCCCTGCTCCCATGGGCCCAGATCCTCCTATTCCGCCTCTCCAAGCTTCTCTTCCTTTGATGTCAAATACTACATCCCTGTAACTGCCACCTCCCCCTCAACCCCCAAAAAGGCTGTCTGTGCCATCCCACACCTTCCTCCAGGATGTTGAAGAAAACTTTTCGGTCAGTGCCCAGAGCTGTGAAGGTGACAGATTCCCAAGGAGTCCCCGTCTGCAGGTCTATCATCTGCATCTCTCGGCTCCGTTCCACCCGGATCCATTTACCCTGATACCTGAATAAGAATGAGTAAAATGAGGTGAACAAACAGGTCAAGTCCACCTCCTCTCATTCTTTTCAACTCTCAGAGCCCTTTCTGGCTTCCAGCCTTACCAGATAAAGTGGTTTCCAGGGCTGGGGACAAATTCAAACTTAGTGGAGATGCGGCCACTCTCATGCTGAAGGTACGACGTCTCAACGCTGAGGTGCTGAGTTCGGGTACTGTGGCGGGTGAGCCAGCTAAGCAACCAGGCATAGCTCCGGTCTCGAGCAGGGACTTCCAGTGTGATCATGTAATGGCGCCGGAATGCCACCAAGCCCAGTTGGGCGCCCTTCCGGGCCAGGGCCAGGGCAGTGCCCACACCCACCAGCCCAAATCCAGCCCCAAAGTAGGGATTGTCCTTCAGGGCCAGAACAAAGTCTGAGAGGGGCATCTTGAAAACACTGAACCTCACGGGCCCCGAGGCATTTTCAAGACCTGGAGATGGGGAGCAGTAGATGGGATAAAGCACAAGATTAGTTTAAAAAAATGACTCAAATGCCTCTCCTGCCCCACAGAAGCTGGGAGAGGAATGACAGGTCAGTATTACAATGTGCTTCAATATCCTTCGTGTGGTGGGGCTGGTGTTGGACCCAAGGGATGAGACTGAGCCACTTGTCCCATTTTGCCTTTCATTATCCTGTTTCATACCAATGTCCTGCCAGATGACTATTCTGGAGATTCCTTAAATTTGACTGAATGATATAACTGACTTCAGGATAATAGATGGACAGCATTTTTGTGGTCCCTGGGACCACAGTTGAGATAGCGGCCCACTGGCTAGAATGAGCAGGGAATGAAGATACTCTCTTCTGTCAACCTGTCAATATCCTCATGCCTTGCTATCACGTATCATGTCCTTCAGGTATCCTCTCATCTACTTTACATGCTAATGTCCTGTTAGCTCTTTTATTACCTCCCATCTAAATTGTCTCTTCTAAATTAATTTTAATTCTTGAAGTGGCATCTTAGTGGATCTCCACTTTGGTCATGCTTCACCAAACTGCTTATACAGGGGTTGAGATTTTTCTTCATAAGGCTCTGTTTCAATGCCATTAGTTTCCCTACTCCAACACCTCCAATGATTGGCTCTCAACAGGTCCCTGAATTAGGTGAAAACTCCTCCGCCTCCACAACACGGGGCCCACGTACCTTTAATGGCTTAGTTCCCAATATTCTCTGTTGAACAAATATACAAGCCTCCTTCCTCCTTGACTCGGAATGCCCATTTTATTTCCCCCAGTCTCTATAGAGTTCAAATCCCGCCCATCTGCTACCTTCTCCACGGAGATTCCCCAGAATTCCACTCCCCGTCCTGCAATAAAATGTGANGACAAAAAAAATATGAGATAGATCTAAATGTACTACTTTTAGATAAATATATCTTTGATATATAGCAATTTGGGGAAAAAATTATGAAAATGTGACCCCCATGAGGCCTAAAAAGATATAGACCAAATTGTGCGCGTGAGTCTGGGAGGTGGATATTCTTATATAGATATGCTGTTGTACTGAATTTTTATTTAAACAAAGAAAAATATAAAGAGAAAAAAGACCACCAGAATGCAGGACAAACCTGGACTCCACCATTAACAAATATGGTGGCCTTAACCTTGCAGAATCCCAGGTCCCTCTTCTCATAGGGCAGTTGGAAGACCAAGTAAAAGTGTTTTCCTAAGCCTTTCTTTGTCAAGGTCCTGCCATTACTTAAGAAATGGCAGCGATTACTATGAATGTGATTTGGCTCATTTCAGAAAGGATGTCCTCCATTTTACGAGTCACTGCATTTGAAAGTCTTTTCACAGTATATAAAAGTAAATACAAATATTGTCATGTATGTCACAGATGTTACCCCCAGATTGTCATTTTCTTCTTGTGAGAGTTTCTAATTTTTCATTTGGGCAAAATATATTACCTTTTCTTAATGCTTTTTGGATTTGGTTAATGCTTGTTACATTCACTTCACAAATATTTATGAAATGCCTACTTTGTGCTGAGTATCATGTAAGATAGACTGTCCTTGACCTTAGGGGCTTACAGTCAGGTGTAGAATCAGACTTAAGCCCATCTCTATTCCGCAGACATGAAAAGATCCACTTATATATTCTGCTGGTAACTAACTCCTCTGAGTCTCATTCTGTCTGACTCTGTGCCTTTCTCTGTCGGTCCTCTGCCTACAGGTGTCCTGGTAAAGGTGGTGGAGGTGTACTTCTGTGAGCGCTGTGAGCAGAGCTTCGCAGAGCCCACTCTGCTGGCCCTGCACCAGTGCACTGAGACCCTTATTCAGCCCGTGCAGGGCCTCCCTACCCCGCCCTGCTCTGTAGAGCTGCCCCCCAGCAACCTCACTCTCCCCGGCCCTCTGCAGGGCCAGAGCCCACCAGATAACCCCCTGCCATGCCCTGTGTGTAGACAAGAGTTTGCCCAACCCCAGACCCTGAAGAGCCACTTCAAGATGCACTGGGGCACCCCCGACACCTTCTCCTGCCCAGAATCTGGCTGTGTGTTCTCCACTCAAGATCGCAAGGAGCTCCACCAGCACCTGAGGCAGACCCACAGAGCGCTTCCGGTGCCCTGTTCCTTCCGGGGCTGCCCCCTGCTCTTTGGGAGCCAGCAGGGCATGGAGCTGCATCGGCAGACCCATTACCCTTTCCACTGCAACCGCTGCAGCTTCGTGGGCTCCAACGTCAAACTCTTCCGGCAGCATCAGCGGAGTCATGGGGCTGAGACGCAGCGAGAACCGTCTGCTATAATGGGTCTTCCTTCCCAGGAGTTGCTGCCAGGTATGAGGTCAAGGGCCCAGCAGTCCGCTGCCTGGAACACAGCTGCAGAAGAGGCAGTGTAGACATGTCTGCAGAATGGTCTGTAGAAGAAGCAGTTGTTACAGATGCCATGAATGTATGCATGAATTTAAGAGAATACAGAGTAGTGGCTCAAGAGGTCAGGATTACTGACTGATATGGGAAGGCATCTAGACATCCTGGACCAGGCAGACAATGACAGAAGATTGGCTTAGGCTGCACTGAAGTGATTTAACCAACATCTCTTCTGATCCATCTCAGAACTTTCTGAGGGCAGAAGCTAAATTGCCTTGCCCGTCAGTGGCTATAGCCACTGGTGGAATGCCTGTGGACTCCTGTTAGAGCAAGTGGAATTGGGCAGGAGAAGCTGGGGTTATTTTAAAAAGAAACCTTCAGTGGAGGTGGTGCTTCAGTGATTCTTATTCCTCTTGGTCTCAGAGAGCATGAGGTGAGTAGAGGAGCAGGAGGAAATAGAGAAATCAGACCAGCAGGGCCAGGGTTCTGATGAGAGAATTTGGCTTGCTAACACTGATTTGTGCTCTGGTGCAAACAGAAGATTCTTCTTTCCTCGAATGAAAAAGTCATACATCTTTGCCTTACCGTGGCAACTGCCTCTATTGAGGGATAGAAGGAATGGGCTTGGAGTGCAGGGTGTGTCCCTGAATTGCCGAGTTGGATTTCGCAGTAGACATTTAGACATCAGGAATATTCGCCCGCAGTGAGCCACCAGCTGTTAGCCCTGGGGACCTGAGTCAAGGAAGTACAGTCTAGTCTGTCCTCCTCTATCTCTGTACCCCTCTCCCCACTCCAGTGACCTCAAAGCTCTTAGCTTCAAGGGTCTGAGTTTGGTGTTATCTGAGGTTTGATTTACTTTGTGAAAGTGAAAATCGCTTAGTCATGTCCAACTCTTTGTGACCCCATGAACTATAGCCTGGCAAGCTACTCTGTCCATGGGATTCTCCAGGCCAGTATACTAGAGTGGGTAGCTCTTCCCATCTCCAGCGGATCTCCCCACCCCAGGGATTGAAAGCAGGTCTCCCACATTGCAGATGGATCTTTACTGTCTGAGACACTGGTGAAGCCATTGACTTACTTTAGATTGGAGTATTACTAACAGCTTAGCTCCTTCTTTCTGTCCCTGTGGGAATAAACGTATGTGCTTAGAACCCAGGATTTTCTTATACTACACAGTGAGAGGTGATTCTTCCCATCTAGTAAGAGGGAAATTCAAGCACTCAACTCAGTGCTGCGCTGGCTTCTCTAGTCATCCAGTTCTTTGCATTTGCAGCTCCCAAAGTGCCTCCAGGAATGGGAGAGCCTTCAGAGGAGACAGGAGCGCCCTCACCTGGGCAGGAGTCAGTGGAAGAGGAGGAAGAGGAGCGTGGTAGCCAAAAGAGCTCCCAGAAAGCCCTGGAGCTAGAAGGTAATGACATGATAGGCTTGAACCTCCCGGTGGGGAGGAACAGACTAGGGGGTCTGGCATTGAGGCCCTGGGGTTTGGTTTCCTGAGTTTTGGTTCACATCCTTCTGTTCCTAACATTCTTCTTCGACATAGCTAGTGGGGAAGTGATAGATGGGCACAGTCCCTAGTGACACAATGCATGCGGGCTAAGTTGCTTCAGTCTCACTCTGTGTGACCCCCTAGCCTGCTGGGCTTCTTTGTCCATGGGATTTTCCAGACATGAATACTGGAGTGGGTTGCTGTGCCCTCCTCTAGGGGATCTTCCTGACCCAGGGATTGAACCTGTGCTTCTTACATCTACCTGCATTAACAGGCGGGTTCTTTATCACTGGTACCACCAGGAAGCCCCTGGTGATGCAGGGGAAAGGTAAATAGCATTTGCTCTTGGAGTTGGTTTTTCTCAGGCAGAAGGCTCTTCTGTGAGGAGAGAGAGGGTGATATTCATAGTACGAAGATGCCAGAGGTTATTGACTGGCAGCCTGTCTTGTCTGACATTGAGCTCCCTAAGACTGCATTTCTGAACCCTTGCATTCCCAGTTTTCCATCTGAGTAGAATAGCATTTGAAGCCGATCCCACAGGGAGCATATTGACCAACAGATGACCAGGAAGAATCTGATTATATTTATTACCAGCTCTCTGACTGGAGTATTCAGAAGTAAGAGTACTTTACCTTGTCTTTCCTCTGCTCACTCCCTGAAGTCCTTCTCCTTCCAACCAGCCCTCCTGATTCTTCCACCTGCCGCCATGGAGGGCAGGAGGAACAAGAATGTTCCATCAAGGTGATTCTTTTGAGCTTTTCTGGATAGAGGCTTAGAAATAGAGGGTGGCTGGGTGAAGCACTTCTTACAGGCCACAACATGGTCTGACAAGTCCTTGTGATTTTCTTTCTCTAAATACTTGAATGTCTTGTCTCTTCTTTGAGCCTGCAGAGTTTGGATGCTATTGTTTGGTTTCCCAGAGAGAAAGGAACGAGGCCATGCAGGCATGCATGTTTTGTCTGGGCAGACTGTGGCTCTCTCATTATACGGTCAGTCCCTGACCTATCAAAGAATCTCATTGTCAACCTTCCCCTCCTTTTTCCCTCTCCCAGGCACTGTGGCTTCTGGCCCCGAGTCCCTCTTCAAGACCCACATATGTCCAGAATGCAAGCGCTGCTTCAAGAAGCGAACTCACCTGGTGGAACACCTACACCTCCACTTCCCAGACCCCAGTCTCCAGTGCCCCAATTGCCAGAAGTTCTTCACCAGTAAGAGCAAGCTCAAGACCCACCTGCTGCGGGAGCTGGGCCAGAAGGCCCACCGCTGCCCACTGTGCCACTACAGCGCCGTAGAGAGGAACGCCCTCAACCGCCACATGGCCAGCATGCACGAGGACATCTCCAACTTCTACTCGGACACCTACGCCTGTCCCGTCTGCCGGGAGGAGTTCCGCCTCAGCCAGGCCCTGAAGGAACACCTCAAGAGCCACGCGGCAGCTGCCGCGGCCGAGCCACTGTCCCTCCGCTGCTTCCAGGAGGGCTGCGGCCACACGGCCCCCGACCGCAAGGCCTTCGTGAAACACCTGAAGGAGGCCCACGGGGCACGGGCTGTGGAGTGCCGCCACCACTCGTGCCCCGTGCTCTTCGCCACGGTGGAAGCCATGGAGGCCCACCACAAGAGTCACTACGCCTTCCACTGCCCCCACTGTGACTTCGCCTGCTCCAACAAGCACCTGTTCCGCAAGCACAAGAAGCAGGGCCACCCCGGCAGTGAAGAGCTGCGCTGCACCTTCTGTCCCTTTGCCACCTTCAACCCGGTGGCCTACCAGGACCATGTGGGCAAGATGCACGCTCACGAGAAGATCCACCAGTGCCCCGAGTGCAGCTTTGCCACTGCCCACAAGAGGGTGCTCATCCGCCACATGCTGCTGCACACGGGTGAGATGGCTTCCGCCCTTCCCTTGCTCCGTGTCCTGGGGGCGATGACGGTGATGATGGCGGCAAATGGGAGCTTTCCGTGTGTGCCAGGCACATGGTGGGGCTTTGCATATGTTGCCTAGGACTCATGAGGTAAAGCTAGCGTCTGAAGTTCACAAATGAGCCTTAAGCTGAATGTCTGTCAGCTCAGAAAGTGGTCAGGCTGGGGTTTGAATCCAGGCCCTCTGACCCAGGGCCATCCCTGGTGGCTCAGATGGTAAAGCGTCTACCTGCAGTGCGGGAGACCTGGGTTCAATCCCTGGGTCAGGAAGATCCCCTGGGGAAGGAAATGGCAACCCACTCCAGTATTCTTGCATGGAAAATTCCATGGCTGGAGGAGCCTGGTAGGCTACAATCCATGGAGTCGCAAAGAGTCAGACACAGCTAAGCAACTTCACTTTCACTTTCCTCAGACCCTGTGCTCTTATGCCTCACCTTTAATGCCCTGCCCTGGTGGGTTCTGTCCACCCCTAGTCAGGCATGTTTACCCAGCCTGTTAAAGCAAAGAAGCCCAAACCAGGACAGATGCCTGCCTTTGTAACTCAGGTTCTGTGATGTGCTGTGAGATATGGGGCTGAAGGGACTGAGCCATCCTCACATGTTATAGCCTTGGCAGCCATGACACTGAAAGATGATCAGGTCTCATGACCTGAAAGTTGCAGGTTTTTCAACTCAGACTTTTCAACTGGTTATCAGCGTTACTGATAACTTTGAGTAAAACCCAAATCAGGCTCCCTGGCTATATAGCATCTGCCCATTTGTGATCTCTATGTAAGTATCAGTGAATTGACCAGACATCTAAAAAATCTCATCAAAGATTCTTTAGTTTGGGAGGACAGTTTTTAGGCAGCTTGTGGCAAAGCCATTGTTGTTCCCATTAAACAGTTCATTTCTATACAGGCTTTAGTCACAAAATCTCATTTGGGGGGCCCTTTCCTAAAACCTCACATCAATATAGGCATATTTTCTTTTATTGTACTTCACTTTATTATTCTTAGCAGATACTGTGTTTTTTAGAAATTGAAGGTTTGTGTCATCCCTGTATTGCCAGGTGATGGTTAGCATTTTTTAGCAGTATTTTTTAATCAAGGCATGCACATTGTTTTGTTAGAACGCTATTACACACTTGATAGACTTCAGTGCAGCATGTGAACATAACGTTTTCACGTGTACTGGGAAACCATAAAATTTGTGTGATTTGCCTTGTTGCAGTATATGCTTTACTGCAGTGGTCTGGAACTGAGCCCACAATATCTCTGAGGTATGTTTGTTTGTACTTTCCAGTTTACAGAGTTCTTTCATATTTATTATCCATAACAATCTTGTGAGGAAGGCAGGTAAAGATGAGAGACCCTGAACATTTAAATGGCCTGTTTCAGGATCCCACAGCTGGTATTAGAACCAGAGCCAGCTGGTTGCTTTTCTTTCACCATCAGGGGAGGAGCTGAGTCGGTAGCAGGGGCCTCAGGGAAAGGTCTTGAAAGGAATATGACCCCAGCCTCACCAGTCAGTGCCAGGTCTTGACCAACTTACAAGGACAGCTCGTCCTGGAGTCCTCTGGGGCATCTTATTTAAACTTTATGTCTACTATGTAGGTCAGTATTTTTGTGTTCCCCCCTCCCCCCACCCTTTTGGAAACCAGAAAACTGAGACTTAGAGGNTGGGGAATCAAGATCCCACGTGTCTTGTGGCCAAAAAACCAAAACAAAACAGAAGCAATATTGTAACAAATTTAATAAAGACTTTTAAGAAAATGTTTTAAATAAGTCAGATGACACATGTACAAGTGAATGTGGAACCTGGCCCGTGGTGTGAATTTATGAGTGACTGGTAGTGGCTATGATTAACCCAGTAATTGTGATCTTTCCCTCTTTGCCAGATACCAGTGCAACCAGTGCTCCTACCGCTGCCACCGGGCCGATCAGCTGAGCAGCCACAAGCTGCGGCACCAGGGCAAGTCCCTGATGTGTGAGGTGTGTGCCTTCGCCTGCAAGCGGAAGTACGAGCTGCAGAAGCACATGGCTTCCCAGCACCACCCCGGGACGCCAGTGCCGCTCTACCCATGCCGCTACTGCAGCTACCAGAGCCGCCACAAGCAGGCGCTGCTGAGCCATGAGAACTGCAAGCACACCCGCCTCCGCGAGTTCCGCTGTGCCCTCTGTGACTACCGCACCTTCAGCAACACCACGCTCTTCTTCCACAAGCGCAAGGCCCATGGCTATGTGCCGGGCGACCAGGTCTGGCAGCTCCGCTGTGCCAGCCAGGAGCCAGAAGGGGCCAGGCAGTGCCCAACACCCTCACCAGACTCAGAGCCTGCAAGTCAACTGTCTACCCAGCCTGAGGGGCTGGACCACGACCCCGAGGCTGTGATGGACCCCACCCTGATCCAGGCCCTGCCAGAGACCAGCGAGGAGGGCAGTGCTGGGAAACAGGACAGCAGCGAGGTTCCCCAGGGGGATGACCTGGTTGGCAGCCCCAGTCCAGCGGAGGTAGACGAGGGCGGCTGCACACTACACCTCGAGGCCCTGGGAGTTGAGCTGGGACCTGTGGCTGACCCGCCCCTTGAGGAAGTCACGGAGACAGCTCCTGTGGAGTTCAGGCCCCTGGATCCCCCGGGGCCCCTGAGCCTGGAAGGGCCAGAGGGAACTTTGACAGAGCTGTCTACTTTTGAGGGTGCTGGAACTTCTGACTTGGGTGCTGAAGAGCCCATTCTGGAAAAGTCAGTCTCTCAGCCCCCAACCAATCCTTCCTCAGAGGAGCCCCCAGATGGCTGGATGGGAACCTTCAAGGCAACTACACCCACTGAGACAGCACCCGTGCCCCAGCTGCCTGAATCCGAGTCATTACTCAAGGCCCTAAGGAGGCAGGACAAAGAGCAGGCAGAGGCATTGGTGCTGGAAGGGCGAGTCCAGATGGTCGTGATTCAGGCAGAAGGGAGAGCTTTCCGCTGCCCACACTGCCCATTCATCACCCGCCGGGAGAAGGCCTTGAGTCTGCACTCCAGGGCTGGGTGCCAGGGCCGCCGAGAGCCCCTGCTCTGCCCCGAGTGTGGCGCTAGCTTTAAGCAGCAGCGTGGCCTCAGCACGCACCTGCTGAAGAAGTGCCCCGTTCTGCTCAGAAAGAACAAGGGCTTGCCCAGACCAGATTCACCCCTCGCTCTGCAGCCTCTGCTCCCGAGCACCCTGGCCTCAGAGGATGCAGAAGGTGGGAAGACCCCAGCTGCACCATTAGAAGAAGAGATTGCGCTCCCAAGAGATGCTCCTTCTGAGCCTTCTAGGGAGGCAGAGAAGATAGAGGAGCCTCTTGCCATGCTCTCTGGCTCTGCAGCCCCTCCTGTGGGAGGCTCCTCGCCCTCAGAGGCCCCTGAGAAGTTCCGCTTTGAGCAGGGCAAGTTTCACTGCAACTCATGCGCCTTCCTCTGCTCTCGCCTCTCCTCCATCACCTCTCACGTGGCTGAGGGCTGCCGAGGTGCACGTGGCGGGGGAGGAAAGCGCGGGGCCATCCAGACCCAGCCTGCCCTGTCCCCCCTGAGCGGCGGGGATTCTGCCCCCCTGAGCAGTGGGAGTACAGAGCGCAACCCAGGGGATGGGGAGCCAGCTCTGCTGCCAAAGCAGAAGGCGGCCCGCTTCTCCTGCCCCACGTGTCCCTTTAGCTGTCAGCAGGAGCGGGCTCTGCGGACTCACCAGACCCGGGGCTGCCCCCTGGAACCCTCTGGAGAGCTGCGCTGCGGCCTCTGCCCCTTCACTGCTCCTGCTGCCGCTGCCCTGAGGCTCCACCAGAAGCGCCGGCACCCCACGGACACCCCGGCCCGAGGCCCCCGGCCCCCTTTGCAGTGCAGTGACTG
The DNA here is from genome assembly GCA_006410615.1 of Neotragus moschatus. NCBI lineage: Eukaryota > Metazoa > Chordata > Mammalia > Artiodactyla > Bovidae > Neotragus > Neotragus moschatus. The sequence continues at coordinate 1,494,764 of SJYA01000261.1, forward strand.
CAGCTTCACCTGTAAGCAGAGCCGGTGCCTGCAGCAGCACCGACGGCTGAAGCACGAGGGGGTGAAGCCACATCAGTGCCCCTTCTGTGATTTCTCCACCACCCGACGGTACCGGCTCGAGGCCCACCAGTCCCGACACACAGGGGTTGGCCGCATCCGCTGCAACTCCTGTCCTCAGACATTCGGTACCAACTCCAAACTGCGCCTGCACCGGCTGAGGGTGCACGACAAAACGCCTACCCACTTCTGTCCCCTCTGTGACTACAGTGGCTACCTCCGCCATGACATCACCCGCCACGTCAACAGCTGCCACCAGGGCACCCCAGCCTTTGCCTGCCCTCAGTGCGAGGCCCAGTTCAGCTCCGAGACAGCGCTCAAACAGCACGCACTGCGCCGGCATCCAGAGCCCACGCTGCCCACCCCTGGCTCTCTGGCGGAGGCCACCGAGGGCCCCCTGCACTGCACACGCTGCGGGCTGCTGTGCGCCAGCCCCGCCAGCCTACGGGGGCACACCCGGAAGCAGCACCCCCGGCTCGAGTGTGGGGCCTGCCAGGAGGCCTTCCCCAGCCGGCCAGCACTGGACGAGCACCGGAGGCAGCAGCATTTCAGCCACCGCTGCCAGCTCTGTGACTTTGCTGCCCGGGAGCGGGTGGGCCTGGTGAAGCACTACTTGGAGCAGCATGAGGAGACTTCCGAGGCAGCTGCAGCCTCAGCCGGGGAGGGGGACTCTGGCCAGCCCCGTCTGCGCTGCCCCTTCTGTGACTTTGCCTGCCGCCACCAGCTGGTGCTCGATCACCACGTGAAAGGGCACGGTGGCACCCGGCTCTACAAGTGCACGGACTGTGCTTACAGCACCAAGAACCGGCAGAAGATCACCTGGCACAGCCGTATCCACACCGGGGAAAAGCCCTACCGCTGTCACCTCTGTCCCTATGCCTGTGCGGACCCCTCTCGCCTCAAGGTAAGCTCAGGGACCGTGGGGTCTGGAAACGGGAGGAAGGCAGGCTGCAGAGTTAAAACCACCTAGGTTCTCTAATCTTGACTCTTCCAAGTATTAGCTCTGTGACTTGGGTCAAGTCCCTTAACTTCTCCAAGCCTCAGGTTCTTCATCTGTTGAGAAAAAGGGATAATATTGCATAGGACTGTTACAAAGGTAGAATTCTGGGACTTCCTGGTGGTCCAGTGGTTAAGACTCCGTACTCCAAGTGCAGGGGGCGTGGGTTCAATCCCTGGTCAGGGAACTAAGATCCCCCATGCTACCACGTAGTCAAAAGAATCCCATAATATATGCTTGGCATGTGATAAAGGCATGTAATCGGTTATAGATAATCTAGGTAATAATAGCTGACATTTTTTGGTCACTTACACTGTATGTTGGGCATTAATTTTAGTACTTATGAAAATACTAAATATAGTTACTTTCACTGTTCCCATTTTACAGATTAATAAACTGAAAATTAGGGGTTAGGTTGCCCAAAGACACAGCTAAATGAGTGGCAGAGCTGAGATTAGGTATACGTGAGGTTGGCCAAATGGATCAGGGTGGTGTCCAAGTGACTGGCCTAGGGGACCCGATTGGCAGTGGGGGGGATGGGTAGGCTTGTGCAGGAAACAAGATTTTCTGCCAGCAGTTTCTCTGCCTGTTCGCTCTATTTCCACATCCAGTGAGTACCCATTAGGCACATGTTCTCTGGGTGCTCTCTGCTCTTCTCTCCTCCAGTACCATATGCGGATCCACAAGGAGGAACGGAAGTATCTGTGCCCTGACTGTGGCTACAAGTGCAAGTGGGTCAACCAGCTCAAGTACCACATGACCAAGCACACAGGTGAGTCTGCGTGGTTTCCACAGACCCGAGGGGCTCGCCTGTGCCCTGGCACACCCAGCCTCCCCGAGGT
>SJYA01000261.1:1497835-1736211 GCA_006410615.1 Neotragus moschatus
TGCACCAGGTACGGGTTTCATCCCTAGTTGGGGAATCAAGATCCCACGTGTCTTGTGGCCAAAAAACCAAAACAAAACAGAAGCAATATTGTAACAAATTTAATAAAGACTTTTAAGAAAATGTTTTAAATAAGTCAGATGACACATGTACAAGTGAATGTGGAACCTGGCCCGTGGTGTGAATTTATGAGTGACTGGTAGTGGCTATGATTAACCCAGTAATTGTGATCTTTCCCTCTTTGCCAGATACCAGTGCAACCAGTGCTCCTACCGCTGCCACCGGGCCGATCAGCTGAGCAGCCACAAGCTGCGGCACCAGGGCAAGTCCCTGATGTGTGAGGTGTGTGCCTTCGCCTGCAAGCGGAAGTACGAGCTGCAGAAGCACATGGCTTCCCAGCACCACCCCGGGATGCCAGTGCCGCTCTACCCATGCCGCTACTGCAGCTACCAGAGCCGCCACAAGCAGGCGCTGCTGAGCCATGAGAACTGCAAGCACACCCGCCTCCGCGAGTTCCGCTGTGCCCTCTGTGACTACCGCACCTTCAGCAACACCACGCTCTTCTTCCACAAGCGCAAGGCCCATGGCTATGTGCCGGGTGACCAGGTCTGGCAGCTCCGCTGTGCCAGCCAGGAGCCAGAAGGGGCCAGGCAGTGCCCAACACCCTCACCAGACTCAGAGCCTGCAAGTCAACTGTCTACCCAGCCTGAGGGGCTGGACCACGACCCCGAGGCTGTGATGGACCCCACCCTGATCCAGGCCCTGCCAGAGACCAGCGAGGAGGGCAGTGCTGGGAAACAGGACAGCAGCGAGGTTCCCCAGGGGGATGACCTGGTTGGCAGCCCCAGTCCAGCGGAGGTAGACGAGGGCGGCTGCACACTACACCTCGAGGCCCTGGGAGTTGAGCTGGGACCTGTGGCTGACCCGCCCCTTGAGGAAGTCACGGAGACAGCTCCTGTGGAGTTCAGGCCCCTGGATCCCCCGGGGCCCCTGAGCCTGGAAGGGCCAGAGGGAACTTTGACAGAGCTGTCTACTTTTGAGGGTGCTGGAACTTCTGACTTGGGTGCTGAAGAGCCCATTCTGGAAAAGTCAGTCTCTCAGCCCCCAACCAATCCTTCCTCAGAGGAGCCCCCAGATGGCTGGATGGGAACCTTCAAGGCAACTACACCCACTGAGACAGCACCCGTGCCCCAGCTGCCTGAATCCGAGTCATTACTCAAGGCCCTAAGGAGGCAGGACAAAGAGCAGGCAGAGGCATTGGTGCTGGAAGGGCGAGTCCAGATGGTCGTGATTCAGGCAGAAGGGAGAGCTTTCCGCTGCCCACACTGCCCATTCATCACCCGCCGGGAGAAGGCCTTGAGTCTGCACTCCAGGGCTGGGTGCCAGGGCCGCCGAGAGCCCCTGCTCTGCCCCGAGTGTGGCGCTAGCTTTAAGCAGCAGCGTGGCCTCAGCACGCACCTGCTGAAGAAGTGCCCCGTTCTGCTCAGAAAGAACAAGGGCTTGCCCAGACCAGATTCACCCCTCGCTCTGCAGCCTCTGCTCCCGAGCACCCTGGCCTCAGAGGATGCAGAAGGTGGGAAGACCCCAGCTGCACCATTAGAAGAAGAGATTGCGCTCCCAAGAGATGCTCCTTCTGAGCCTTCTAGGGAGGCAGAGAAGATAGAGGAGCCTCTTGCCATGCTCTCTGGCTCTGCAGCCCCTCCTGTGGGAGGCTCCTCGCCCTCAGAGGCCCCTGAGAAGTTCCGCTTTGAGCAGGGCAAGTTTCACTGCAACTCATGCGCCTTCCTCTGCTCTCGCCTCTCCTCCATCACCTCTCACGTGGCTGAGGGCTGCCGAGGTGCACGTGGCGGGGGAGGAAAGCGCGGGGCCATCCAGACCCAGCCTGCCCTGTCCCCCCTGAGCGGCGGGGATTCTGCCCCCCTGAGCAGTGGGAGTACAGAGCGCAACCCAGGGGATGGGGAGCCAGCTCTGCTGCCAAAGCAGAAGGCGGCCCGCTTCTCCTGCCCCACGTGTCCCTTTAGCTGTCAGCAGGAGCGGGCTTTGCGGACTCACCAGACCCGGGGCTGCCCCCTGGAACCCTCTGGAGAGCTGCGCTGCGGCCTCTGCCCCTTCACTGCTCCTGCTGCCGCTGCCCTGAGGCTCCACCAGAAGCGCCGGCACCCCACGGACACCCCGGCCCGAGGCCCCCGGCCCCCTTTGCAGTGCAGTGACTGCAGCTTCACCTGTAAGCAGAGCCGGTGCCTGCAGCAGCACCGACGGCTGAAGCACGAGGGGGTGAAGCCACATCAGTGCCCCTTCTGTGATTTCTCCACCACCCGACGGTACCGGCTCGAGGCCCACCAGTCCCGACACACAGGGGTTGGCCGCATCCGCTGCAACTCCTGTCCTCAGACATTCGGTACCAACTCCAAACTGCGCCTGCACCGGCTGAGGGTGCACGACAAAACGCCTACCCACTTCTGTCCCCTCTGTGACTACAGTGGCTACCTCCGCCATGACATCACCCGCCACGTCAACAGCTGCCACCAGGGCACCCCAGCCTTTGCCTGCCCTCAGTGCGAGGCCCAGTTCAGCTCCGAGACAGCGCTCAAACAGCACGCACTGCGCCGGCATCCAGAGCCCACGCTGCCCACCCCTGGCTCTCTGGCGGAGGCCACCGAGGGCCCCCTGCACTGCACACGCTGCGGGCTGCTGTGCGCCAGCCCCGCCAGCCTACGGGGGCACACCCGGAAGCAGCACCCCCGGCTCGAGTGTGGGGCCTGCCAGGAGGCCTTCCCCAGCCGGCCAGCACTGGACGAGCACCGGAGGCAGCAGCATTTCAGCCACCGCTGCCAGCTCTGTGACTTTGCTGCCCGGGAGCGGGTGGGCCTGGTGAAGCACTACTTGGAGCAGCATGAGGAGACTTCCGAGGCAGCTGCAGCCTCAGCCGGGGAGGGGGACTCTGGCCAGCCCCGTCTGCGCTGCCCCTTCTGTGACTTTGCCTGCCGCCACCAGCTGGTGCTCGATCACCACGTGAAAGGGCACGGTGGCACCCGGCTCTACAAGTGCACAGACTGTGCTTACAGCACCAAGAACCGGCAGAAGATCACCTGGCACAGCCGTATCCACACCGGGGAAAAGCCCTACCGCTGTCACCTCTGTCCCTATGCCTGTGCGGACCCCTCTCGCCTCAAGGTAAGCTCAGGGACCGTGGGGTCTGGAAACGGGAGGAAGGCAGGCTGCAGAGTTAAAACCACCTAGGTTCTCTAATCTTGACTCTTCCAAGTATTAGCTCTGTGACTTGGGTCAAGTCCCTTAACTTCTCCAAGCCTCAGGTTCTTCATCTGTTGAGAAAAAGGGATAATATTGCATAGGACTGTTACAAAGGTAGAATTCTGGGACTTCCTGGTGGTCCAGTGGTTAAGACTCCGTACTCCAAGTGCAGGGGGCGTGGGTTCAATCCCTGGTCAGGGAACTAAGATCCCCCATGCTACCACGTAGTCAAAAGAATCCCATAATATATGCTTGGCATGTGATAAAGGCATGTAATCGGTTATAGATAATCTAGGTAATAATAGCTGACATTTTTTGGTCACTTACACTGTATGTTGGGCATTAATTTTAGTACTTATGAAAATACTAAATATAGTTACTTTCACTGTTCCCATTTTACAGATTAATAAACTGAAAATTAGGGGTTAGGTTGCCCAAAGACACAGCTAAATGAGTGGCAGAGCTGAGATTAGGTATACGTGAGGTTGGCCAAATGGATCAGGGTGGTGTCCAAGTGACTGGCCTAGGGGACCCGATTGGCAGTGGGGGGGATGGGTAGGCTTGTGCAGGAAACAAGATTTTCTGCCAGCAGTTTCTCTGCCTGTTCGCTCTATTTCCACATCCAGTGAGTACCCATTAGGCACATGTTCTCTGGGTGCTCTCTGCTCTTCTCTCCTCCAGTACCATATGCGGATCCACAAGGAGGAACGGAAGTATCTGTGCCCTGACTGTGGCTACAAGTGCAAGTGGGTCAACCAGCTCAAGTACCACATGACCAAGCACACAGGTGAGTCTGCGTGGTTTCCACAGACCCGAGGGGCTCGCCTGTGCCCTGGCACACCCAGCCTCCCCGAGGTTGGTGGATGTCCTTATGCAGATTTGGGGTGCATATCAGTTTTCACATCAGGGATCAACTGAAAAGCCAGAATAACTTCCCAACCCACTGAAAGCCTATCAGAATCAGGAGAGGTGAACCTGGGGGTCTGGGCATGTGTGCTTTGCAAAACCTTCCCAGGGGATTGTGGCACATGGTCACCCCCTTCCTGTTGAGAACCCCCAACTAGAGCATGAGGAGCCTGGTTCCTGTGGAAACAGGATGGAACTATCGTGAGTGAGGAGGAGAAAGTAGAGGGCTCGCCTGTTTTAACTTGTCCTTTTTTTCCCTCCTGAGTAGAGTCCATGGTTCTCAGAGATGGGTTAATGATGGTGTGTCTTGATTGCTGCGTATGGCCCACCCTGTAAGGGAATTAACCAGGTGCATTTCAAGACCCTCTGCCTCTATGGATGCCACTACTTTTTACCTCTATCTCTTCCCTCTTAAGTGTTTTCTTTTACTTCCTGAGTTGAACAAGGAATTGTATTTAAATAGATTCCCAGTTCCATGAGTACTCTAGGACCAAAGTGAATGTCGCTCAATTGTGTCCGATTCTCCATGACCCCATGGACTGTAGTCCGCCAGGCTCCTGTGTCCATGGGATTCTCTAGGCAAGAATACTGGAGTGGGTTGCCATTTCCTCCTCCAGGGTATCTTCCTGACTCAGGGATCGAACCCAGGTCTTCCGCACTGCAGGCAGAGTCTCTACCATCTGAGTCACCAGGGAAGCCCAGAGTTGATTTCACTTGTCTTGCTTTTCCCTCCACGTCCTCCTCTGACCTGGGACCCCACCCAACCTTGAGTTGTCACGTCTCCTTGGGCTCCTCTGGGACACTCAGTTTCTCAGACTTTCTGTACTTCGATGACCTTGACAGTTCTGAGGATTGCTCAAGGATTCTGTGGAAGGTCCCTCAGCTGGGATTTCTCTAGTGGTTTTCTCGTGGTGGCCTTGATGGGGGGGTTTGGGAGGAAGACCCAGGACCAAAAGGGGGTTGGAATTCCGCTTGTAGAAAACTTAGTATATTTGAGTCTTTACTGCTGTCAGATGCCTACTTAGGGGTCCAGTTAGTTACCAGCATCCATTGATCACCCACTGTCTACAAGGGATTATGTGGAAGAAGGGGAGCACATCAGACAGGATCGGAACACACCAGAGACATGGTCCTTTGTCAGCTGGCTGGCTGTGTTCCTTATGTGCCAGGATCACGGTGGCACTTCTGGTCCACGGATCCTTGTTCCACCTCTTTCAGTGGCGACCCGTTCCCTGTCCTTCCCCCGTCCCACAGGACTGAAGCCATACCAGTGTCCCGAGTGTGAGTACTGCACCAACCGGGCGGATGCGCTGCGTGTGCACCAGGAGACACGGCACCGGGAAGCTCGGGCCTTCATGTGCGAGCAGTGTGGCAAAGCCTTCAAGACGCGCTTCCTGCTGCGCACCCACCTGCGCAAGCACAGCGAGGCCAAGCCCTACGTGTGCAACGTGTGCCACCGGGCTTTCCGCTGGGCTGCGGGCCTGCGCCATCACGCCCTCACCCACACTGACCGCCACCCCTTCTTCTGCCGCCTCTGCAGCTACAAGGCCAAGCAGAAATTCCAGGTGGTCAAGCACGTGCGCAGGCACCACCCTGACCAGGCTGACCCCAACCAAGGCGTGGGCAAAGACCCCACCACTCCCACGGTGCATCTGCACGACGTGCAACTGGAAGACCCTGGCCCGCTCGCTCCTGCTGCTCTGCCCACTGGACCTGAGGGCTGAGCGCCCACCACCTCCCAGACACGAGGAGGGTGTGGACGCATGTGCAGACTGGACCCGAGGGCTGAGCCCCCACACCTCCTAGACCGGAGGAGGGTGTGGACCCATGTGCAGACTTGACCCAGAGCTAGCCTGAGGAGCTCAGAGCTGTGGGAGGGGCTGGCTTCAGGGCATAAATGAGGCTAGAACTCTCCTGGAAATCTGGCCCATAGTACTTGGAAGTTGATATAAAAGAGAGACCTGGACCACAAATTGATTTCTGTTGAGGCAGACTGTGTTTTTGACCTGTGTATTCCTAATTTCTTCACCATCGCCCCACCAAAGTCCCTGGCTATAAGATTGTGAATTACCCATTTCATCTCTTTCCTTCCTAGCTGTGTCAAGTTCCTATCTCCTCAGCATCCTCAAAACAGTTGTATCTAACTGCATGTGCCGTTGTGCCCCCTGCTCCATAAAGCATGGTTAAATGATTTGTAGCTTATATAGACTCTTCCATGTCCCTGACTTTAACACTGCCAGGCTCTCAGTCTGCCCTGTCCCCTCAGGCCTCCATCACTCCTTTGTCTCCTTCCATCTTTGCTGAGTGATTGGTTCTGAAACAGGACCAGGTCTGCCTTCTGTCTGTCCTAGAGCCTGAGTTAGCCCTTGCCCTCCTCCTTATTTCCAAATGCCTTTGTCTTCCAGTAGATGGAGGATTGCTACCTACTCAGCCTTCTCGTAGAAACAGCTTTAATTCAGCAGCATCCTCAGACCAGCTCAGCTGCTGGGCTGGAGTTAAAGCACAGGATAGTGGAAGACAGACAGTTGGGGAGGTAAATCTGTCACCCAGAATTCTGTCGATGCTTCACAGTGACTGTATCATGAATCATCTAAACTGGGACACACTGGGAAAATCAAAGAGGATACTATTAATAATTATGCTGAGACACCAGACATAAAGCAAGACTACTCTAGGCCAACTCTTTAGGAAGGCTGGGATCACGTAACTCTCTGTCTCTCCNCAGTGACTGTATCATGAATCATCTAAACTGGGACACACTGGGAAAATCAAAGAGGATACTATTAATAATTATGCTGAGACACCAGACATAAAGCAAGACTACTCTAGGCCAACTCTTTAGGAAGGCTGGGATCACGTAACTCTCTGTCTCTCCTTTTACCCTGCCACTTACAAGTCATACTTCTTACCCTTTCTGTGTAGTGAATGCTGGGGGGCCTGGGAAACCCTGTTTTCCCAGTTCACCTGTCTTACCCAAATGTCCCCCAACCCTCATATCTCCTTGCCCCACAACAAGAGACCACACTCATGCCAATTTGAGAGAGAAGCTCTATTTATACTGGTGGCACAAGTGAGCAGGAGTCCAGTGGGGACTCTGGGCCATGCAGTGTTCTGTTGAGAGTCATAATACAGGGGATCAGATCTCCTTCCCCAGCCTTTGCCTGGGGAGACTTGAGGCTCCATTTGTCTTTCCCTTGGCTCTGGACTTTGAGGAAGTTAGGGGTGGAGGTTTGGGTTTTGAGTTTCTCTGCCCCCAAGCCTCACTCTGAATTTCTAGCTGCAATGTGCCTTTGAGCCACAGTTGGTAGGAAAGCACTGTCCTAGATCTGGGTATGGTGTTGAGCCTATAGCCAGAGGAAGGAAGGAATTCCAGTGTAGAGTCTGCAGAAGGAAAGGACAGGAATGATGACAGAGGCTTGTGAAAACGAAGAAAGGGAAGAGAAAGAAGGTGAAAAATTGGGTCCTACGTTTGCTTGTCAGGAAGAACCAAGTCATTTTGTGCCTGAGAAGGCACAGTCCAAAGCTCGGGTTTTTACCACTGTTTGCTTTCTAGAGCATCTTCCAGGTTTTTTTCATTTTTCTCACCATCTACAGCCGGTGAACCCACTCCGCCTGTGAAGTGGCTGCCTTAAAATTCAGCCTCCTCTAACACTTCCTGTGTGCAGATGTTCACGAAGATGGAAGCTGGGTGAAGGCTGAGGCCATCCTTGGAGAGCAGGTGTATGTGGCGGTAACCTGGGGGGTGGTTGGAGGGGTGGAGAGGACAGCATCAGGAAGACGGCCAGAACTGGGGTGCGGGCCGGGAGAGGGAGGACCATCTCACCTTGCTGCATGCAGCTCCATGGCAGAGTGTACTGACCAATGAAGTCGTTTCGGGATTTCCAGTCATAGTCTTTGACCACAAAACGCAGCAGGGCCAGTTCAGGTACCAGGATCCGGAAGCACAGTGTCTGCCCCCAGTATGGATTAAAACCTGAGCCAGGGAGGGTGAGTGAGGGAAGGGATGAAGGAACAGACATTGTTGACCGTACTGGTGAGTTGCTTGCTCTGTGTCCTCTTGCTTCATTTTCAGAGCAGTCAGCACTGTACAGGTGAGGAAACTGAGTGGATAAGCAATCTGCTTAGGTCACTGTAAGTGAGAGACCTGGCTTCAGACCCAAGTCCTCATCCTTTGTCCTGTCTGCACTGCTTCCCCTGGAGGGGGCAGGAGGGGTGATGGACTGTGCTTAACAGAGATCTGGACAGTGGGAAAACCACAGCCATGCTCTTCCCACTTTCCCCTGCACTGCCCAGCGTCTCACCATTGTTCTCCACGTAGCTGGTCTCTTGCCGGGTTGTGTCTGGGCGGACGCCAAAGATCTCCACTCTCACCAAGGGGTCCACAATGGACTGTTCTTTGGTGTTGTCCACTTTGGGAAGTTGCTGACCACTGATTACCTGCAACCAGGGCTCTGGAACCTCACTAGTTCCTGCTCAGCCCAGCCCCCCTCCAGCTCTCACACCCTTGGGGGAGGAGGAAGGCTGAGGAAAAGGGGAGACATAGGACCTTGGCCTATATGCTTATGGTTTGCAAAACTGATTCTCATGAGTAATATATTTTCTTCTAGTACCTCACCTGCAATTTACGGTGCATCCAAGTAGAAATTTAGTAAAGTCTGAAGGTGGGACGTTTGCGACAACAACCCTTCTATAGCACTTACTGTGCCCTGAGCACTGTTGTCAGCACTTCAGATTAACAAGGGGCTTCCCAGGTGGCTCAGTGGCCAAGAGTCTGCCTGCCAGTGCAGGAGACTCGTGTCCAGTCCCTGAGAAGATCCCCTGGAGTAGGAAATGGCAACCCATTCCAGTATTCTTGCCTGGGAAATTACATGGACAGAGGGGCCTGGAGGGCCACAGTCCATGGGGTCACAAAGAGTCAGTACTGAGCGCGCGCGCACACACACACACGCACGCACACACACACACACACACACACACACACAGATTAATCTCAACAGTCTTGTACAGTAGGCAGTATTTTTACCCCAGTTTTGCAGGTAAGGAGAATAAGGTTAAGTTTGCCAAACATTACATGATTAGTAAATGTGTTTGAACCTAGGCAATTGACTCCAAAGTCCATGCAGCCCCATGAGGAACTTTCCCTCTGTTACACTCTTGTCAGACCTAGCCGCCCCTACCCCCCAAGGCTCTATTTCAGCTATCCCAGTTTCTTCCCAGTGGTTTTTCTTTCCATTATACCTGGATTATGAGGGTCTGGGCTTTGAAAGGGCTGATGGGCCTCTCAGGGTGGAAGGAACTCTGGGCATCACGCAGGAAGTCTGGCTTCAGCACATAGCCACAGCCAGCGTTCTGGCGGAAGAGCCCATCACACAGGTCCATCTCCAGCCCGGCTGTCTGCATGTTCATAGCCACTGAGGGAGAAAAAAGGAAAGAGTCACCTTGGGGGCCAGGCAGCCCTCTTTCAGGGAAACCGGACCGAGAACTTATTGGCTGTAAAAGGGCTGCTGGCAACACTGGAGAATGTTTTTCTCAGCCTGGCACTCCCCTTGAAACACTCTCTGGCCCCACTGCCACCCAGGGACCGACTTCCCATCCATTGCCCTTGCACTCCCTCTTCCCTGTCCCTACCACTCCCTCACCCATCTGGCAGCCTGCATTCCAGAATTCCTGGGGGTTGTAGTTGGATGAATCCGTCCTCAGGCCACTGGGATATACTCTGCTTAACTGCCAGGTATTGTGCTGCACAAACTCATCGCCTGTAAAGAGGGTGCAGGTACCAAGATGGTAGTGGGTGGAGTGTACCCTCCTACTTCCTTGGTCCCAAGGGCCCCCTCCACCTACTTCACTCCTCTCTTCAGCATCTCCTAAGGCTGTGACTGTCTCTGCTCCATGCAGACCATCTCCCCCAGCTGTCTTTCCCCTAGAGCCTTGAGTCCACTGTTTACCTCCTGTCCCCATACCTGGTCTGGGGAGTTCCTTAACTTCCACATCCCTCTGCTCCCTCATCCTCTTTCTTGGAACTCATCCTGCTGCCCATCAGACCTGACTTTATCAATCCCATTTCCATCCCTCCCTCTTGGTCCTGACCAGCCTCCTTGATGAGGCTCTTGGCCTTGGTTTCAGAGAAAGATGATGTTTCATAGAAGTGGTAGTGCTCCCTCGAGTGAGTGAAGCTGTAGAAGGTGACAGCCTTCAAGTAGACAACCAGGGCAGAGAGGGCTGGACACAAGATGGCCTTGGGTTTCTGGAAAAGGAGAGAGGATGATAGAGTTGAGCCATTAGCAATCTTAGAGGGAAGAAGCCAGTNGACCGACTTCCCATCCATTGCCCTTGCACTCCCTCTTCCCTGTCCCTACCACTCCCTCACCCATCTGGCAGCCTGCATTCCAGAATTCCTGGGGGTTGTAGTTGGATGAATCCGTCCTCAGGCCACTGGGATATACTCTGCTTAACTGCCAGGTATTGTGCTGCACAAACTCATCGCCTGTAAAGAGGGTGCAGGTACCAAGATGGTAGTGGGTGGAGTGTACCCTCCTACTTCCTTGGTCCCAAGGGCCCCCTCCACCTACTTCACTCCTCTCTTCAGCATCTCCTAAGGCTGTGACTGTCTCTGCTCCATGCAGACCATCTCCCCCAGCTGTCTTTCCCCTAGAGCCTTGAGTCCACTGTTTACCTCCTGTCCCCATACCTGGTCTGGGGAGTTCCTTAACTTCCACATCCCTCTGCTCCCTCATCCTCTTTCTTGGAACTCATCCTGCTGCCCATCAGACCTGACTTTATCAATCCCATTTCCATCCCTCCCTCTTGGTCCTGACCAGCCTCCTTGATGAGGCTCTTGGCCTTGGTTTCAGAGAAAGATGATGTTTCATAGAAGTGGTAGTGCTCCCTCGAGTGAGTGAAGCTGTAGAAGGTGACAGCCTTCAAGTAGACAACCAGGGCAGAGAGGGCTGGACACAAGATGGCCTTGGGTTTCTGGAAAAGGAGAGAGAGGATGATAGAGTTGAGCCATTAGCAATCTTAGAGGGAAGAAGCCAGTGGCCAAGATCTGAGCTTCCCCACCCAACCTAAGGCTCTGCCCACTGCCTCCCTCCTGCCTCACCTGCTTGGGCAAGAGAAGAAGCTCAGGCTTGGAAATAGGAGCCTGGGCCATAATCTGACAACACAAAGGCCGACACAACAGCGGGCACATCACAACCTGAGGATGGGAATGGGAATAAAAGCAGTCTACGTATACTAAAGGGATCAGTTTCAGCCTCTGGGCTGGAAGGGTTACTGTACAGGTAACAGGTCTCTAACCTAGTATTGCTAAACAGAGATGTCATCCTCACTACCTCTCATCTTTTAAAACAAATTAATTTTTTATCAAAATGTATATGAATCCAGGTATATCAAGGTATGCAAATGGTCATGGAACTCACACTTGGAAGGATGTCAGAGTCCCAGAGTAACATCTATAGATTTTTCTGAATTCCCATTTCCATCCCTGGGCATGGCAGCAGGTGAGACAACACAGCTCCATAGAGAACAGGATAATAAGCTAGAAGTCACAGCTGAGCCAAGCAAGTGCACAAGAGAGAGAAATGCAGACTTCAAAGCAAGATCTTGGTGGTCCCACCATTGGCATCCCTTCCCCAACCTTTCATGCTCCTCCTCTTTGGCTATTTCTGGTCCCTTTTCAGACTCACCTTTTCCAAGAAACTTTCTAGCAATAAACCCACTTTAGTTGAGGTCATAGCAGTCACTCTGGTAAGCCCTACTTACCTAATATAACAACACACACACACACTTAAGTGGTTTTTGAAGTATTATGTAAAAAGACTGGGAAGTAATACAAAGATGTCTCAGAAGTCACCTGAGAGACCCAGGAGAGAGGCAAAGAGGTGCTTCAACCGGAATGACTCTGCATATATCAATTTTGTGTACTGAGCTTCCATATAGAATTTCATTAAAAAAAGGAAAAAAGATCTCACAGCACAAAGAAGTTGCTGGAAAGCCATTGCCATATGTCTGTATTATGGCAATCTATATGGTGATGCTGTGTATGGATTCTCATGCCTCTTGCCATTGGAGGCAAGGAGCATTTTGCTCCTTGGTTCTCCACCCTGCCTGACTCCAGTCTCTTCACACACGGGGTCTCAGCTTGTAGTACTGACTGATCAAACGCCAGAGCAGAAAGACCACCCTCCTGGCCTACCTTCTTTTTGTCCTCACCACGAGGGCTTAGCTCCTGGGGCTCAGACTCCAGCTGGGCCTCCAAGTCCAGCTTAGCCTCCTGCTCCGCCTCCAGTTCAGCCTCTGGCTCTTCCTCCTCTTCCTCAAGCATTAGCTTCTTTCCCTTCACAAGGATCTTCCTCCGAAGGTCCTAGGGGATGAAAACAGGGGGGCCTGTCTACCTGTCTGCTCTGGGCCCCTCCTGGGGATCCTGCAGCTCCTATGCAGCTCTCACAGGACCACCTCAAAGGCAGAAGCAAGTAGGTGGTCGGAAGTTCCCACAGGAAGGCTACTTGATACATAGAGCAAGGATTTCTTATGGTTAAGCCAACCTGTGACATCTCTAAGGAAAAAAATACATGCGAACCCCTACCTCACATTTGACACATAAAGATTCCTCATAGATTCAAGATTTACATAAAAGAACATTAGAGTATTAGAGGAAGATAGAGACTCTTTCTGGGCTTTCCTGGTGGCTCAGAGGTTAAAGCATCTGCCTGGAATGCAGGAGACCTGGGTTCAGTCCCTGGGTCGGGAAGATCCCCTGGAGAAGGAAATGGCAACCCACTCCAGTACTCTTGCCTGGAGAATCCCATGGAGGGAGGAGCCTGGTAGGCTACAGCTCATAGGGTCGCAAAGAGTCAGACAAGACTGAGCGACTTCACTTTCACTTTCACTTTCTGAATAGCCTCAAGGTAGGAAAGCCTTTGAAAATTCAGAAGACGTAAAAAATGATTGGCAGAGGTGACTACATAAAGCTTAAAAACCTGTAAAGCAGAAGAAGCTACGAAGACAAAAATCAAAAATAGACTGCAAGGGGAGTTTCCTGGCAGTCCAGTGGTTAGGACTCCACATTGCTATGTCCTGGGTTCAGTTCCTGGTTAGAAACTGGGTCATGCAAGTTGCACTGCGTGGCCACCCCCACCCCAATAGACTGCAAAAAAGTATTTTTAAAGCATTAATATCTTTAACATTTTTTATATATCAATAAAAATTATAAACTCTAATATAAAAAAAGATTGTAAATAATATCAGTTAATTTGAAAGAATAAAACAGACCTTTGTTTTTTAAAAACTTGACTTTTTTTTCATGTTTGCCATTATGAATCATCTCACTACTGGAGTTATTTGTAGTCATCCCCTTACACTGTTCAGTTGGAGTGAAATTTGTTTTTTTTCTGCCCCCCCGAGGGCAACTTGACAATAATAACCAAAAATGTCAACATGCAGTTTTCAACCCAGCAATTTTGTTTCTAGGAATCCATTTCAAAGAAAGAGTAAATGAGCAAAGCTATGTACAAATGAAAAATTATAAACAACCTAAATGTTTACCATTTACTGGTTATTTTTACCACCTACTGGTTGAGTAAATTATGGTCAATAACATACAATACTATAGAACTGTTAAAAAAGAAAATATATATGAAAAAATATTTGTGATATATATAAAAGGGATAGAAAGAATGATCCCATTCAGTTTTTTTTTAATGTGACCATATATACATATATATGTCTATATAAGTGTGTAAAAAATCTATAATGTTGGCAGCTGTTATTGGAGAGGTTGAGATTATGGTGGGGGAATCTCCCTTTATATTTGTAGAGCCTATAATAATGAACTATCAGGGAAAAAAAATTAAGGTCTTCCATTGAAAAAAGAAGTATAAACAAATGGTTTTAAATTTAGAAAGCTATATCTAGAATTTTATGTTGAATTAGATTTTTTGTTTGTTTGTTTTCTTTTGGCCATGCCACTCTGCTTGCAGGATCTCAGTTCCTAGAGCAGGGATTGGCAGTGAAAGCTTGGAATCATAACCACTAGGCCACATGAGAACACCCTGAGTTCGATTTTTTTTTTTTTAATTAAAGTTGTCTCCGAGAATATTAAAGAGCAAGATGGTCCATCTGAGGGTGAGAAGAAGGGAACAGATGGGCCTGGAAGGAAGAGCCAAGACCGGTAGGGAAGCCTGGGCTGGAAGGGCAGGGTCCCTACCTCAGGGGAGGGCAGCTGAGTGGGAGGCTGCCCATCCAAGGCTGTCGTCAGTAGCTGATCCCCCAGGATCTCCGTCAGATGGCGCACTATGATTTCCTGCTGCTCCCAGCTGCAGTGGTTCTCCAGCGACAAGATGACTGGATAGTCTGACATCTGGTCAGGAGGGGAAGGCACGCTGGAGCCAGAGTTCTGAGGCCTATAACCTTCTTGCTTCTACAGCTCCCACCCCACCACCCCACCCCCTGCCAATACTCAACTGGGTACCCTGATTGCCAAAAGTCCTCTGACCCCATGCCAGGCCTCCAGGATCTGCCTGGGTCTAGGCACCTCACATCTAAAAGTCACCCTTGGGACCCCAAATCTCAGATCTGTGCCAGGTCTGACCCAGGTCCTTCTGAGACCTTTGAGTTTTTAAAGTAGAAAAGCCAGGCCAGTACCCCAGTCATGTTCACGTTGCACTTTCAGACTTTCATCCCCAGATAGCTATTGTCTCCCAGCTCTGCCCACCAGTTTGTCTGTTTCCTCCTCCACCCTCTCCCAGGTGGGTGACAGAAGTTTTTAGAAGTAATCATTACAGTTAGCAATTACTTCTATGACTACTACTTAACTAGTAACACATCCAACACTTATTCATAATAATCCCTTAATGTTTGTCTGATGCTTCACAATTAAAATCTCTTTTACGTATATGTCATTTGACATCACCTAGGTTGGGAAGATCCCCTGGCGAAGGGAATGGACACCCACTCCGGTGTTCTTGCCTGGAGAATCTATGGATAAAGGAGCCTGTTGGGCTACAGTCCATGGGGTCACAAAGAATTGGACACAACTGAGTGACTAATACTTTTACTTTCCCCTGCATCCCTCCCCAACCCCAGACCCAGAGTCTCTTCCTTTAGATCCTCTTGCTAATCACCAGTATTTCCATCCTGAGGCTCCCACCTGGAAGGCATACTGTCCTATAGCAGCCACAACATCTTTGAATGGGATGCGGGAGGTCAGGGTGTGTCCGTGGTAAACAATAGGTTCCCCGCTTGGTCCATCCCATATATCCACCTCCACACAGCGGCATCCCCGCTTCAGAGCCCTGCAAGAACCCCACCCCCCAGGGACGGGAGAGGTCAAGGTGTGATCTTTCACCTAGGGACCCTCTTCCCTCTCTGGAGAGAACAGTGCTCACCAGCACTCTCCCATCAAGACTCTGTCAATTTACATCTCCATGGACCCCTCTCCGTCTGCTGGGACACACCTGCAGCACTGATCTCCACCCCGCCCTACTCAACAATCTCCCCTTAGGGAACCATCACATACTGCCTTCTGGTGTTCTGCTTGTATATCTTTATATGACACCCGAGTTATTCAAACTCTCGGTAAATTTACATTTTACTTCCTTACTAGGCTTCCTAGGGAAGTTGGACTTGAAGCAACTAGTTCAGCTGCTGGCATTACAAAGATGCTTTGCTGTTTGATCTAATGCACGGTTAATCACAATAAAAGCAGATACCATTTATTACCTATTGACACATAAATTACCTTATTGAATCCTCACAACAGGCCAGAAGGAATAGTAATCATCTTTGTGTCTCAGATAGGGAAGCTGAGGCAGAGAGAGGTTAAGTATTTGACCTCAGAGTACCAAATGAGGGAGCTAGCAGTTGATCTCAAATGGTCTGACTCCAGAACATATGTTTTTAAATCCTCTTCCCTACTGCCTTCCATTTAACATTGAGTTTATTTATTTGTTCAAAATAAATCTGTCAGGACCTCTGGTGCCAAGGTAATTTCATGTCCTATGAAAGAGAAGCTCTGTTTACCTGCAGTGTTTCCACAGCACTCTCCTGCCAGTCTTCAATATCTCCTCCAGGTCTCTCAGGGACCCAGGAATCCTCAGCTCAAATCCCCCCACAACAGCATTTCAGTTCCTGCAGTCCGCTAACAATTCCCCTCCAACTTCCCACAGACCTTCCCATCTCATGAACTGGACCCCTTCACCCCCCAGCCCCACAGCACCGTATGTATCCCTCCACGCTGCTCTGGCCACAAAGCTGGTCCCCCACCAGGTAGGTGTTGTGGGAGGAGTTGATGTAGTAGTGGTTCAGGGGTTGAGTCATGTCCTGGTAGAGGGGGTGGCAGGTTGGATTGAAGATGTCTCCGTCCTTCGAGCAGAGGTAGCCAAGGAAGCCGTCCATGCTCAGCACATGCCGCAGTTTGCCTGGGGTGTGGAGTGGCTAGAATTAGAAGCTCTCAGTGGTAGTGCTCAGAGCCCCCCACCCCTCTCCAGGGCCCGGCCTTTCAAATGGCCTCCACTCCCAGCCTCCAGACCCCAAAATTGCCCTCTCCAGCCTGTCATTTCAAGCATCTCCATGCTCAGAGAACCATAAAGATACAAAGGAAATTATTAAGATCATGCTAGTCCAGTGCTGCCCAACAGAACTTTCTACAGTGATGGAAGTGTTCTCTGGTCTGCACAGCCCAGTACGATAGCCTCTAAATAAATAAAGCTACTGAGCATTTGAAATGTTGCCGTGTGACTGTGGAACTAAGTTAGTTTGTATTCACAGGAAATTGGCTCCAGGACTTCCCCCTTCCCCATAGCAGATACCAAAATCCATGGATGCTCAAGTGCCTTACACAGAATCGCATGGTACAGTTGACCCTCTGTATTCGCGATGTGGCACCTGTAGATACAGAGAGCCGACTGTAATTTAAATTTAAATAGTCACATGGAGCTCAGGGTTACCATGAAGGACAGCACAGTATTTAGTCCAAAAGACTAATTTCATAGATGGGGCAACCAAGGCTCAGAGAGGATCAAAGTCAAAGACTTGTTAGTGACAAGACCAAGGTACATACATGCATGCCAAGTCACTTCATGTCTGAAGACTCTTTGAGACCCTATGGGCTGTAGCCTGCCAGGCTCCTCTGTCCTTGAGATTCTTCAGGCAAGAATACTGGAGAGGGCTGCCATGCCCTCCTCCAGGAGATCTTCCCAATCCAGGGATCGAAACTACATCTCTTACATTTCCTATATTGGCACAGGCATTCTTCAGCACTAGCACCACCTGGGAAGCCCCATGACCAGGGTACCTGCATGTTATGCCCTGGCTGTGTAGCTACTGAGCATTGCTCTCTGCCAAGGACATAACATGCAGCATCTCCCTTCATGCTCTCACCAACACAATCAGGTGGATATAACATAATCTGCCCTGAGAGGTTAGGTAACACCCAGGGTCACATTTGTGGTTGTTGTTCAGTCACTCAGTCATGTCTGACTCTTTGCAGCCCTGCAGCATGCCAGGCTTCCCTGTCCTTCACTATCCGCCAGAGTTTGCTCAAACTCATGTCCATTGAGTCAGTGATGCCATCCAACCATCTCATCTTCTGTCATCCCCTTCTCCTCCTGCCTTTAATCTTTCCCAGCATCAGGGTCTTTTCTAATGAGTCGGCTCTTCATATCAGGTGGTCACAGTATTGAAACTTCAGCATCAGTCCTTTCAGTAAATATTCAGGGTTGATTTCCTTTAGGATTGACTGGTTAGATCTTCTTGCTGTCCAAGGGACTCTCAAGAGGCTTCTCCAGCACTGCAACTTGAAAGCATCAATTTCAAGGCATTCAGCCTTCTTTATGGTCCAACTTTCATAGCCGTAAATGACTACTGGAAAAACCATAGGTTTAAGTGATGTCTCTGCTCTTTAATATGCTGTCTAGGTTTGTCACAGCTTTCCTTCCAAGGAGCAAGAGTCTTTAATTTCATGGCTACAGTCACTACCAGGTGGCACTAGTGGTAAAGATCCTGCCTGCCAGTGTAGGAGACATAAGAGACCCTAGTTTGACCGTTGGGTCAAGATGATCCCCTGGAGAAGGAAATGGCAACCCACTCCAGTATTCTTGCCTGGAGAGTTCCATGCACAGAGGAGCCTGGCAGGCTACAGTCCATAGGGTTGCACAGAATTGTACATGACCAAAGTGACTTAGCACGTACAAAATCACTGTCTGCAGTGATTTTGGAGCCCAAGGAAATAAAATTTGTCATTGTTTCCACTTTTCCCCCCCTATTTGCACAAAGTGATGGGACCAGATGCCATGATCTTTGTTTTTTGAATGTTGAGTTTTAAGCCAGCTTTTTCACTCTCTCTTTCACCCTCATCAAGAGGCTGTTTTGTTCCTCTTCACTTTCTGCCATTAGAGTGGTATTATTTGCATATTTGAGGCTGCTAATATTTCTCCTAGCAATCTTGATTCCAGCTTGTGATTCATCCAGCCTCACATTTCACGTAAGATACTCTGCATATAAGTGAAATAAGCCGGGTGACAACATACAGCCTTGATGCACTCCTTTCCCAATTCTGAAACAGTCCCTTGTTCCATGTACAGTTTTAACTGTTGCTCTTTGTCCTGCATACAGATTTCTTAGGAGACAGGTAAGGTGGTCTGATATTCCCATCTCCTGAAGAATTTTCCACAGTTTATTGTGATCCACATAGTCAAAGACTTTGGCGTAATCAATGAGGCAGAAGTAGATGTTTTTCTGGAATTCCCTTACTGCTTTTTCTATGATCCAACGAATGTTGGCAATTTGATCTCTGGTTCCTCTGCCTTTTTTAAACCCAGCTTGTATATCTGGAAGTTCTCAGTTTGTGTACTACTGGAAGCCTAGTTTGAAGAACTTTGAGCATTAAAAACTTGCTAACATGTGAAATGAGTGCAATTGTGTGGTAGTCTGAACATTCTTTGGCATTGCCCTTCTTTGGGATTGGAATGAAAACTGACCTCTTCCAGTCCTATGGCCACTGCTGAGTTTTCAAATTTGCTGATATATTGAGTGCAGCACTTTGACAGCATCATCTTTTGCGATTTTAAGTAGCTCAGCTGGAATTCCATCATCTCCACTATCTTTATTCATAGTAATGCTTCCTAAGGTCCACTTGACTTCACTCTCCAGGATGTCTTACTCTAGGTGAGTGACCACACCATCGTGGCTATTGAGATCATTAAGACCTTTTGTACAGTTCTTGTGTGTATTCTTGTCACCTCTTCTTAATCTCCTCTCTTCTGTTAGGTCTTCACTGTTTCTGTCCTTTATTAAGCCCATTCTTGCATGAAGTGTTCCCTTGATATCTCCAGTTTTCTTAAGAGATCTCTAGTCTTTTTCATTCTGTTGTTTTCCTCTACTTCTTTGCACTGTTCTCTTAAGAAGGTTTTCATATCTCTTCTTGCTATTTTCTGAAACTCTGCATTCAGTTGGGTATCTTTCCCTTTCTCCTTTGCCTTTTGCTTCTCTTCTTTTCTCAGCTATTTGTAAAGCCTCCTCAGACAGCAACTTTGCCTTCTTGCACTTCTTTTTCTTCGGGATGGTTTTGGTCACCACCGTCTGTATAATATTATGTCATATAACTAATAACTAATAAGTGAAGGAGCTGGGATTTGAACCCAGGGAGTCAGATGTCAGAGTCTGCCTTATACTGCTGGACTGTGAAGTCTCACTGAGGATAACTTTGCTACAGGGGAGGCAGAATAGCTTGACTCTCACGCCCAGCTTCCTTATTCCAGGTGTGACAAGGCCTGGTGACAGTGGAACATGGCAAGAAGTTGGGCACAAAGTTTCATTCTTTCTATATTTTGGCCATGACTTGAGGCATGCAGGATGCTAGTTCCCCGATCAGGGATCAAATCCATGCCTCCTTCAGTGGAAGCTCAAAG
Organism: Neotragus moschatus; assembly: GCA_006410615.1. Classification (NCBI taxonomy): domain Eukaryota; kingdom Metazoa; phylum Chordata; class Mammalia; order Artiodactyla; family Bovidae; genus Neotragus; species Neotragus moschatus. Next base: position 1,517,897 of record SJYA01000261.1, read on the forward strand.
TCTTAATCACTGGACTGCCAGAGGAATCCCACAAAGTTTCATTCTTGACTGTAATGACTCAAATTGCAAATTGCTAAAGTCTATAGCTACCAGGTACTTTTCATGTGCTTTATTTCGTTTGATCACCAGTTATTTTACAAATGAGAAAACTGAGACTCTGATAGGTTAAGCGACTCAGTACTCCGTAAGAAACAGAGTGGAGACTTGAGCCCCTGTCTCCTGACTGATACCACACTTTGCAGCCACAGTGTTATTGTATCTGATAGTCAAGTGAAAAGGGAAGGAACTCCAAGAAGGGTGGATAGAATAAATGTGGGGCTTCCCAAGTGGCTCAGTGGTAAAGAATCTGCCTGCCAGTGCAGGAAACCCAAGAGACAAGGATTCAGTCCCTGGGTTGGGAAGGTCCCCTGGAGTAGGAAATGACAACCTACTCCAGTATTCTTGCCTGGAAAATTCCAACAGTTCATGGGCAACAAAGAGTTGGATACAACTGAGTGACTGATCATGCACACAGGCAGAATAAACATAATGATGTGTGCTGGATTCTGCATTGGAAATAGAGGATCCTGTCTTAACCCTTCAACTTCCTCTTCTGTTTAGTCTTCTGAAAAGATTGCTTCACAGCCCCTTTCTTCTCTGAGCACCCACATAAATCTGGAATTAGTGATTCCAACACTTTGGCTCCACGGTCCATGAGTGTAGTGTCCTTGTCTGACCTACTATTGTATCTCTGTTGCCTATCATTGGTCCTGGCACATTATAGGTACTCAGTGAGAATTTGCTGAAGTAGTGAGTGAATGAATGAATGAAAGGGAATGGGAGTTGAGACCTAAGAAACCTGGGTCACCTGTCCAGCTCACATTCCTCTCATGTCTTATTCTCATTCTCAAGAGAGGCACCAGATAAGAGTCAATGATCTGGCTTTGAATTCCACTTCCTCCTTTCATTAGCTGTTGACTTTGAGTAAGTCATTTAATTTTTCTAAATCTCAGTTTTCCTCTTCTGTACAACTGAGTTGATAATAGAAATCCACTTCCATGGATGGTTGGAAGGATTAGAAGAGAAAAGGCATATCATCAGCACATTATGGGATGCTTAGCAAAGGCCCAATAAAGATTATTGCTTTTGATTTACAAGGATGTAGTGAGTACTAAGGGCTTCCTTGGTGGCTCAGATGGTAAAGAATCTGCCTGCAGTGCAGGAGACCTGGGGTTCGATCCCTGAGTCAGGAAGATCCCCTGGAGAAGGGAATGCCTACCCATTCCTGTATTCTTGCCTGGGAAATCCCATGGATAGAGGAGCCTGGTGCACTACAGTCCATGGGTTTGCAAAGAGTTGGACACAACTGAGCGTCTAACACATGCACACACTCACACACACACACACACAGGACTAAATAAAGTACGAGATATAAAGTGAAGTAAAGTGAAAGTCTCTCAGTTGTGTCAGACTCTTTGCGACCCCATGAAATATATATATAGTCCATGTAATTCTCCAGGCCAGAATACTGGAGTGGGTAGCCTTTCCCTTCTCCAGGGGATCTTCCCAACCCAGGGATTGAACCTAGGTCTCCCGCATTGCAGGCGGATTCTTTACCAGCTGAGCCACAAGGGAAGCCCAAGAATATTGGACTGGATAGCCTATCCTTTCTCCAGCGGATCTTCCCAACCCAGGAATCAAACTGGGGTCTCCTGCATTGCGGGGGGATTCTTTACCAACTGAACTATCAGGGAAGCCCTCTTTTTTATTAATAATGTAAGTTTTTCATGCTCTGGAGGGAACAAAGGGCAGCAAGGTGTCTACTAAAGGGGCAAGGAGAAGGTTTGAGGGCAGAGAGGGCATATTTTAACCGCTTATTAAGAACTAAATGATTGTCTGCCTCATCATCCCCCTCAGCCTGGGGGTGACTAGTTGCCCAGCTCAGGGACTTAGGACTCAAAAACCACCTGGAGAACTTGGAGAAAGTCCAGGAAAGGGCAGAGAGGCAGCACTTGAAGAGACAGTAAACAGGAACCATGAAGGGAACTAAAGGGAAAGGAATCATATGCACTAGAGAAGAAGCCAAAAGTAAGAGGAGCAGGATTTTGTTTCCACCGAGGACAAAGGTTGATATCAGGAAGAACAGTGTGAAAGTGAAGAATGAGAAATATGAGTGTGGTGGAGGAAAGGGGACTTATGGAATGTTCTTCCTCCTAAGAGATATAGCACTACAGAGGAGACTCCTGTCTTATGTGGGCAGGAAATAGTTTTCTCCTTTTGGAGGAGTGATTGAATGAGATGAAGATGATTGAGAAGGGGGTCTGGGTAGGACTGAATTTTCCCTTAGTTAGGCAGAAGGCTAGTTGTCTTTTGGTCCCCTTATCTGGCCCCCAAGTATGGTGCCTTACCATCCTAGTCCTCTTACCACTTTCTGAAGGCTCATAGCGGTCGATGAGTTCCAGAGCAAGGTCAGAAGCCCGTTCTCCTTCCTTCTGCTCCTCTTGGAGGAAATCCACAAATTCCAGCAGGGTCAGTTTCTGTCCATCAGATGAAAATTTTTCAAACAGTTCCTGCACCTCTGGACGCTGAGTCAATGACTTATAGAACTCTACAAATTCTTCTCCCTCCAGAGTCCCAGACTGGGATGTGTCTGCTGTCTGCAGAAGAGGGTTTAGAGGAGAGTAAAAAACCCTTTAATGGCAGATGTTGCAGTTTTGACTTTCCTTGTAAGGGCGATATTATTGATGGTGCCAGGCAGGCTTTCACAGAACTCCTGACATTTAGTGTTCATAGGAGAAGCCACTACAGGAAGTAAAAAGCAAAATTTCAGCCATACCATTTGCTACTGGAGAAAAATTTAAATGCCCCCAACATGTCCCTAAAAGATCAGAAGATCTCTATTTACTCATTTGCCAGTTGGAGTTTTCCGATGTACTAGGCACTTGTGAAATCCTGGCCAAGGACAAAGAGGTCCCTGAGGTCTGATGTAATAACATATTATTTACCTTTTCATAAGATTATGAGTCATCTTTCCAACAAGACTGAAGAGTAAGAACCACGTCCTACCCACACTTCCCAATGAACTTGGCGTAGTAGGAGAGATTCAAAAGCTGTGTGTTGCTGGAGAGGGTTGGAGGACTTCTAGCTAAGGGAGAATGTGGCCTTGATTGGATTCTGCTAACCTTTCCCCAGAAGACTCACCTGGAAAAGCTGAAAGGCATATTCCTGGTCCATTTCCACATTCATCAGGTGCAGTAACCGTTGCACCTCTCCGAAACTCATCCGGCCATCCTGGTTTTTGTCTCCACGCTGGAACCAATCACTCAGCCATCCAGGTGTGAGTCAAGGCAAAAGCACCGAGTGTGTGTTTGTGTATGCAGATGTGTGTGCACATTCATCCATTGACATCTGCTCCCCTGTCTGTGTTGCCAGTCCCCTCCCCAAAGCCAATTCATTTTCCACATTAGCTTATGGAATAATCTCCCCAGAGCAACAATCGATCTTGCCCCTGCATGGCTCAGGTGCCTTTGGGGACCTCTCTGTTGCCTGCAGAAAGAAGCCCAACTTCCCTAACACAGAAATTAAGATCTCCTTCATTCCAGTGATCTGACCCCAAACCAGCCTTCTCAACACAGAAATGACTACCTTCTACCTCAGACAGATTCAGCAAGCCCCTGCTTGGTGATGTCCCGGCTCTTCAGCTTCCTACCTCTGGGCCTTTATTCATGATGTTTCCTCTGACACGAGTGCCTTCCCCTCCTCTTCCTTTCAGTTCAAATTCTACTCATTTTCAAAGCTCAGCTCCAATGCTACTTCCTCCTGAAGCTTTCTCATGACCATCTCAGCTAGAAATAAGTATTTCTCCTTCCTTTGAATACCCATATATCAGCTAAGTACTGTAACGCTGGTAAATTAAATTATTTACACAATTCTATTTTCTCTGCTGACTAAAACAATATCTGAGCCTCATTAATCTTTGAATCCCTAAAGCCTGGCATAGTGCCTCTTACATTCTGCTTAATAGATGGTGAATAAATGAATGAAGCATAGAAGATGAATACAGTCTAGGAAACGTGAAGTGAGTTGATCCCACTAAGCCCTCTAAGGAGTTGCTCCCCATCTCTATGGGAGTTAATGCCACTGGGATCTTCTGTTCAGCTCTCAGGATCAGCACCTAGTTTGCCTCTCACAGTCCCTTTACCCAGTCCTGGGGCCCTGATTCCTCTCCAAACTCTGTGACTCTGCCTGTGCCATCGCAGGCCTCCATTCTTTCCTCAGTATCTTGGCCTCACATCAGCCCAAGCTGTCCCTGGCCACCCCATCTGGACTCTCGGGCCCCTCTAGCCCTGTGCCCCCTCCTACTTGTCCCTAGCCCTTCAGAATTTGGCTCTTTCAGTGATCCCTGGATCCCACTCTGACTCCATCCTGCTGATACTGGTCCAGCCTCTCCTGTTGGTCCATGTTGGTGACAAAGCCCACCAACAGCTGGAGCCCCTGCATCCAGGTCTGGGCTTCCTGGACACTGTTGGCCACCAGGTCCAGGTTGGAGCGGCGGCCGTGGAAGACGATGGTGAAGCCCTGCTCCAGGGGGAACTCCTCTGCCAGGTTGCGCAGCAACTCAGACTCGTGGCCCTCACGTACTGTGTCCACGTCGGAGATTGAGACTGCCAGGAAAAAGTGGGTGCGGGGCCCTGAGCAAAGGGTCCAACAAATCACAGCAGCTGAGAGCCAAGGACCAGTACTCCCACTTCTTCTCTCTGAAACCACAGGAAGAGGGACCCCAGCCTCCACAGACTAAAACCCCCAAAGCCTTAGTACAGGGAGATGCAGATTATTGGAATTCAGTTGCCACATGAGTCATTGTTTTCATAGCAGCATGACAAGGGGCCTGTGCTGGAAATGGCAAGACCTGGCTTCCAGCCACCAACTGGCAGTGTGACAGGGACGAAAATGACACAGCCCCTCAGTGTCCTAATCTTAAATAAGGAATGGTCCCTTCCATGGCCAATCCACATGGTGATCAATTACAGGAGGACTGGTGGGGCTGACAAGTGGAAGCACACTTGCAGGATAGAAGCAGTTACACCAAAGCATGATGTGCCCAAATTCAGTTCTCTCATTCCAGGTTTGAGGGCTTCCTCTTTCCAGAAGTCTGGGAGGGAGCCAGAGAAATCCTTCCCCGCACTTCTTCAGCTGGGGCTGGCGTGGATCATAAGCTTTGGTTATGTCTCTAAAGTAGATTCTTTTAAGTGAATCCTGTGATCACATTTTTAGAGGAATCATAAAGTGTTTGGCCAATAGGAGGCACATTGTTATGACACATTTACAATATTTAGAAATATTCACTATAACGGTTAACATACTAAATTCATCTGGGTTTCAGGCCTCATGCTAGGTGGTTTATATACATTAATTTCTTGAGCTCCTGTAATGTACTAGGCTAGGTTTAATCCTCATTTTATAAATGGGGAAACTTATATTAGCTTAAGTTAAATAACTTGTCCAAAACCACTCAGCTAGAAATTGGCAGAGTCAGGGCTTTAATCCAGACAATTGGTTACTCAAGATCATGCTATAATAATGATGATGCTGATGCTGATAGTAATAAGATAAAACCTATGATTTATTGAGCCTTATTATGTGGCAAAGACTCTTGGAAGATCTTTGCATGCCATAACCAATTTGATCCTTGTAACACCCTGAAGAGGCTAGTACAGTTACAATTTCCATTTTACAGGCTCAGATAAAAACACAAAAGAGACCAGAGCGGGGCACGTCATAAGACACTGGTCCCTCCTCTGCCCTCAAGCTGCTGGGCCTGTAAGGTCCCGTCCACCCACATGCCCACCCCTGGCTATCCACATCACTCACAGCTGGGCTTGGCCCTGCCTCCGGCCTGCCGGGCATGCCAGACTGTCATGCCATCATCCTGAAGTCTGAAGAATCTTAGCTTCTTCCAGCTTTTGGACCTCACCTTGCGCATCAGTGTGCCTTTCTGCATCAGCAGCAGATCTTGATTGACAGGCAGCCCTAAGCCAGGAGAACCAGGGACTGAGTAGCTAGTAGGGAAGGTGGAGGGCTCAAGAGGAGCTTTGGAACAGGAGTCCAACCTCCTTCCTGTCTCTGGGCTGTCTCCCCAAGCCCTCTTCTGCAGGGGTACTCACGGCCTTGCAGCAGATACGCCATCACCCACTGCTTCACCAGCTGATGCCAGAGTCACCTAAAGGAGTGAGGAGCAGCAAGAGGCTTCAGGTTAATCTTGAGGTCTTAGAGTAATAGATCAAGGGAGGAAGAGAAGGAAATTAGTGTTCCTTGACTGCCTGCATTGTCTCAGCTACTTCATCTACATAATTTGTAGCTCTATTCACTTCTAATTTGAGTTTAGTTATTGAGGCTTAAAGAGGCTAAGAAACTTGTCTCAATCACACAGGTACTCGAAATTTAAACTCAAACATATCTGATTTCAGAGTTTCTGCCATTTCCCACAGCCATCTCCGACAGGACCAACCCAGGGGTTTTTGCCAAATACCCACTTCTTTCCCAACACCCTACAATCCACAAGGTCACGTTGACCACACCTCTCTCGGTTCCCCATTATTAGGAATCACTGACTTGCTGGCTGCCCGCTTTCAGAACTTAGAATCTCTCTGCATCCTAGCTTTCCCTTCTCCAAGTGGAATCATCTCAACTTCCCTTCCAGGAGCCCTCTCCATGCTCCTGTGTGGATCCTCCAGCTCTGGACAGGCTAGGCCAGAGTATTTCTTTTGTCTCTGTTACCACACTTAGTGCTGCGCCTTGCTAAATAAGCCATTTCTGTGATTCATGGGGTCGCAAAGAGTCGGACACAACTGAGCAACTGAACTGAACTGAACCTTCACATGATAAAGTATAGCTCATACTGTTACTCATAATAGTAATTCTCACAGTTTTAATGGGCCAGATAAGTTACATAGTCTCAGGACTGCAAGTTCAAGTTTTCTCTACCTACTGAAAGAGTTCCAACCTTTAAATATGTGCTCATTTAGGATTGGTTATTCCAGTGGTCATGTATGGATGTGAGAGTTGGACTGTGAAGAAAGCTGAGCGCCGAAGAATTGATGCTTTTGAACTGTGGTGTTGGAGAAGACTCTTGAGAGTTCCTTGGACTGCAAGGAGATCCAACCAGTCCATCCTAAAGGAGATCAGTCTTGGGTGTTCATTGGAAGGACTGATGCTGAAGCTGAAACTCCAATACTTTGGCCACGTCATGGGAAGAGTTGACTCATTGGAAAAGACTCTGATGCTGGGAGGGATTGGGGGCAGGAGGAGAAGGGGATGATAGAGGATGAAATGGCTGGATGGCATCATTGACTTGATGGACATGAGTTTGGGTAAACCTCAGGAGTTGGTGATGGACAGGGAGGCCTGGCGTGCTGTGATTCATGGGGTTGCAAAGAATTGGACAGGACTGAGCGACTGAACTGAATTGAAGTTATCCTAAGAGCTAACAACAAACTTGCCTTGAAAAGAACTAGATGATTTGATTTACGCCACTTTGATTCTAGCTTTGTGCCTAGAAGAAACTCAGTGCTTAAACCAAATCATGCTGAAACTGGCGAAGTCCACAGAACATAGCTTTTGTATAAGCAAAGGATCCACGCTTGAAGAGAAATATTGTGGGTTTTAATTAGTAAGTTTAAACTTAAAAAAAAAAAAGTCTTTCCGGCTGCCCTTTGCAGCATGTGGGATCTTAATTCCCCAATCAAGGATCGAACCTGTGCTCCCTGCAGTGAAAGTGTGAAGTCTTAACCCCTGGACTGCCAAGAACATACCTGAATAAGTTTAACAATTTGTCAGTGGTGAACGTCTTAAAAAGAAAAAAAAAAAAAAAAACAGAAAGAATTCTTAAACTAATTATTTAGTTAGTACTCCATTTGAACATCATGTAGTTTAACTCCCTACATTAGAACAGAAGTCCAGAAACATGATGTGACTTGTCTGACGTCACACAGCATATTAGTGCCCCATCTCCCTGAAGTAGGAAGAGCCTGTAAAGCCACCCAGGGTGACAGTCTTCAGGAATGATGTAGAGGTCCCTGAAATTACAGCTCTCCTGACTGAAGGACCTAGAGAAGACTTTCCGAAGGAGTAGGAATGTGCAGAAAACCAATCTGAGTCTAAGCAGAAGAGATAAGGCAACTCTCAGGAGGGCAAGAACACAGCTTCAGTCCCAAGAGGGAAAGGTTTACTGGCTGAGGCTGAATGTAGAAGCCTGAGTGAGACCAGAGGAGACCTCCAGATGGAAGAAGGAAGGAAAGAAGACAGGAAATCATCTCTGCTTTGCTGGGTGGTGTTGCACAGCTTGGAATCTAAGGTTTGCAAAAGTTCTATGAAGACTGAAAACTAACAGATCTCCATTAAATGTCTCAGAGTTTCAGACTCAAAAGAAGGGTTGGGGTCAACCTGGGGCTGAAGTCTAATCGCTTTTGCCAACATTCTGCCTCCTCTCTCCTCTGAACTTCTGGGATGGGTGGGCTTTGGGCCCTGGGAGAAGACAGAATTACCTTCCATATGCCTCTTTCATATGCCTATGTCTTGGAGCCTCACTACGATATCCTGAGACCTGGGAGGTCTGAGAACAGTCCCAAGCAGAGGGACACCCCTATCTCATCTCAAACCAGCCTTAGAAAATGATTTTATACTCTTTCGTCAAACTCAGCCTCAGAGCTTGGCGTGCCCTGCTCCCATTCTTGAGTCACTGTTTTAAAACTGTATCTAGGTGACACGTGGCCAATAGAGGGCTAGGTTCAACTCAGGGAGCCACAGGATGTCAGAGCTGGACTTCATTTTGTAGAAAAGGGACAGAGGAGCTCTTTTCTCTGCCATCCTACATGTGATTGAGTTTGTGCCTCATCATGTCTTCTCACAAGACTTTCAGATCAGGCGACTCTTGACCACGAAAAAAAGCAGAATCATCCCATTCCTCAATAGATTCCAATGAAAACAGGTAATCAGATACAACTCCAAGAGAAGACACTGGAGAAGAACCAAGCTGGCTGTGTCAGAAGGCTCACGTGTGAAGTGGCACACATTTATCCTGTGTTAAGGTTGTACACTAACCAACCAGATCACAGAACATCACTGCTCTCTGAACAACTCACAGGGGAGATGAAATGCTTGGCTCCCGGTGCTTTCTGTCTCCCCACCAGTGGTCTAAGCAGCTCTGTAATAAGTATGGGAATACTTTAGTTAGAAAAAATAAAGGGGACAGAAGGCTAGCTGAACTGCCAGTCACCTAATGAATTAAGTGGCAGAACTGGGGCTAGAACTGAGGTCTCCATTTGACCAACTCAGAGACCTCACCAAGACTACCCTTAGAAAAGGCTTTCTCTAGGAAGCCGATGAAAGCAGAGCTAGGACTCAGTGAGAGACATTGTTCTCCCTCCCCGCCATCCCATCATTTTCGGTTCCTGCCATATCCCACTCAACAGCCTTTCTTTTCCTTCTTCCTGTTTTCTTCCCCTTCCCCCTCTTCTACCTGACCCCTTCCTTCTCCTTTCTTCCTAGCTCACTTTTCTCTCTCCTGACCCTCCCTTTGCCTTCCTATTTGCTTACCTAAGTCAGCCTCTCTTTGCTCTTGACTTCTCATCCTTCTCCTCATCCCTTCTCCTCACTTCTCCTTGCTCTTTTATTTCTCTTCTAATTTGCAATGGCTCGGATTCTCGTCCCCTGAAAGGTGCTTGAGACTTTTGTTCAGGAAGGGGGACTCTTGCATTGGGATCCTGAGTTACAGATTCTTCTGCTCAGCTTCATCTTCCCCTGTATCCTAGGAGACTAACTAAACAAACTACTCAGAGAATGCAACTTAGAACCTAGGTGTTCTAGGTCTTGGTGTTTCCTCTGAAGGTGGAATGGGGAGGATGGTCACAACTGAGGCAGGTACAGTTTGGAAAGGAGGGAGAAAGGATTTGGGAGCGGGAGCAAGAGAAAGAGGCAAGAATCAGAGGATAATGACTGAGAGAGAGGTTGGGTCTTAACTGTTTACAGCTAGGCACGTATGTGGAGCTCCCTGAGGATACAGATAATTACCTTTACAATACAGATGAGAAATTAGACACACCAATAGAGCAGGAAGTGGCCAAGGGTTGCCAAGCAAGATTTGGTCCTCAACTGACAGGTGGCTGCATATCACCTGGAGATGGACTTTGGTAGAGTTGCCTGTGGCTTATAGTGGAATTCAAGGTGTCTGCAGTCTCCCTAAGGGCAGGAAGGAAGAGAATCATCCTGTCTACTCTCTTTCTTTGGAGCAGGATTATGACAAACCTTATTCATATGAAGAGGACAGAACGGCTCCTGTCACAGGTCATAGCCCTCAGAACGTTACAGCTTGAAGACTCATACAACACATCTATCTAGTGGTTCCTAGTTATATCAATGTCTCCTGTAGAGTGTCTTAAAATATAAATTCCTTAGCCCCACCTCAAATCTACCAGATCAGAGTTTCTAAGGATGGGGCCCAGGAATATTCATTTTTAACAAGTGCTCCTGAGACACAAGCAAATCTAGGGAACCCTCTGCTCCCTCCCACAATAGATCAGGAAGCCATGGTCTAAAGTCACAGAGCTAGCTAACATTAGAGACAGGACTAGAAGCAGGTACTCTTCTCAATATTTTTTTTATAATGCTTCCCCCAAAAGGCAGCTTTATTTAAAGAGAAGTTACAGTAAAAATGAAAGAATATTTCCTGTGCCTAGAAAAATTCTATTGTACTCTTGTGCATATCAATTTAATGTTCTCATGGACATCTATGAATCAATCAGATTTGTTCATGCCTCCACTCATCCCATACATTCTCAAGTGCCTCCTATTTGACAGCACTTGGTCAGACCTAGGAGGCAGCTGGGAATAGGTCAGACTGAGTCCCTGAAGTATGAATTGTTGTTTTGATCTCAACACCAACTTGTCTGAAAATCATAGTTTTTCAGTTCTATAATCCTTCCCGTTAGGCCTCTCTTTCATGGGCACCGACAAAGTGCCCTGGATCATTGAGCAGGCTAAGAATGAGGCATAGAACTCAAACCCTGACTCTTTCCAAGGAAGTCTCACAACTCTCTGCCTATTATCAGGGGTTTCTGTATCCTCCGTGGGTCTTGGCCAACTCTCATGTGGTAATCCTCAACAATCTGTTAATGAATTTGTGCTGAAGCATGATTGCTCCAGTTCTCTCTCTTCCTTCCTGAGATGGGCTCACCACTTACCTACACAGTGGCAGCCCTGGGTAGCTAAGAGGTCCTCATATAAAAAGGTGACTGATATAGCTAGTAGGAAAACTATAAGTCCAAGTGGATAAGCTAGAGAAAACCAACAGGTCGGGGGCCCATAAACCTGTTCAGGCAAAGGAGTCCAGGGTATGATTTAGTCAGGGGGAATAAGCATGTGGAGGGCAAGGGCAAGGACTTGGGCATGTCGGAGCTAGAAGCAGAGGCTGGTCAGAGCCTCCAGTCCTTACCGTGGGCAGGATAGCCGTCCTACGTCTGAGCTCTGGGATGCTCTCCACCGTGAGGAAAGGAAATCCAGTGGGGCTCCTCTGCTCTTCTTGCACTCGCTGGCTTCCTCCCCTCTTCTGCTGCAGTTTGCAGCTTGCTGTCGCTGGCTGACTTACAGCCAGATGGAAGGAGTAGGGTGGGGAGAGGTGTGAGTTTTCTCCTCAGTACAGCCGATCCAACCCTTAAAGGCCCAGGACACTGGTCACTGTGAGGGAGTTGTGGGGGTGGGGTGGGTAGAACAGGATTAAGGGGAGGGATTGACAAGCAGTGCATCTCCAGGGAGGAGGAGCCTGTCTGCCCTTCATCTCCATGTCAGCCCTCACTGACCTCAATCTCGCAGTAGCTCTCAGAGCGAAACCCAAGGAGTATCCGAGTGGCAGGGCTCCATGAATCACTGCTTTTCATTCTGGTTGGTTTCTCTCTGCATGCTGTACAGCTGCCTTTGCCCTTATTTCATCTGGCTCCCTTCCGTGGTGTCTGTTTCCATTGGCCTGCTTCTGTGTCTCTACATCCTGTCTTGCTGAGCACTCAGTCTAATTTTATGGCTCAGGGAAAGGAGAAAAGATACGGTGGGAAAAGGGGAAAGGTGACAAAAGGAGGAAGAATGATTTTAGAGTGTAGAGGGAAAGGTTGGCATCTCTCTCTATATTAGATATCTGCTTAATATTGAAGGAATGTATATATGAATGTAGGAGACAATTTGTTTCATATATTCATTCATCCTACAACTGTTTGTTCAGCATCTCTAACAGGCAAGGACATACCTATGTGTTTATAAAGGTACAGGTAGAAATGAAGCAGACTCACAGTGTATAAGGATCAAAAGCAAAAACAGGAACACAAGGCTGGAAAGACATCCAGCTGGGAAAGCAAGGTAATGAACTTCTTAAAGCGTGTATGAATAGGCAGCGGAAACAAACACTAAGATTGAGGAAAGGGGGCCAAGTTAGGAGAGGAATCGGGGATTGTCAAGGGCTTTATTACGGTCCCATACTTCACAGTGAGAAACGGAGGCCCAGGGAAGTTTCAGCAACGGCCCGGACTCACAGGTCATAGTAGAGACAGCCAGTCCCTAACACTCTCCCCAGCACTGTGAGCTGGGACCTACTTTTGCTCTGCCTTGGGAAGACTGCGGGGTATGGCTCTTTTTGGGTGTATGACAGAATGGAGCTGAGGGTAGGGGCACAGCTCTGTACTTGGACTTCTGTGGGTAGTTATGTCTTAATCACAGGCACAGAGGGAACTAACTGTACAAAGTGATGTCATTTCTGAGTGTGCTGGGACCTGGCTGCCTCTTGTGGCTCCTCCAAACATTGCTCAGCTGCCTAATATTCTACCATTAGTGCTTATTTATAGCTAAACCTTTAGTCCCATTAAAATAAAATCCTCCTGAGTAATTCCCATAAATGTCAGGATAGTGGTTACTTTGGGGAGGAGAGAGGCATTGCAGTGGGATGGGGCTCATAACTGGCTTCTGAAATAGCTGGCCAAGTTCTGTTTCTGGTCCTGGGTTGCTGATAAGGGTCTTCATAATAACTTATAAAGCTATACAGTTTATGTAGTTTTCTATAGCTTTGTTATATTTTACAACAAAAGGGTTTCACGTTTTAGTAACTGGTAATTTCTGAAGCCTTAAGAGTCTCAAAATTTATACCTAAGTCAAGTTTACTGCACTGACAGCAGGTTTTAATAAAGGAAAAGGAATATGCAGAGAGTAGAGGCAAAAGAGGGAAGGCCATTCCCGGAGAACAGGAAGATTAGGAGGCATTAAGGTTTAAACTGTGCTGATTTCGTATCTTACTTCATAAAGGCTGTTTCCCATGCTTGTCTTATTCTCCCGTTTCCATTCCTCCAACATTGTCCTGTCCTTATTTTTCTGTACTAGCCCTTCTACACTCCAAGATTTTCTTTTTTTTTTTTTTTTTTATTTGGCTACTTTGGGTCTTAGTTGCAGCCTGGGGGATCTTTGCTGCATCATGTGGGATATCTCATGGATTCTCATGATCGTAATCTCATGATCAGCTCATGGACTCTCTGTGGCACGGCTTAGTTGCTCCATAGCATGTGGGATCTTAGTTCCCTGACTAAGGACTAAACTCAAGTACCCTGCATTGCAAGGAAAATTCTTTTTCTTTTTTTTAAAAAAACTATTTATTTATTTTTATCTTCGGTTGTGCTGGGTCTTCATGTATGTGCATGGGCTTTCTCCAGTTGCAAAGAGCAGAGGCTACTCTTGGTTGTGGTGTGTGATCTTCTCATGGTGGTGGCTTCTCTTGTGGCGCACAGGCTCTAGGCGGGCGGGCTTCAGTGGTTTCAGTTCACAGGCTCTAGAGCACGTGGGCTCAGTAGTTGTGGTGCAGGGGCTTAGTTGCCCCGCGACAGGTGGTATCTTCCCAGACCAGAGATTGAACCCATGTCCCCTGCATTGACAGGTGGTTTTTTATCCACTGAACCACCAGGGAAGTCCATTCACTCCAGGAGTATATATATGGTTTGCCTCTCTGAGTCACTATTTGCCCCACCTAGTTGCAGCACAACCTCACTCTCTTCTGGGTATTCTATGAGAGGTGTTATCACTCCTCCTGGATTTTCTGATGGAGTTCAAATCTCAAACATTCTGTTTCAGTGTTCTTATAAGCACCCCAGATTATGTATTCTGATTTTGGGGAAAGCCATTAGAAAACCTTCACAAGGTTACTGTGGCTCCAAGGAATGGCTTAGAAGACAGGTCCACTGCAGGATATTCTTCAGATCCAGGACAGGAGCAGATAGACGGCCCTGAGCACAGGAACTGTCCATCTGGTTTAGCTGCTCCTCTTTCCATAATGATCCTGTCCCATCCCTACACTCTTGTCTATTATTAACAGATCCAGAAACCTGATCAGGGCAGCAGCAGCAGCAGAGGGATTTTCTGGGAACCATGCCCAGGAAAGGCCTAGAAGCCCTAAATTGAAATGAAAGGGCAGCAGGCAAAGAGGAAGACCTAGACAGCGTACCCTGACACTGCTGCACAGGCAGCCTAGGCTCTCCTCCTGATTCTCAGAGGAGACGCCTTAAACTTCTTTGTTTCAGGGCTGGGGTTTCAGAGACTTACTTTCCAGACCATCCAGTCTAACTTCTCACACTTCTGAAATAAAGCTCCCCTTTCTCATTGGTCAAAAAGGAATACTCAAAATATTAAGTTCCACCTAAAAAATAATCTGTGAGACCACTTGTTCCTTTGGGCTTCCCAGGTGGCACTAGTGATAAAGAACTCACCTTCCAATGCAGGACACACAAGAGACTTGGGTTCGATCCCTGGGTTGGTAAGATGCCCTGGAGGAGAGCATGGCAACCCACTCCAGTATTCTTGCCTAGAGAATCCTATGGACAGAGGAGCCTGGCGAGCTAGTCCATAGGGTCCTGAAGAGTTGGACATGATTGAAATGACTAAGCACAATTGTTTAACTTAAAAGCCAGGATATATAACTTTGAAAGACAACAGAATACATGGACACTTCCATTCCAGAGAAAACATTCACAAAAACCTCCAAAATAACCCCCCTTTTCCAAAAAATCAAGGTGGCGGGTGGGTGGGGGGGGGACAAGGAGGTATAACAGAAATCAGAGATCAAGATGACAGAGATTAGAATTTAAAATGCAAAGGCAAGGGCTTCACTAGTGGTTCAGTGGTAAAGAATCTGCCTACCAATGCAAGAGACATGTGTTTGCTGGTCCAGGGAGATCCCACAAGCCTCAGAGCAGCTAAACCTGTGCACCACAAGAGAAGCCACAACAAGAAGTTAGCGTATTGCAACTAGAGAGTAGGCCCCACTCACCACAAGTAGAGAAAAGCCCATGCAGCAGTAAAGACCCAGCACAGCCAAAAATAAAATCTTAGTGCAAAGGGTATAATATACCACTGAGAGATAAAACTTTCAGAAAAGTTCACAAAGTAAAACACAACTGTATGCTATTTATAAGTCATGTCTCAGAAAGGTGGGTCTAAAAGGTTGACAGTTAAAGGAGGGTATTTGGGTATGGAAGGACTCCAATCTAATTTTTCTTCAAGACTGTCTTGGCTGTTTTGGCACTATCCATTTCCATGAAATTAAAAAAACAATGAATTTTATTTTTTCACTTATTTATTTTTGGCTGAGCTGGGTCTTCATTGCTTTGCTGGGCTTTTCTCTAGTTCCATGCAAATTTTAGAATCAGCTTGTCAATCTTCACAAAAATAAACCTGCTGGGATTTTACTTAGAATTGAGTTTCACTGGCAGATTAATTTGAGAGAACTGGTATCCTTCCAATATTATTTTCCAGTCCATAGAGTGACACGTCTCTTCACCTATGTCAGTTTTTTTTTTTTTTTTTTTTTTTAACAATTAAGATGTTTCAATTTTTTTTTAATTTTCAAAATGTACTCATGTTGTTGTCAGATTGTAAAGTCATCCCTGAAATTTCATTAAGGTTAAAAATGTTTCTCTAATGGTAGCTTATATACAATTTAAAGAAATAAAACTAAGTTATTGTGAAACATAGTGACATTTCTAAATAGTTGAGAACATAGAAAAGTTCCCACTTTGTTTCCAACAGATATAAGCTAACCTATACCAAGGAAGAAAAATATTAGGTGAATTGACGTATAGGACGTGCCCACATACCTGTCAATCTTTCTTTCCATAATGTTGTTTGCAGTGTAGAGTCTGCATATCTTTTGGCATATCTACTTTGAGCTATTCGATTTATTATGCTATAATAAACAATATATTTTTGAATTTCATTTTCTATTTATTGTATTTAGTAACACAAAATTGACTTTTTTGAGGTGCATATTGACTTTGTATTCTGTGACTTTGCTAAATTCACTTAATTCTAAGAATCTGTAGATTCTTTTGGATTACTTACATACACAATCATGTTGTCAGCATGTTTGTTTTTTTCTCTTTATTGTCTTACTTTCTTGACATCACACTGGCTGGGACCAGTTTAATGATATATGGAGTTGTGATAGTGGACATCCTTATCCTGTTCTTCATCTCGTAGAGAATGATTTCAGTATTTTATAATTGAGAAGTTTACTATAAGCTTTTTAAAAATAGAATTTTATCTATTTGGATGCATCGGGTCTTAGCTGGCAGCACTTGGGACTTTTCCTTGGGGTGCAGACTGTCCAGGTGTGATGAGTGGGTGTAGTTGCTCTGAACCATGTGGGATTAGTTCTCTGATCAGGGATCAAACCTGCATCCTTTGCATTCCAAGGTGGACTCTTAACCATTGGACCACCAGGGAAGTCCCAACCATAGAATTTTTATTAAGATTTTGTGTTTTAATGAATATGAAACTTAAAAAAAAATCTTCAAATTATAAATGAATTTGAATTTTTTAGGTCAAAATAATTATGCACAGATATACACATAGGTATATCTACATACAGACACATATAAAGATTTTTATTAGATTAAGGATACCCACTTCTATTCCTGCTTTTCAAAGTTTTTAAAATTCATGAATAGGTATTGAATTTTTTTTTCTGTAATATTTGTTTAGCTGTATCAGGTCTTAGTTGCAGCACAAGGGCTCTTCGATCTTCACTGCGGCATGCAGGATCTTTAGTTGTGGTATGTGGGATCTTACCTTCCTTACCAGGGATTAAACCCTAGCCCCTGCATTGGGAGCATAGAGTCTTAGCCACTGGACCAACAAGGAAGTCCCGGGAATGAATTTTATAGTGCTCTTTCCTGCATATATTTAATGATTGTGACTATTCTCCTGTTTTTTGTTAACTGAATTCAAGCATCAAGTCAATGTTCTATTTTTGCAGTAAACCCAAATCAGATTTGACCCATTATCTTTTCTATATGTTGCTAGATTTGACTTGACTGAAAATTTTACATTTACATTCACAGGAAAGGTTAGCAGNCAGCTGCTGCTCCTTACCTTGGACAAGAGGTATCTCCTCACCGCCGCCCCTCCTGACCTTCAACGTGGAATAGCTCCTCTAGGCCCTCTGGTGCCCGCGCAGCCACCGCCCCTTAAGATGTTTTTTCTCTATAGTTTCTGGAAGTTCATGAGATTGGTGACTAAGATATGAGTGATGTCTCTTTATTTCATTTCTAACATCTTCTTTCCAGATCAGTCTATAGCTTTATCAGTTTTACTGTTTTTGAGGGAATGACTTTTGGTTACTACACATATATATATTTTTTGCATTTCTTCTACTTCTTGAATTTGCTATTCTTTCTATTTGGCTNAGATTGGTGACTAAGATATGAGTGATGTCTCTTTATTTCATTTCTAACATCTTCTTTCCAGATCAGTCTATAGCTTTATCAGTTTTACTGTTTTTGAGGGAATGACTTTTGGTTACTACACATATATATATTTTTTGCATTTCTTCTACTTCTTGAATTTGCTATTCTTTCTATTTGGCTGGACCAGGTCCTTGCTGTGGCACTTGGGATCCCCAGCCACAGTATACAGGGTTTTTTTTTTAGTTGTGGTATGTGATTCAGTTCCCCGACCAGGGATCAAACCTGGGCCCCCTGCCAAGTCCTAGCCACTAGACTATCAGGGATATCCCTCTTTGCCAGTTTCTTGACTTTCCATTTTTTTCCCCTGTGTTCAGAAAATACTGTATTAATTTGGGGGGAAAATTTCCTTACTTACTGCTTACTTGATAGTTGAGCTATGATCAATTTTGGTGAAAGCTTTTGGTGCAATTACAAATATGTGCATTGTTGGTTGAGTTACAGTATTTTAAGTATGTCAGTTAAGCTAGGTTTGTGTTGTTCAACTTAACCTATTATATCTGCTTTTGAAATACATATATTTAAAAAAAATGAAATTCTGCAATATTCAGGGAAGAAAAATGTCATTTCGTTCTATTGTTTCCTATTTCAAATGTTTCCCTTGGACTTTTGATAGAGTAACCTTGCATATTCCTCCTCTTCCCCCTCACACTTCCACAGCCTTTGAGCAACAGGCATAGTTAGCAAGGGGATCATACATACTGTTAGTAAGGAAGGCATGCTCTGAAGGTTACCAGTACCTCTCCTTGTCCTGTTCCACCACTGAAACAAAGGCCTTCAAGCTTCACAAAAAAGAAGCTGGAAACAGAGGTTGGCTCTGTCTCACTGAGAGCCAGAAACAGGGATGGAAACAAGTCTGGAGATAGAGGTCTTGAACCCCGGAAAGAAATGGATATTAAAGTTGGTGATAATATGTTTCAAGTTTTCTCTCTTCATTTACAGAAGCCTCTCCCACACCAGCACCGGGTTCTGGCCACTACAGCCAGGAGTGAAGTTCTGGTCAAACAAGATACTTTATCAGAAAAAAGATGCCACCCTAGCCTCCCAAACAGCTTTTAAACATCAGTAAGACTCTCCCAAAGGACCTATCCACAAAGGAACCATCACTGCCCTCTTGGTAGGACAGTGTGCGTGTGTAGGTGCACAGAGGTAGAGGCAAAGTTGACGAGGATCATCCGACCAAAGTGCCCAGATATCTCCATACTGACAAAATCCAATATTGTTACAAAAACAGAAGCATTTTTATTTCAGTCCTATTGAGGGAGTGAGAGGGACAGAACACACAAAATGAGGGGAGGGGGTCTTTTTATTCATACACGACATCAGGACCAACTACAGGGAACAATACCCATTTCCACCCCTCCCCCAACTCCTACGTGGGGTCCAAGGCCCGCTGAGATTAGATGGTACAAGAATTAAGACACTATTGGCACAGTACAATGGCCAATGCACCGAAAGATGGAGAAGAAAATTTCTCAGGGAGCATAGCCTGGGGCCTCAGCTGCTTCCCCAAAGGAGAGGGAATGAGAAAACTTTGGCTCAGCAGGAAGGCGGTTGGCAAAAATCAGGGTTACCCTAGCTGGACTCTGCAGGACAGAAATTGTGGGCTGAAGGGAGTCAGGACATTTATCCAGTCCATGGTGTTCTCTGCTTCTTCCAAGGCCTCTTCTCCTCAGGTTTGAGCTCAGTGAGAGCTGGCTGGTTCTCCTCTTCATTTTTGAAAGCTGGGGAGTAAGTGCTTATTCTACCCTTCCTACATCTAGGCTACCTCATTACTACTTTCTTGGCTCTAGAGAGACAGAAGCCAACTAATAAGGCCGGCTCCCTTTGTGAAAGTCGGCTTAAAAGAGCCCTTGGGTTGGCAAAACTGCCCCTGCAAAAGTTTTTCTGAGCCTGCCCCCTGCAAGTTTCCTCAAATGTGTTCAGACTCACCTTCAACTGTGTAAGATGTGGGCTGAAAATATTTGGTCTCTCTAGTTGGGTTATAAATTCCATTTCTGATTGGAGATGGGGATTAGAGAGACAGTAGGTAATAGCAGGTGGAAGGACTAGGGGAAAGCAAGGCAATTTAATTTACATTGGATTGCAGATTCAAACCTCTGGATTATGAATAGAGTCACTTAAAGATCCATAGAAGACAGGGAGATTCTCTGACACAGTACGAAAAAGTGAAAAATATTACAGAGACAATCTCACAATTCCCACAGACCATAAGGGAATGTGTCCAAAACAAAAGAAAAAAAACCAAAAAACAAAAAAACCAACAAGACTGTGTGAGCAAGCAGAGTCCAGTCCTCTATCTTAAATCTGAATAAAATTAACTCATTCACTTAATACTGCTTCAAGTACAATCGTGAAGACACTTGGAATTGTAGATTTACACCAAAGCAAAGAATAGGATCAAGAAGCCTATCATTGTAAGCCCAGATAACCTTCCTTTTAAAAGTCATCCAGAAAACGTCTCTGAGGACTTGAACTGGAGGTGACATTTATCATCTCCTCTCAATACAATATCGTTCCAGGACAGTCTGGTGAATTAAGACGCCTGTTTTAAGTTTAGGAAAGTGAAGAAGGGAAGAGCACTGAGATTTGGAAAAGCTAGCAGCGAAAGCCAGAAGCGAGGTTAAGGTCCTTGTGGCATCCAGAACTGGGGGTAGAAGAATGGAGAAGGGAAGGGAAATAGGTGGTGGGTTCCTGCTGTCCTTTGGCTTCATATCCTTCCCCTGTCTCCCATGTCCCCCAACAGCTCATACAGCTATTGGCCTCCTAGAGGGGATGTAATGCCCAGACCAACTTTTTATTGAGCTTATGCAGCTAACAGACTTGTAAACAGTGCCAACTGACAAAGGTTTGCTGAATATTACAGCTTGTGTCCACTAAACACACCTCTCTCTAAGATTAAAAACAAAAAACCAAAGTAAACAAATACTGAGAGAGAGGATGAAGTGACACATCTTGAGTCTTCCAGGAAGGCAAAATAAGAAAACGCCACATGGTTTGGTCCCAGGCGTTCACTGTGCCTAGAGTGCTGCTGCCGCCACCAGTCTCTCCTCCCTGCCAGTGGCTGGGTAGAGGTGAGGGAGAAGGGTCATCATGGGCCTGCTGCAAATACAGCATTTGCTGGTGTTGACACCCTCCTTGGCTGTGGTGGCAGACTGCTGTGTCAGGAGCCCGTTTCCTGGGAGTAGCAGAGGGAGCCCAGGTCCTCAAGGCAGCCTGAGATGGCAGCTCATACACCTCAGTGGGGGTACTGTGCCCCTTTTCTCCAGTGCAGTTCAGCATTGAGGTCGTCTATTCCCAGTCAGCAATAAAACCTGAGCTGTTTTCCTTGTAGGTTCCCCCTCCCTCCCTCAACTTGCGGGGAGTAGTGGGAGGGGACAGGGGAGGATCACTGAGGGGGCAGGGGAATCCCCCGGGGATCAGTGACCTGACCCTCTTGCAGGTTCTTCACCAGTTGTGCAAGCCAGCGTTTGGTGGTGGTGTCATCTTTTAGCACCTGGGCGAAGGTCGTATCCTTCAGCTGGTCAGGGAGGCACTGCCTGAGTGCTTCACGTGCCCTACATCAAAAACAAACAAACCAACCAGAGAGACCAAACAAATAAACCCACATTGGGGCACAGGAAAGAGCCCTTTTCCTAGATATAAATATATAGACTCTTGGGAATCCATGGCTCTATCAAGTACTTTAAGAAGTCATTAAAATTCTCTAAAGCTTATATTAGACATAGGCTTAGAGACCTCCAGGGTCTGTTGTCTGTAAACATTTTCAGAATGTTTTCCCTACAATGAACTTTGTGACAAAGCAAATATAATAAAATGATGCAACAATTTACTTCAATTCAAACTACTTTCTGATTTATTACAGTTGTCGAAATACTCATGTTAAAAATATATGGGTGATAGTAAACAAAACATTCCAAAATCAGAACATTAACAGCGGATATGACCTGATTCATTGTAGGATAAGTTAATGAACTTTTAACTCTAAACTGATAAAAATTTGTGTCTTTCCAAAAACAGCTTCAGTTTTATGTTAAAACTCTTAAGAGATGAGCAGTAAAACTATCATCAAGTTATTATCAGATGAACTTTCAAATATTTCATTTTCTTTAAAATATTACCAGTAAAAGTCAAATCTGAAAACTCATAAAGGTAAATTACCTATTTATAAGGCTTTTTTTTTTTTAATTTTCTTTAAGTTATGGCTTTTGTACTTAGCCTAGTTTCTTTTACAAGGAGAGTTTTAAATAAACGTATTTTCAAACTTGGTGAAGTCAGGAACCACTAAAGAACAGGAGAAAATGCTCAAAGATATACTTAGGGCTTAAATAACCTCAGTGGCAGGAGTTCACATTAATCAAGTTATCCCCATTTCTAGGAACATAGAAATCATCCCATTATGTGGTTTAGCAGAATATGAGCAAGTGGCTTTCAGCATGAATTATGGATTTACAAAGCAAAAGGTCAAATTTTTCTAAAATGCACTGTATCTGCAATGTATGATTTCTGGCAGAAAGAAATAGGGAGGTAAAATAATTAGCTCAAGGACTTTACAGGAATCAAGAGGAGAACTAGAGATACAATTTAACAGCCCTCTGGGCTTGCTCTTTTCTTAAGAGATCTTTGAAAATATACTTTTCTTTCTGACCGCCTAGAGTAGAACAGAAAGCTCAAACCACAGGAGTAATGGATCATGAGATTCACTGTCTGAACTCTCGGGAATTTTAGAGTAGGGTACAGAGTTTTGCTGGGGAGACAACATTCTGATGGATTTTCAAATTTAGCATTTCAGATTTTGAAAGAAATTAATCAAGGTCTGTCTCAGACAAGCTGAATTAGTTTTATCCCTTCCCTGTCCTAAAGATACAGAAGCCACAACATGAGATGGGGCAGACAATCAGAGTATTTCCCCAAAGTCCTATACATTCTATAAATGTTTACCTGGGGTTATCTGAGAGTCGAAGGTAACATCTTACTACATGCTTCAGCAAACGGGCGGAAGGTTCTTTGGATAGCTGCAGGACCATCTTACCCTGTTTCCCCCAAAACAAGATGGGGTAGGAAAGAACATACAAAACACAAAATAATCCTACTTGGTATCAGAGACCAGATATTGCAAGAACTGCTAAACAAGGTTTCATGGTTGTTGTTTCCTGTTGGGAGACTGAAGTAGCTGTGTTGACTGCAAAGAAACTAAGTTGTGTGATCAGAAGCCCTGGTGGTCCAGTGGTTAAGAATCCTCCTTGTAATGCAGGGGGACTCGAGTTCAACCCCTGGTTGGGGAACTGAGATCCCACATGTCCTGGGGCAACTAAGCCTACACAACTACTGAGCCTGCATGCTCTAAAGCCAGGGTGTCACAACTAGAAAGAAGCCTACGCGCTGCAACAGAAGACCCTCATGCCACAACTAAGATCCAACATGGCCAAATAAATAAAAAAGGTAAAGCAAAGAACTCACCAAGATCATGGCAACATGGGAGAAACGCTCATATGTCTGACATATATAAGCCAAACCAGTGTCATCTAAGAGGATCTTCTGGAGGATAAATGTGGCAACCTGTAGTAAAACAAAATTAAGGAGTCTAAAACATTGCTCAGACTTGTCTTCCAACTGTCTACCCCTCTCCTAGGAATAACCATGAAGCAGAAAACTAAGAAAGTACCCTTGCATTCTAGATAACTTAATTATGACAACTTACGCACAGTACAAAAAATTAATAAATATTACCATATTCAACATTATATGCCAGAATTTTTCCTAAAGCTGTAACATGCCTTATTTTCACAACAAACCTATGAGGTAGGTACCATTGTTATTTTACTTAAAAAGAGAAGGTAATCATCAGAGTCTTAAAAACAGAGAGGTTTTCTTAGTTACTGAACACCTATGTGCCAGGTATAACCATTATCAATCAATAACTTGCCAGGTTAAGATCCCAAGCAACAAAGTGAGTAAATCAGAGTTGAGATCCAAACCTAGTTAAACACAGAGCCTCCCACTTTTCCATGGGCTAAGATGATTTCAGAAAGGCAGCTATGCCTCATCTCTTCCAAATGAGTTAGGTAAGATTTTTCCTATAAGACCGTTAAGAAAGTAAGATTTTTAAGCCTCCCTTCAAAAACTTCCAACAGTAATAAAGAATACACTCAATTTAACCTCAATTTAAGCTCATTAACTCTTACACAGATGGGGTTAAAAAAGTTTTAATTCAAGTCAAATGATTGTTATATGATTCTCTTCCTTAGCTGCTCATCAGAATCAACTGTGGGACTTGTTTTCTTACTATTTTACTGGTGTATAACATTGTGGTTAGCTAAATAATGGTCCCCGAACAAATCCAGGTCACAATCACTACACTCTGGGGATGCTACTTCATAAGGCAAAAGGTACTTTGCAGATGTGACTGTTAAGAATTTTGGGGGGATTAACCATCTTGGATGATCAAGGTGGGCCCTAAAGGTCATTATCACAAGGGTTCTTATAAAAGGGAAGTGGAGGGAGATGTGACCATAGAGAAGGTGATGTGACAGACACAGAGATTTGAACATGCTACACTGCTAGCTGTCAAGATGGAAGAGGGAAGAATAGCCAAGATGTGCAATTCTAAAAGCTGAAAAAGGCAATTCACCTGCCAATGCAGGAGACATGGGTTTGATCCTTGATCTGGGAAGATCCCACATTTCTCAGAGCAACTGGGCCCATGTACAACTACTGAGCCTGTGCCCTGTAGCCCAGGAGCCTCAACTATGGACGCTTAAGCCCTAGAGTCCATGCTCTGCAACGAGAGAAACCACTGCAATGAGAAGTCTGCACACTAAAACTAAAGAGGAGTCCCGCTCGCCACAATTAGAGAAAGCCCGTGGAGCAACAAAGACCCAGCACAGCAAAAAATAAACAAATAAAGTCATATATATATATATATAAAGAAAGCTGTAAAAAAGCAAGGGAAGAGATTCACTCCTAGAGTCTCCAGAGGCAGTGCCATCCTTAAGAGCACCCTGACTTAAGCTGGTTAAACTGATTTATGGTTTCTGGCCTCCAGAACTGTAAGAGAATAAAGTGGTGGTGTTTTAGGCCACCAAGCTCATGGCAATCTTTTATAGCACCAATAAGAAAATCAAACAAACATATACACAGTAAAATGTGTTAAGTGTACTAATCTTAAGTGTTTTTACCTATTCCACATCTGTGAACCACAACCAGATTAAAATACAGAACATTAGGAAGTTGGGATTTACATAAACACAATACTATAAGCTGACTCATTAGAAAAGACCCTGATGCTAGGAAAGACTGAAGGCAGGAGGAAAAGGGGACTACAGAGGATAAGATGGTTGGATGGCATCACTGACTCAATGGACATGAGTGTGAGCAAGCTCTGGGAGATGGTGAAGGTCAGGGAAGCCTGGCATGCTGCAGTCCATGGAGTTGCAAAGAGTCAGACACAACTGAGTGACTGAAAAGCAACAATATAAACAGATAACCAACAAGGACCAACTGTATAGCATAGGGAACTATACTCAGTATCTTATAATAATCTATAGTGGAAGAGAATATGTATCTATATATTCTATATATATATATGGAAAAGGTGTATATATATGAATCACTTTGCTGTATACCTGAAACACAATATTGTATAAGTCTACTATAAACTATACTTCAATAAAAATAAAATAATGGTTATACAGTATGAACTCATATGTGCCTGGCTTCTTTCATCTGACATAGTATCACCTATGCTGCATATATCAGCAGTTCATTCTTCTTAACTACTGTGTAGTTTATTTTGTAAATATACTACAGTTTATCTTTCACGAGCAAAAGTGCCATAAACACTCCTATACATGTTCTGATGCCCATAAGAGCTCATTGTGTGCGCCATGTGCCTTGTGGGACTTTAGTTTCTTGACCAGGGATCGAATCTGGGCCCTTGGCAGTGAAAGCATGGAGTCCTAACAGCCAAGGAATTTTGTAGAGCTCATTTTTCTTGGGTATATATGCAGAGTGGGACTGCTGAGTCATAGGGTAGACTTATGTTTATAGTGGGTACCACTGAACAGCTTTCCAAAATAACATACTATACACTTACCCAGAGGGATTTAAAAAAACAAAAAACAAAAAAAACACACAAATGTCCATACTTTATCATTCTGGACAGAGTGGTTTAGTAGGTCAGAGATGGAACCTGGACACTGATGTTTTTAAAACACTTGACAGGTGATCATGTCACACAGCCTTGATTGAGAACCTCTGTTTTACCTGATGCCTACAAGGCCTGAGACTAAGGATTTGTACATGAAAAGTGAACACGACAAGGTCTTTGCTTGCGTGGAGCAAAAGAAGACAGACATGCCAGGAACTGACTACAAACCATGTAATAAGGCAGGATAGGAGAAGCATTCTAATTGAAGTGTAAAGGTCGATGGGAACTTCTAAACATCAAGGATGAATTAATTTTAGTAATGGGCAAGGAATGAAAACAGGGGATCGTTAGGATGGGGGCTCCTGGAAGAAATGTCACAAAAGAAATGAATCTTTTTCTGTCCCAGCCATAAGAAGCCAACTTGAAAAACACCTATTGACAGCCAACTATGAATTTAAAAACAAGAGAATACAGCTGTACCCATTCCAATCCTGTCCCAGAAATCCACTGAAATTAACAAGATAAATTAAGGAAGAAATGAGAAAAGAAAAGCATGAACACAGATCACATGTCATTTATCCTTTGTGTGTTTCGTAGAAAGTTGAAGGCAAAGGTATAAATCCTCCCTAAAACACACACCCTACACTGGCAGGCTGGGTGGAAAAGTATTCAGAGGCAAAACACTTGACTTAAAAACAGCCAACTTCAGCTCATAACATCTCTCTTTCCATCCATTATTTTTAAACAAATAGCAATCCTGGATAGAAAGACTCCCACAGGGAAACTTTTATAGACATAACCCAAGAAATGGTAGCAAGTAATACTTATCTGCATTTGCAAGTAAACTGAAGCAAATATGAACTTTAAAAAACATTTTTAAAAAGTTGAAAGAAAATACAAAATTCAAAGAAGACCTGAAACAACAGCGAGAAGTGAGAAGCACAGACTAGAGGAAAAAAATTAATACAAAATTAAACTGCTACATGCAAACATAAAATATTTATAGAAAGTAATTACAAGTATTACAAGAAAGTAATAATACTGGTTACTACTGAGAAGAACTGAGAGGTAAAGTAGAAGACTTATATTTATTTGCTTGTATACCCATTTGTAGTACCACATGAATTTTTACTTTATTTGTATTGCATATTCACAACAAACAAACTTTAAATCATTACATCTGCTTATATCCAACTCAGCAATACTTACCTAATTAAAAATTAAAGTGAGTAGTCAATGTAACCAGATACACTTTAGAAGCAGAGGTTAGATACTGCTAAAAATAGCAACATGGAAAAGTAGCCTTGAGAAAAATCACATTATATGAAATTAAAGATAGAAAGTAATTAAAGGCTGAGAAGAGACACATGAAAAATAGACAATACAGCATAACCGATGTTGCTTAAGCAAGAGGCCAAAACAAAGGGGAAACTATAAACATTAACAACAAAAAAGACACAATGAGTAGGCTCTTTCAGAAAAAAATCTGACAAGGAAAATATTAGGCTGACTCAAGATTTCACAACATTCAGTACCAGAAGACAACATGGCTATGATTACGGAGTTCTGAGAGGGAAAACAGAGGTGAGAATTCTATAACCAGTTACATCATCATCCATGGTTAAAATACAAAGCAGGCAGAAGCTCAAGTATATATATACATACTTGATTACATATAAAGAATGTCTGGAAAAATATACTTGTGGAGTCAGAAGGGGGTTCAGATAAAAGGGAGAAATTTAAAGTTTAACTTGGTATTCTTCTGATGGTTCTAGGTTCTTCAGTTCAGTTGCTCAGTCGTGTCTGACTCTTTGCGACCCCGTGAATCACAGCACGCCAGGCCTCCCTGTCCATCACCAACTCCTGGAGTTCACTCAGACTCACGCCTGTCTAGGTTCTTAAATCATTATTATGTAACAATTTTTATTCAAAAGAGAAAAAAAAATTCACGAAAGTTTCAAAAACCTGAAGGGAGGCAGAAAAAGATAACACAACCATGAAGTAATAGTCCAACAGTCAACACAACACAGAATCTAAGATAAAAACACACACCGTTTTAGAAAGTTCACTTCCAGATTCCATAATTCGCAAACACAAAGGGATAATTTCTGTTGTCAACAGAAAGTTGATTACTTCCTGCTCATCTGTTTTCACCAGAGCCCCTAAAGAAAATATGGACAAAAAAAAAAAAAAAAGAAAATATGGACAAACGAAATTACTTCAGAGTTAGGGTTTCCAACTAAAATTGTTCATCCGTCTAGTTGTGGAAACTAAATAACATACAACACAAACTGTGGTTTATATGTCAGAGAATCAGATTCAAACTCTGGCTTAAAAAAAAAAAAAGGAGCAAGAAAAGCACAGGTCGACTGTTGACGCTAAAAGATCAGGTACAAAGTTTGTTCCATCACAGTTAGCATCAGTTTAGCTACTTAATAATTGTTCTATCACTTAGACAATCACACAATAATATCACCATCTCTTTTCCATGTACTTTAGGTAAGAGAGAACTCTTGTTGTCATTGTTGTCTTAGTTTCTTAATCATGTTGGACTCTGCGACCCCGTAGACCATAGCCCACTAGGCTCCTCTGTCCACGTGATTTCCCAAGCAAGAATACTGGAGTGGGGTTGGCACTTCCTTCTCCAGGGGATCTTCCTGATACAGGGATCAAATCTGCGTCTCCTGCATTGGCAGGTGGATTCGGTGCCCCTGAGCCACCAGGGCAAAGTAGTGAAGTATTAGTTGCTCAGTCGTGTCCAACCCTTTGCGACCCAGTGGACTGTATAGCCTTCCAGGCTCCTCTGTCCATGGACTTCTTCAGGCAAGAAAACTGGAGTGGGTTGTTATTCCTTTCTCCAGGGGATCTTTCCACCCCAGGGATCAAACCCAGGTCTCCTGCATTGCAGGCAGATTCTTTACGGTCTGAGCCACCAGGGAAGCCCTGGTGAGAGAAGTTCTATATCAGTATTAAAGCATATCCTCAGGTACAAAGAAACAATGCCCTCTGAATCCTATTCACAATAGTTATGAATGACTTCCTGGTTATTTAACTGTCCCTCTTTCCCCAAAAAGCAAAACGCTGTAGCGCATACCTAAACAAGAAACACATACCTAGATTCTAATTCTGGTTCCACCAAAGTTTGATAAAGTTACCTTCACTTTGCAAGCCTCTGCTATTTTAATAAATAAGAGCTAGACAAATAATTTCCAAAATTATCCCAATTCTACTACTCTGCTGGTTTCTAAATTGACACCATTGACAAGAGGACAGACACAGTTCAGTGATATCCTCTCCATTCTGTATACAGGGAGGCAAAGTCCCATTAAACAAATGACTGTTCCCTGAGTGGTCCAATGCTTCACTAGGTTTTATATCAAAGGCCTTAGTTAACTGGACCTGTAATAACTGTAGTCAATTACTTCAGAAGAGAGTGGTATCATTTGCTTTAACCAAAACTGGCGATCTACAAACACTACATCTTTAAACAGCACAAACCATAACTAACTAACATGGCCTACAACAGATGTCAAATTACTATCTCATTTAGACTTTTTACATGTGGATCTAAAATCCATCTTGAATTAATTTTGTATAGAGTACAAGATATGGGTCATGGTTCATTGCTTTACATATGACTATCCAATTGTTCTACCACCATTTATTGAAAAGACTATCCTTTCTTCACTAAATTCTCTTTGTGCCTTTGTCAAAAATCCAATTGACCTTATTCGTGTGGGTCTATTTTTGTACTCTCCACTCCAAGTCCTTATTTTCTCCAACACCACAATATCTTGACTTTTGTAGTTTTCCAGTAGATCTGGAAATTAGGTAGACTATATCTTCCAACTTTATATCCTTCTTCTTAAAAAATGGATATTCTAGTTCATTTGCCTTTTCAGATATAATCTTAGGATTACCAAGGGCTTCTCTTGTGGCTCAGCTGGTAAACAATCTGCCTGCAATGCGGGAGACTTGGGTTTGATCCCTGGGTTGGAAAAATCCCCTGGAGAAGGGAAACGCTACCCACTCCAGTATTCAGCCTGGAGAAACCCATAGCTCACAAAAAGTCAGACACGACCAAGAGACTCACTAGGATCACCAATTTCTACTAAAAACTTCTACTGGAATTTTGTTAGAATTGCTTTAAAACTATACATCATTTGTGGGCAGAATGACATCGTAATATTGAATCATTGATATACCAATTGATAAACATGGTTTATCTCTACATTTAATTTTCTTCGATTTCTGTTATCATTGCTTTATAGTTTGTAACTATAGACTTTGCACATATTTTGTAAAATTTACACCCAAGTTTTTTAAATATTTTGGTAAAATTTCAATTTCTATTTAGCTCAAGCATACCAAAATATAACTAACTTTTATGTACTAACTCTGTATCCTACAACCTTATTAAGTTCACCAGTACTAGTAGCTTTTTTCTGTTGATTCTTCAACACAGGTTGTCTATGAATAGACAATCTTACTTTTTCTTCTTTTAAAAAAATCTTAACTGAAGTATAGCTGCTATACAATAATACTATATACCATATTGTTGCGAGTTTCTGCATCTATGTTCTTGAGGGATACTGGCCTATGTCTTTTTCTGCTTTTATTATCAGAGTATTGCTGGCTTCATCAAGAGTTGAGAAGCCCCCTCGGCACATTCTGGATAAGTCTTACACATGTTTTCATTTTAAGTGCACTTTAGCAGACTGTATTTTTCAAAGAATTTGTCATTTCACCCAGGTGGTCAAATTTATGGACAGAGAGTTATTAGCAGTATTATTTCATTATCCTTTTGTCTGAGGAGTCTTACACAATGTATTCCCTTCCATTTATCACATTTGCAATTTGTGTCTTCTTTTTTTTCCTCATCTGTCTGATTAGAGGTTTATTAATTTAATTGTTTTTTTCAACAAAAAATTGGAGATAGATGAAATGGGTGAAGGTGGTCAGAAGGAATAAACTTTCAGTTACAGGGTAAGTAAGATCCAGAGATATAACGTATAGCATGGTGCTGCTGCTGCTGCTGCTAAGTCGCTGACCACAGTAATAATACTGTAGTGTATGTCTGAAGGCTGCTAAGAGAAATCTTAAGTTAGAGATTTTAAAAAGTTCTTATCACAAGGGGAAAAAAAGTGTAACTATGTCATGATGGATGTTAACTAAACTTACTGTAGTGGTCACTTTGCAATATATACATATACCAAATCATTATATTGTATATCAAAAACTAATACAGTGTTTTTGCCATGTCTCAATAAAAAAACACCTGGTATTGGTTTCACTGATTTCATCTACTGATTTTCTGTTCCCATTTTTATTGA
This sequence comes from Neotragus moschatus, assembly GCA_006410615.1. Classification (NCBI taxonomy): domain Eukaryota; kingdom Metazoa; phylum Chordata; class Mammalia; order Artiodactyla; family Bovidae; genus Neotragus; species Neotragus moschatus. The sequence continues at coordinate 1,549,174 of SJYA01000261.1, forward strand.
TATCTAGTCTTTATTATTTCCTTCCTTATGTTTGCTCTGGTTAAATTTGCTCCTTTTTCTAATTTCTTAAAGAAAAGCTTAGCTCATTGATTAAAGACCTCTTTCTTTCTAGTATAAGCATATAATGATATAAATTTTCCTCTAAGCTCTGCTTAAATCTGGATCCTATAAATTTTGGTATGTCGTATTTTTATTTTTACTCAGTTTCAGGTATTTTCTAATTTATGCCATATATCACTTCATTTATATTCAAACTGATCTTATAAGCCTTCAACTGTAGGAAAGAGTCTAGGCATAAACATTCACCTTCTGCTTGTTCTTTCAAATGACTTGGGAGAAACTGAGTTTCTAAAAATATACCCAAGGATAGACAACTACCTTAATACCATCCAACTATTTTTTTCACACCTCCCCACTATCAACGTTTATCCTAACATAAATGCATCATCCAATCATAGCAGTAGGATGATCTGAATTAGAATAATGAACATATATGTTTCCTTTGGCTAAAATCATGCTGATGTTTCAAAGCCTACATGAGAAGTTTTTATATCTTAAAAGCAGAAAAGAATATACTGGGAAAAAAGTTTCTAATTAGAGGACTTCTTAGGAAAAGATGTAAAAAACCATAACATTCATAACAGATACTCCTTAAAAGTAGAATAAAATGTTTTTGAACAATACCAAACTTTCAAAATATACTTCCTGATTCATGGTTTACAATCATAAGGATGAAAGACAGATTCAATATAAAAATAATAATTTAACAAAACAAAGTGTCTATAATTGATGTTCTTATTACTTGGTTATTATGTCAAGCAAAAACTATGAGAAAGAGACACTGAAAAAAAGGAAGGGCAATAGCTAATATATAATTTTCTTGAGTAAAAAATATTTTAGATACATGTCCAATAATAAATGCATATGAAAGCATTAACTTGAACATGCAAAGATTCAACAAGGTAAAATAGAAGGTAAATCCCTGGAATTAGGGGAGAACAGCCTAGAAGTGAGAAAGATGAAAAATCAAATGAAAATAACAAACTCAAACTCTTATTCCTGTAATTATATTCTTTGTTGATTAATGCTCCTTTCCTTTACTTTTCCTACAATTAATAAACATTTCTACATACACAATGAATTTAATCCCAAATGTTGGGCCTCATAGCGTTACACTCAGAATGGTACTTGTTAAGAACAACCATGTTCTTGATATTCATTTATTAGTAAAAACTGTTTCATTAGACTCAACCCCAAAGACAAAAATAAACAATAGGTAAACAAAAGCTATAAAAGATCAGACAAAACACCTAAACCAAGACCACTATTATGAATGATGATGATTCCAGGCTTGCAGAAGGATCCTAATAACTTACCAATAACTCCAAGACTGGTTAGCCGAAGATACTCAAAGGGTCGTGTTTTGCTGACAGTGTGCAAAAAGGGGTACAAAAAAAGTGGGATGTGTGCTGCAAGAAATGCTGACCTGAAAGAAAAAAAGAATTGCATTCTGAGCCTAGAGCTAATTTCTAAGGATTCTGAACATTCAAATTTCCAGGTAGTTAATTTTGTAAGGCCTTTAACACTGCTTGACCGAGAAATCTCTAGGGAAGACGGTTACTGGTCTTTAATTTAGTCCAGCGGTTCTCAGCTGGGGTAATTTTGACCCCCTAGGTCATGTGGCAGTATCTGGAGATATTTTTAGTTGTCACAGCTGAAGTGACTGACATCCACTAGGCAGAGGCTGGGATGCTGCTAAAAATTTTACAGTGCACAGGACAGTCCCGTTTTTCCCCTCCTCCTACCACAAAGACTTAATCAAGCCCAAAATGTCAACAGTGTCAAGGCTGAAAAACCTTAGCCTAGACCAATGGTTAAAAGAACACAAAATTTCCCGAAACCAGTACCAAGTACTTAAAAACTGATAAAATATCCAACTGCAAATTTTAAATATAGGTCAAAAAATGTACTTAAGTGCACAAGAGATTCTCCTATTTGTCTTCTTTCATCTAATTTATGAGTGAATAACAATATTAATAATATTTACAGGTACAAGCTGACAAAACCTTATAAACCAAGACAACAAAATAAAGCAGCCACTATCAAGGTTTTATCTGTTACACTTAAATACACTTCTTTGTTAGAGCTTTCAGATAAACCAAGTATCCTAAAAACACTTTTATCTGCAGCTAGTATGTTCAGCAACGAATATGGAATCAGTCTATTACTTTATATAATTTATAACAATTACACCTTACAAGAGAGTCAATACCCCCAAATTTTAACTAAATACTCTTGTATTTTTCTTAAGTACTTAAAAGTAGTTTTCTTATCAAAGTTTCTAATGTTCCAAAAGGTCAGTGCCAATCCAGCACTCAGATTTTATAAGGAAAACTTGACAAAGAGAGGAAAGGCTTTAATAAAATGACTATTAAGCACCTTAAGGCCATAAAAGCTACAGAGCAGATTTCTGAACAGAATCTCCCCTTTCTTAATTTGTCAGATACAGCAGTAAGGCAAACATTTCTCAACTTGCACATCAATTCTCATTTATGACAGAGGTTGACTAGAATCCTGTGTTCAAAAAGGTTCTGAAGCCTAATCTGGCTTACTATGTGAGAAAAAGTGCTGAGTATAGACACTTACTGAATTCCTACTAAATACCATGCACTGTGCCTCATGCATGGCATAATGATGCCTACCATGGATTCAGGAGCAAGTAGTAGCTGTATACCTGACATTTCCTGAGAGGTGATCGTCACTCCTTTAAAGTTCCTTACTACCAACAGGCAAAAAGTAAATGAGACAACAGAATATTATTCAGCCTTAAAAAGGAAGGAAATTCTGACATATCCAACATACTGATGAACCTTGAGGACATTATGTTAAGTGAAATAAGCCAATCACAACAAAGCAAATACTATATAGACTCCATTTATAATGAAGTATTCAGAACAGTCAAAATCATAGACAGAAAGCAGAACAGTGGTTGCCAGGAGCTAGGGGACAGGGGGATGGGAAGTTACTGTTTAATGGGTATAGAGTTTCAGTTTTACAGGATGAATAGAATTACAGAAATGCATGCTGGTGACAGTGGCACATTATTAATGTATTTAAAACTACTGAACTGAACACTTAAAATCGGGACTTCCCTAGTGGTCCAGTGGTTAAGAATCTGCCTTGTAATTCAGGGGATGTAGGTTCGATCCCTGGTTGGGGAACTAAGATACCACATGCTGCAGGACAATTGGGCTCATGTGCCACAACTATGGAGCCCGTATGCCACAACTAGACAGAAGCCTGCAAGCCACAGTGAAAATCTTGCATGTTGCAACTAAATCCAATATAGCCAAAAATAAATGAATAAAATAAAATGGTTCAAATGATGTATTTTATGTTATTTATATTTTACCAGAATTTAAAAAATCAATTATAAAAGAACATGTTACTATGGTTGATTCATGTTGATGTTTGGCAGAAACCAACACAATACTCTAAAGCAACACATAACATGTTAAACAGTACCATACTGCCACTACCAAAATCTGGTGAAATTAAGAGACCACAAATTCTTCCGGAAAAAAAAAAGTACGAGTCCTGAAGATCCACACCCACACAGGTGCACCCTCCTGCAAGCCCCTCCTCTCATCATTCATAAGAAGTTTAGGACCACATTCAATACAAATCTCTAGCCACACATCCATCCAAAGTATTTACCTGGTTTCTGGGTGTGATGCCACACATTGCAGTAATGCTAGAGCATTGCAAACTCTGTTAGACTGGTGTGCTGTCAAGGTGGGTGGGTTGATAGATGGATAAATATTTACAATTTCCTAAAAAATGGAAACCAACACCATAAGAGCACGGAATAACTTTAATTCCCATGGTATGAAAGCCAACAATTTTAATTTTGTATACCCTATAAGAACAGAACCATCAAAGAGGGGGCAGAAATAAACAATATTCCTTTCATCACAAATATACCTGACTGAGACTATTTGAAACATATTATCCCTAGGAAGATTTCTAAGGAGGGAACTGTGGTTATCCACACTTTTCCCTATATTCTGCCTCATCTGTTGAGGCTTTCACTTGAGGGACTCCCCTTCCCCCACCTTTGTCAACACCCTATTTAGGTTGTAGGGATGAGATAGTTGGAAAGAAAATGTCAGTAAATCAACCACCTTAACTCATAAAGAAGTTTCTGTTTGGTCATGTAGCAAGTGCAAAAAGGGGGAGATAAGAAAGTGTGTATATGTGTGGGGATATGTACAAACAGCAGAGAACATATGTATTCTCTGTCAAAAGGTGATGATTTGCTGAACACAATTCCATTTATCTTAACTGTAAAATTTTTACACAGAAAATGTTCCCATAAGAAAGACTAGTTTCCTGGGTACATGCAGTACAGATAGAATATGAATTTACTTAACATTTTAAAAATTAATCTAATTATTAGGAATGTGGATAATACTTTAAAAGATGATCATATCTTGGTTCTTAGGACTACATCATATCAATTTATTCCCTGGAAATGACTGTTCTAGTCAGAATCAAATATTAGTTATTTATTCTTTAATATACAAGAATACCCACCTTTACTCCTATGGCTGTTATATTTTTACCCTATCATTTTCTTTACCCAGAATATACCTTTCAGTNAGGACTACATCATATCAATTTATTCCCTGGAAATGACTGTTCTAGTCAGAATCAAATATTAGTTATTTATTCTTTAATATACAAGAATACCCACCTTTACTCCTATGGCTGTTATATTTTTACCCTACCATTTTCTTTACCCAGAATATACCTTTCAGTTCTTATACCTCTCTCTCCACCACCATCCCCACTCCACCTTGTCATACAGTATTATTTTACAGTACTCCTAAAGCTGTGTTTCTCAAAGTGCAGTTCTTACGTCACCTACATCAAAATCATCTGGGAGTGGGAGCTGCTTGTTAAAAATACAGATTTTTCATTTTAGACTAAATAAATCAAATCTCCTGGGTAGGAGCCAAGAATTTCATTTTAATGAGTATCTTAGATTTTTCTATGATTCTTACAAATGTTAACGCTTTAAAAAAAAAACTTACCAAAGTTTTCAAAATCAGATACAATTGTGATAATTAGAATGAAATGCAACTCATGGATATATACACCTACCTGTAAAAGTGCTGCAATAGTACCAAATGAATGCCACAGCATGGGTGCAAGGTCAGGAACAGATTCTCGCTTCTTACTTAACTCCAGCAAAGCATTTTCCCTCGTCTCAGGACTGGAGAGCTCGTTGATCCACTGATAGATCTTTTCTCTATCCACCTGAGCCAGTGCAGTAGGCACAGGCTTCAAGTGAAAATAAGAAAAGTAAAAGTAAATATGTGAGTTTCATTATCATCAAACCAAGTCTTACTCTGCTGTAGCCTTTAGAGGAAATATATTTTTTGTAAATAACATGGCATCTTTTCTAGAAACATATACTTGATGTAAACTAATTCAATAAAACACACACACTCCTTAATAATACCATATTTGGAAATTTGCCCTACAGGTATACTTGGGTTGTACTAAAGACATCAGAATGTTTACTGTTGTACTATTTTAAAAGCAAAAAACTTGAAATCTATAAACATCTATCAAAAAAGAACTGGTTAAATATGTATGGGTACACCTTTATTTGGAATACTACACAGCCCTTTAAAAGAGTTATCTCTATACTATGCTGATACTAAATAAGAAGCAAAAAAAACAAAGAGTGTAAAACAGCTTACATGCTTCCATTAACACACACATGTATTCTTATATATTTACATACAACATTTCTAGAAGGACACATAAAAAACTGCTAACAGTAGTTACCTTTAAGGTTAGAATCAATGTGGGAGACTTATTTTGCATTGTACACAATAAACTCTTCTACATACACTTTAAATTTTTTAACCACGTGACTACCATGGTTTTTGAAAGAAAAAGTCACCCCCTACTGCTCTTCATTCCCCAGTAACTCCAGCATCCCCCTCCACTAAGGAGAAAACTTACATAATTTGGAAAAGCTCCCCCTTCTAATGATTCTTATACAGACTCTACCTCCATCCCTTGCAGATTTACTATTTACTCATGTATAAACTGTATAAAGAATCTTTCATTACTGTGCTATAAAGAATCTCAATATTCCAATAAAAATTTGAGGACTTCTATAATTCTTCACATTTTCAAACAGGCTTGGTTAAGTTCCTTAATTATCTTTACCTGGAAAGCAAGATGAAAGACTAGAAAAATGATTACCATTGCTACTTTTAGGCTCTAAAGTCCTAACAAATTCATGGCTATTTCTATCCCTAGCCCAATATTGTTTCACTTCATTCCCTGCATCCCCCAACCACGAGGACTAACAGAGTAGGTAGATAGAGAAGAAATCTACACTTGTAGATTAGACTACGAATGCTCAGAGGAATTAACTTGCTCAGTTCACCCAAGTACAAAGTTGCATGTTCTAATCTTTCTTGAACCATATTACACAGCTTCTTACAGTATTTATTTGTTCCCATAATACCTTAGTGTGATAGAATAGCAATGGACCCATCCCCCATGATATAAAGATGAGGAACAAAAAGCACAACTGTCTTTGCTGAAAAACAGAATGAAGTCTAAAGTGGACTTTGAGGGGTACTCACATTTACTCTACTCAAGCTGAACATCACCTTCTATAATTAGAAGCTCGATTAGAAGCTTTTAGCTTAATGTTTACCATTTCTCTTGTGTGCTAGAATGAACCACAAAGTGTTCTGCTAAATGGACTATATACCCTGCAACTTAAGTCCTCCTTAAGTGCCTCAGAGTAATCTGCTAAAAGCCGTTTTGTAATTCCCATCAGTGATGCTCAAGAAGACATGAGGTTCCTAAATGATGTAGAAGGAATAGGGCAGTTTTTTGATCCCCATTCCCAATAGCAGTAACAGTATGGTCCATGCATTTGCCTTTTCTATGCTGTCATAGATAGGCCTTCAACTTTAAAAATTATTTTTGGAAATGTAATTCCACTGGAAGATAGTATATATTTATTTAGAGTATTACATCACCTTAAAAGCTCAGTGAAAACAAGCGCTAAAATTGTAGCTTTGGGTCTCCTGCCCACAATCTCTTGGACTACCTACAATCCTAAAGAGGGCCCCACGACAATGTTCCAGCAATATAGCATCTATCCTGATTAGTCATTACTCTCTCTTAGAGGCCTGTCATCCAGATACTACCATCAGTAAGCTCCACCATCCTCTCCAGAGTCAACCTATGACTTGTATCCAGCACTCCTGCACCCTATCCCATCCTGGGGAACTCTAGGTGAACATCACCAGGCTGCAATGGTAGGTACCAGCTAGCATATAATGGATTCGGAACTCCAGGCCCTGTCTCCACATATTCCCATTTCCAGAGCTGGTTTGACTCCAACATAGAAGACTGTGCCCCTGGAGTGATGCTGGCACTCTAAAGGGCCAGTGTCTGGTAATCCCTATGGCCATGACCACCGGTTGCCAGTAATACTCCACCTTTTGAAACTACTTATGGGAATTTTAGCCTCTATGAGACTTTGGTTCTAAGAGAGCTAGAGAGATCTGTCAGTTCAGTTGCTCAGTCATGTGCAACTCTTTGTGACCCCATGGACTGCAGCAGACCAGGCTTCCCTGTACATCACCAATACCCAGAGCTTGCTCAAACTCATGTCCATCGAGTCAGTGATGTCATCCAATCATCTCATCCTGCCTTCAAATCTCTCCCAGCATCAGTCTTTTCCAAGAGTCAATTCTTTGCATCAGGTGGCCAAAGTATTAGAGTTTCAGCTTCAGCAACAGTCTTTCCAACGAATATTCAGGACTGATTTCCTTTAGGATGGACGGGTTGAATCTCCTTGCAGTCCAAGGGACTCTCAAGAGTCCTCTCCAACACCACAACTCAAAAGCATCAGCTCTTCAGTGCTCAGCTTTCTTCACAATCCAGCTCTCACATCCATACATAACTACTGGAAAAACCATAGATTTGACTAGATGGACCTTTGTTGGCAAAGTAATGTCTCTGCTTTTTAATATGCTCTCTAGGTTGGTGATAGCTTTTCTTCCAAGGAGCAAGTGTCTTAATTTCATGGCTGCAGTCACCATCTGCAGTGATTTTGGAGCTGCCCAAAATAAAGTCTAACACTGTTTCCCCATCTATTTCCCATGAAGTGATGGGACTGGATGCCATGAACTTCGTTTTTTGAATGTAGAGTTTCAAGCCAGCTTTTTCTCTCTCTTCTGTCCCTATCATCAAGAGGCTCTTTAGTTCCTCTTCACTTTCTACCATAAGGGTGAGGTCATCTGCTTATCTGAGGTTATTGATATTTCTCCCAGCAATCTTGATTCCAACTTGTGCTTCATCCAGCCTGGCAATTCGCATGATGTACTCTGCATATAAGTTAGATAAGCAGGGTGACAATACGCAGTCTTGATGTACTCCTTTCCCAATTTGGAATCAGTCTGTTGTTCCATGTCCGGTTCTAACTGTTGCTTCTTGGCCTGCATATAGATTTCTCAGGAGGCAGGTCAGGTGGTCTGGTATTCCCATCTCTTGAAGAATTTTCCACAGTCTGTTGTAATCCACACAGTCAAAGGCTTTGGCATAATCAATAAAGCAGTAGATGTTTTTCTGGAACTCTACTGCTTTTTCTATGACCCAGCAGATGTTGGTAATTTGATCTCTGGCTCCTCTGTCTTTTCTAAATCCAGCTTGAACATCTGGAAGCTCACGCATGGTTCACATACTGTTGAAGTCTGGCTTGGAGAATTTTGAGCATTACTTTGCTAGCGTATGAGATGAGTGCAATTATATGGTAGTCTGAACATTCTTTGGCATTGCCCTTTTTTGGGACTGGAATGATAACTGACCTTTTCCAGTTCTGTGGCCACTGCTGAGTTCTCCAAATTTGCTGGCATATTGAGTGCAGCACTTTTACAGCATCATCATTTAGGATTTGAAATAGCTCAACTGGAATTCCATCACCTCCACTAGCTATGTTTGTAGTGATGCCTCCCAACGTCCACCTGACTTTGCATTCTAGGATGTCTGGCTCTAGGTGAGCGATCACACCACTGTGGCTATCTGAGTCATGAAGATCTTTTCTGTATAGTTCTTCTGTGTATTCTTGCCACCTCTTAATATCTTCTGTTTCTGTTAGGTCCATACCATCTCTGTCCTTTATTGTGCCCATCTTTCCATGAAATGTTTCCTTGGTATCTCTACTTTTCTTGAAGACATCTCTAGTCTTTCCCATTCTATTGTTCTCCTTTATTTCTTTGCACTGATCACTGAGGAAGGCTTTCTCTCTCCTTGCTATTCTTTGGAACTCTGCCTTTAAATGGGTATATCTTTCCTTTTCTCCTTTTCCTTTAGCTTCTCTTCTTTCCTCAGTTATGTGTAAGGTCTCCTCAGACAACCATTTTGCCTTTTTTCATTTCTTTTTCTTAATGGTGGTCTTGATTACTGCCTCCTGTACAGTGTTACGAACCTCTGTCCATAGTTCTTTGATCTAATCCCTTGAATCTATTTCTTACTTCCACTGTATAATCGTAAGGGATTTGATTTAGGTCATACCTGAATGGTCTAGTGGTTTTCCCTACTTTCTTCAATTTAAGTCTGAATTTTGCACTAAGGAGTTCATGATCTGAGCCATAGTCAGCTTCAGGTCTTGTTTTTGCTGACTGTATAGAGCTTCTTCATCTTTGGCTGCAAAGAATATAATCAATCTGATTTTGTTACTGACCATGTATAGATGTCCATGTGTAGAATCTTCTCTTGTGTTGTTGGAAGAGGGTGTTTGCTATGACCAGTGCATTCTCTTGGTCAAACTGTTGGCCTTGGCCCTGCTTCATTCTGTACTCCAAGGTCAAATCTGCCTGTTACTCCAGGTGTCTCTTGTTTTCCTACTTTTGCATTCCCGTGCCCTATGATGAAAAGGACATCGTTTTTGGGGGTGAGTTCTAGAAGGTCTTGGGAGGTCAGGTGGGTAGTAATGTGGCCCTCAGGTACAAGCTTAGAGAGGAGCTCTGCAGCCACTCTAACAAGGAGGAGGCAGTGAGGGCAGTTTGGTACCAGAAAATAACTGAGGTAGGGACCTTCCTTTTCATCACCCCTGGTGAATTCTGCCCCAGATTTAATAGCAGAAGTTAGTTTAAACCCACTGAATACCTATTTGTTATGAGATGAATACAATTATTTTTTTAAAAGTGGGAGTTCACATACATAGCACTTACTCTTTTAGGCACTATCTTAAATAAATGCTTATTATCACAGTCATTTCTTAGATGAGGAAACTGAGAAGTTACTTAAAGGTTAAGTGGTAAAGCTCAGGATTTGAATTCAGGTGGTTGGGCAGCAAAGTCCATACTCTTAACTGCTTTACGAATGCTGCTTCTCACTTCCTTAAAGATTCAGTTCAGTTCAGTCGCTCAGTCGTGTCCAACTCTGAGACTCCATGAATCGCAGCACGCCAGACCTCCCTGTCCATCACCAACTCCCGGAGTTCACTCAGACTCACGTCCATCGAATCAGTGATGCCATCCAGCCATCTCATCCTCGGTCGTCCCCTTCTCTTCCTGCCCCCAATCCCTCCCAGCATCAGAGTCTTTTCCAATGAATCAACTCTTCACATGAGGTTGCCAAAGTACTGGAGTTTCCTTCCAAAGAAATCCCAGGGCTGATCTCCTTCAGAATGGACTGGTTGGATCTCCTTGCAGTCCAAGGGACTCTCAAGTNGCCATCTCATCCTCGGTCGTCCCCTTCTCTTCCTGCCCCCAATCCCTCCCAGCATCAGAGTCTTTTCCAATGAATCAACTCTTCACATGAGGTTGCCAAAGTACTGGAGTTTCCTTCCAAAGAAATCCCAGGGCTGATCTCCTTCAGAATGGACTGGTTGGATCTCCCTGCAGTCCAAGGGAATCTCAAGTCTTCTCCAACACCCCAGTTCAAAAGCATCAATTCTTCAGCACTCAGCTTTCTTCACAGTCCAACTCTCACAACCATACAAGACCACTGGAAAAACCGTAGCCTTGACTAGATGGACCTTTGTTGGCAAAGTAATGTCTCTGCTTTTCAATATGCTATCTAGGTTGGTCATAACTTTCCTTCCAAGGAGTAAGCGTCTTTTAATTTCATGGCTGCAGTCATTAGGTCTAATCTAAAGACAACTTTCCAGAAAAAAATTTCCTGTGACCCTGTGACAATAGAAATAGGGAATACATAAAAACTGCAAACAAAAATGAAAACACTACTGTTGTTAGTTCAGCAGAATCTGATAAACAACCAGCATCCAATATCATTGATACTAAGAGAAATTTTCTTCTTAATGAGATCTGAGGTACTTAACAACCATCACTGTAATGGGAAGGGTCAATTAAATAGTTTGACATAATTCCCTACATCAAATCAAGGTTAAATGGGCATAATTTAGCTAGTCCTGGCCACCAACACCCACCCACACACAAACATACACACCCCTTCCCTACCTCTACCAACACATCAACAAGTAATTTTGTAACATACAAGGAAATTTAGTTTTTTGGAGAATAAAAATATTACAACCTCCTTTTTTTAAATCCTGAGGTTTGCAGGATCTTTAGTTCCCTGACCAGGTATTGAATCTAGGACCTGGAAGTGAAATCGCTGGGTTCTAACCACTGGACTGCCAGGGCATTCCCTACTTTTTACATTTTGAACTATGCACTGATTTCCATATTAATTTATATTACTAGGCAACTGATAAAATACTTTGTACATCATCCCTGAATAAAATCCCAAGGTACAACTCTAGCATCTCACTAGTCTTTAATTTTATTTATTTTTGGCTGCACTGGGTCTTTGTTGCTTTGAAGGGCTTCCTCTAGTTACAGTGAGCAGGGGTTACTCTTTGTTGCAGTGGGCAGGCTTCTCATTCCAGTGGCTTCTCTTGCTGTGGAGCTCTACGTGCGTGGGCTTCAGTAGCTGTAGTTTGTGGGCTTGGTAGCTGTGGCTCACAGGCTCAGTCCCTTCACAGCATGTGGAATCCTTCAGGACCAGGGATCGAACCAGTTTCCCTTGCACTGGCAGGTTCCCACCCACTGTGCCACCAGGGAAGTTCTCACTTGATCTTGATGGCAATATTAACTAAAAGCCCGATGCATCTGCCTCTCCTTCCGAAGCTCAAAGACTATTTAAGTACACCTTTCAAAAAATGACTAGGACTTCCCTGGTGGCTCAAAGGTTAAAGCGTCTGCCTCCAATGTGGGAGACCCGGGTTCGATCCCTGGGTCGGGAAGATCCCCTGGAGAAGGAAATGGTAACCCACTCCAGTATTCTTGCCTGGAGAATCCCATGGACGGAGAAGCCTGGTAGGCTACAGGCCACGGGTTGCAAAGAGTTGGACACAACTGAGAAACTTCACTTTCACAAAAATACTAGAATCTGAAAATTGATGACTTCCTAAAAGGGAATGGGATGTAAAGGAGAAGGTAGGGTAAATGAGGAAAGAGAGGGAACTGTATTGTACTTTCATTTTTTAAAATAATTTACGTACTTAGGCTGTGCTGGGTCTTTGTTGGCGGCTCGTGAGCTTTCTCTAGTTATAGGGTGGGGCCTTCTCATTGCCGTGGCTTCTGTTTCAGAACACAGTCTCTAGGGCACTTGGGTTTCAGTAGTTTCAGCAGGTGGGTCAGGATTTATGGTACCTGGGCTCTAGAGCACAGGCTCAACAGTTGTGGCACACTAACTGTGGGCCTAGCTGCTCCATGGCATGTGAGATACTTCTGGATCAGTTATCAAACCTGTGTCTCCTGCATTGGCAGGCGGATTCTTTAGCAGTGAACCACGAGGAAAGCCCTGAATTGTACTCTTTAAAACATGGTTTCACTGAACAATCACAGCATTATGGTATTACCCTCATTTTACAGCTCATGGAACTATGAGAAAACAGTGGGCAGATTTCTGCCCTCCTCTAGTTCTCTATTTAAAGATCACCTCTAAAGATTCTTAGTCCAGTTGCTACAATTTTCTAATTTATAATTTACTAATATACCTCTGAGGCTGTGGCTGATACAAACTCAATCTACTTGCACATACCATCCAGTGAAAAAGAAGCAAATTCATCTAACTTACCTTTTGGAAACTGGGGCTTCCCTGGTAGCTCAGATAGTAAAGAATCTGTCTGCAATGCAGGAGACCCAGGTTCAATCCCTGGGTTGGGAAGATCCCCTGGAGAAGGGATTGGTTTCCCACTCCAGTATTCTTGCCTGGAGAATTCCATGGACAGGGTAGCCTGGCAGGCTACAGTCCATGGGAACACAAAGAGTTGGACACCACTGAGCAACTTTCACTTTCACCTTTTGGAGACTACCTAACTTAAACACACTAACAACAGAACACTACCACACAAGCAGAGGTTAGCAATTTCTGAATGAAATGAAATTTCTAGATCATTTCCTCAAAAAATACACAATTATAAACTGTCTTGCATGTAATTTACATTTACCTAAAATTTACAAATAATTCCAGGGAATTTACAGAGTCTACCTGTAATCCATTAATAGACCTAGGATGAAGAACCTGTTTATCAGGTTTAAGAATAGGAAAGACCCTGGGACTTCCCTGGTGGTCTAGTAGTTAGAGGACTCTGCACTTCTACTACAGGGGGCCCTTCAATTGTTGGTTGGATTGAGCCTGGAGTGTGGCCAAAAAAAGTTAAAAAAAAAAAAAAAAAATCAGAAAGACCTCAATTAGCAAGTAACAACACAAGTACCTAACTGGAATGCACACTAGATTGGGAGCTAGAAGTGGTTTCAAAACAATTTTGCCATTTCTAGAATTGTGCTACCTAGGCTAAATCATTTACTTTTCTGAGCCTCAATATTCATTGGTTAAATGAGGGAACTATATTAAATAATTAAGTCTTAGTTGCCTCTAAAATCTCAGAACTTTCTTTCTTTAAAGTTAGAGACTAAATGGGTACCCAACAATTTTATTGAGGCATAATTTGTATACAATAAAACTTTTATATGTATTCATTTAAGTATACATGTCAATGAATTTTGAAATATCTATATACTGGAGTAACCACCACTACAATTAAGATACATTACCGGACACTCCATTATCCCCCCAAATTCTCTATACTTCTTTCATGAAACCCCACATTCAGCCCTCCATAAACCAGGTTTGACTTTTCTAGGAACTTTTAATAGGAGGCAATATTTACTGAACATACTAAGTGCCAGTCACTGTGGATTACCTCAAATTATTCTCAAAATTCTAAAAGGAAAGAGGTTCAGGGGATTTAACTTATTGGAGTTCACATAAGCAAGTATATGGCAGAATTACATTTAAACTCTAGTCTACTAACACTTGTCTCTAGAATCAGTGAGCCTTACTTAGTCCACAGGACTGAAATCACAAATATCCCAAGCTGAAGAAATTTAATATTTAAGAACCCAATATAGAACTTTAAGCTTGATATTCTGTTGCAGTTGGATTTGAGTAAACAGTGGGATCAATGAACATACCCAGAAACAAAGTCATCTATGAGAAGTCTGATTTGGACTATTAGTTATCCTCAACACTTTCAAGATCAGAAACAAGATCAATTATATTTAATTATATGCTCATATATAACCTGCTTAAAGTCAGTGGTCCTTTTCTTTTAATAGATTAAAAGAAAAAAAATTTTTTTTAAAGTTCATACTATCAAAATTCAGGAGGGACTCATTCTCTTCTTACCTGTCTATTGGTCTGTATGTGGAAAATGTTATTTCAAGTAAATTTTTTCTTTCAATGAAGCCTAACATAGGCAAGACATTTACCAAAGTGAGTCACTAATGGTTAACTCCAAGTGTCACAAACACAAACTCCAATTAACTATACTGATAGTTGGTTTCCCACTTCTAAAAAACCTTAACACAATGTGAAAAGGAGAAAGATATTTATAACTTAAAAGAGACCTACAATTACCCATAAATGGGAAAGAAATATGATCCCTCCTCTTGAATAAATTTAAAAAAGTTGTTGATGGCGCTCTTAAACAGAAAATGGCTAAATCTATCAGCAAAATTTCATGTTCAAGGGCCCAAAAAACAACTGTTGGTTTTCTTATCGATGAATAAGTGACAGCGAATACAAAATGGAATTCTGTATTCCAGACTGTATCCTGACTGAAATAGAGATTATTTTCCAAAGTCTGGAGAAGGCTCAACAGGTGGCTTTTGGTGTCTATATAATGATGATACAATAAGAAAACTCATCTTCTTAACAGTGCTAAAGGGAAATACCAAATTAGCTTAATATTTGTATCTTTATAAAAGAAGGGCCAGAATGTTTTTCAAAATAACTTTTTAAAAATGGAAGTGAATAAACAAAGAAAATTCGGTCAACTTGCTTAAATCTTCAACAGGAGACAAAGAAGGAGAGAGTGTCTAAATTAGATACTTCAGAGTGCATAATGTTCTTTTTACTTGCAAAAGAAGAGGGTATCTGGGAGTCCAGCACTGCTTCAACAGAGATATGAAATGACTAATGCCGCTGCTAGTTACATAGTAAGTGAGGGAAAAACATGGGTTTAAGGATGTTAGAACTGCCACTGTAAATAAAAAAAAAAGCATACACAGTGCATCTCCTAAAGGCTTACCTTTGGCTGTTTTAGATCACTAGCATAACATTCGTTACAGAAGATTCATGGTATACGTGAAAATTTGTGGTTCTATTAAGCTGAAGCAAACTTCAAGGTCCAAAGCAAGTGATTTGTTACTTTGCTGATGCAAAAATTAGAGTCTGAAGGCTGAATTCTGGGAGCAAGTCATTTAACCAGTGAACGAACCCAGTCAACCACTTCAGTTCAGTCCAGTCGCTCAGTCGTGTCCGACTCTTTGTGACCCCATGAATCACAGCAGGCCAGGCCTCCCTGTCCATCACTTCTTATTCTTATTTAATACAATCCTGTGTGGTACTTCTGTTTTTATTTTGTTAGATTTGAGAACGTAATTATATTCTGTGATGGCAATAATGAAGACATTAGGACAAAGTATTCTGTAAAGAATGAAAAGAGTCCAACCTACTTGAAATTACTGGCATAATAAAATATCAAGAATCAATATTTAAGATATCCCAAATGATCTCAATTCCTCCAATCAGTGAATAACATACTGCATTCGTATGTGATCACATTCTCCTTTGATACTACTGCCTCCCTAGATGAAGTCATTATTTATTTGCATTTAAAAAAAAAAAAAGGTATACACAAATACAAATTTTCACCATTAGACGAAAAGCAAGCATCTTTTCGAGCAGTTCAGATTATTGCAGGCACTGTTGCATGTCTTTTTGACACAATTTTTTAGTGAGGAATATATACCATCAGAAGATGAGATGGCTGGATGGTATCACTGACTCAATGGACATGAGTTTGAGTAAGCTCAGGAGTTGGTGATGGACAGTGAGGCCTGGCGTGCTGCAGNGCAGTTCAGATTATTGCAGGCACTGTTGCATGTCTTTTTGACACAATTTTTTAGTGAGGAATATATACCATCAGAAGATGAGATGGCTGGATGGTATCACTGACTCAATGGACATGAGTTTGAGTAAGCTCAGGAGTTGGTGATGGACAGTGAGGCCTGGCGTGCTGCAGTCCATGGGGTCAGACGTGACTGAGCGACTGAACTGAACTGATACACCATCAGTGTCCTTTTACCCAGATGAGAATAATACAGTCAGTTTAGCCTAAAGGAAGGCACTAAGGATTGGGAATGGGGTGGCTCAGCCTTTTTTTTGCTTCGGTCTCTGCATTAACCAAATATTCCAGTGAATAAATGGCACAAATGAACTTAGAGCGTTTGTGTAGTCCAAACAGCAAAACAGGTGGAAAAAAACACCAAAAGTTCAATTTCTTAATAAAGGTAAGTCACTGTAAATTTAATTGAAGAAACATGCATTGAATATTTTAAGTAATGAACCAGAGCTCTAATGGCTGTTTGAAAGACGTATTAGGGAGCAACTGAAAAGAAAAGTTGAATAGGTAGAGACTGGGGAGGCACAGGGCAAACAGCAGCTTGGTATCAAAACCTAGAGAAGTCACAATCAGATTCTGAGACATAGACAAGCCAACCTTAGAATTATTTGTTTAAACTGTCCCCTCCAAACAACAGCAACCTCATTTTCTGACTGGCTTCTTCTCATGTTAGTCACTGAGTCCTGTCCAACTCTTTGCAACCCCTCTGTCCATGGAATTATCCAGGCAAGAATACTGGAATGGGTAAACCCATTCCCTTCTACAAGGGGTCTTCCTGACCTAGGGATCAAACCCAGGTCTCTTGCATTGCAGGCAGATTCTTTACTATCATATTACATGTAAAATGTGGAAGAAACAAAAAAGCTGGAGAAACTGCAGTCACCTAGTTAAGAGATTATACAAAAGGTACCTCACCTCGTGAAGTTTCAAACACTTTAGAAGGAAGGTGCCAGGAGGCAGAGACCCCACTAGCCCTGGAAATGACAAGGCTGTCTGTAACCTAGTAACGCCCAACTCACTTTTAAACTTGAAATTTAACTTTTGTCCTCTGTTGAGGATTTATGNTCTGTTTTCTGCTCAGAGTCTAAATAGCTAACTGCTGGACATCTTAATTTGATTTTTTTTTCCTTAGGAGTTTCAAAAGAACAAATCTGAAACCAGTCCCCCCTCCACAACTAAATATGTTATCTTCCAGTATCCCATTTTATTAAGTGATATTTCCATTTATATAGTCTAGAACCTTGAAAACCATTCTTGATTTCTCATCGTCCCATGTATCTATACTCTCTTCAAGTTCTATTTATTGTATTTCCATTATGTATCTTGGCTCTATTTCTGTATATTTTCACTATCACTTTTGTAATTCAAGCCACAACACTTTTTCACCTGGACTTAATGTTCCTNATTAAGTGATATTTCCATTTATATCGTCTAGAACCTTGAAAACCATTCTTGATTTCTCATCGTCCCATGTATCTATACTCTCTTCAAGTTCTATTTATTGTATTTCCATTATGTATCTTGCCTCTATTTCTGTATATTTTCACTATCACTTTTGTAATTCAAGCCACAACACTTTTTCACCTGGACTTAATGTTCCTTATATTCTCATTTGTAAAATGGGAATGATCACCTTGTTGGACTGCTATAAGGATTAAATGAAATAACCACGGTAAGCACATTACATAAAATAAATAGCCAGTGAGTATTAACTATTATTGTAATTGTTATTATAAGCTGAATCACTTTAATACTATCCTATCTGATTCTAATTTATTTCATTCTTGCTTCTGTCACTCTCCTTCCCAAACCCAAACAAACCACATCACTTTTCCATTTAGCAGTAACATGTCATTTGTCTGCTTAAAAACCTTCAGTGGATTTCCCATGACTAAATATTTATTACATTAGGGTAAAATTCAAAATGTTACTATGGTGTGTAAGATTCTGCATAACCTGATTCTTTGCCACTTCGTTTCACACCATTCTCTTTTCTCTCACTAAACTCCAGCCATAATGTTTTTCATTTGCTTAGTTACACCAAGTTATTTCCCACCACAGAACCTTTGCATGTGTGGTTCTGGACTGTTCCAGCATGAGGATCTCTCAATTAACTCATTCTTCAATTTTCACCTGATATGGTTCTTCCTTAGAGAATCCTTCTCTTGATTCTCTAACCTGTATCCCCCTGCTGCTGCTAAGTCGCTTCAGTTGTGTTTGACTCTTGTGCGGCCCCATAGATGGCAGCCCACCAGGCTCCCCTGTCCCTGGGATTCTCCAGGCAAGAACACTGGAGTGAGTTGCCATTTCCTTCTTTAATGCATGAAAGTGAAAAGTGAAAGTGAAGTTGCTCAGTCGTGTCCGACTCTTAGAGACCCCATGTACAGCAGCCTACCAGGCTTCTCCACCTGTGGAATTTTCCAGGCGAGCATACTGGAGTGGGGGTGCCATTGCCTTCTCTGTGTATCTCCCTACCCATCCTAAATTAGGTACCCTGTGATAATTTCTCACCATGCCCTGAACTTTATACCGTATTCAGTACTTTTAATTATATATTTATTTGTGTGATTATTTAAAGTCTATCTTCTGCTAGAATATGGGTTAGAAATGATTTCATTTCTATTTCTCAAGAATTTGTTGAAATGAATAAGTAAATTGGAGTTTGCTAGAATAACCATCATGTCTTTGGGAAACACCAGCTTACTGATATTTTTGTCAACTGATGACAAGCACTTTTTTTCACTCCACAGACAAAAGATGCAAAAAGACAAAGTTTCCCTCTTTGGGCAATATTACCTGTTCCTAGGTCATAGAATCATTCAGATTTTAAATTCTTTGAATTGGAGAAAAATTTTATTGAGGTCAACTTCTCTCTTTTTTTTCAGCCACCACACAATTTTATCTCTTTGTGCATTAGTTTTATGGCTTATTTTAAGAAAGAAAGCCCTTAGAAATCAAAGCAGTGATTTACATATTTTAACAACAGTTAAACTGCGAGACCAGTAAAGAAGTTTCCAAAAATACGTAAAGGAAAATCTCATGTTTAAGTAAGTTGCTGGTGGTGGTTATGGAAGAGAATACCAAAATTTAATAATTTGTGTGTGTAGAACAAAATTTGTGTAGAGAAATAGAAAATTAAAAATAGGAGTGCCAAACACAGAAGCATTAGGATTTGATAGGCAATGATGAGCTCTTAAAATGTTTGAGAGAATGTTTCAATTAAGCAAGACAAATAAGTTCCAAAGATAAGCTGTACAACATTGTACCTATAGTTAACAATACTGTATTGTACACTTAAATGTTTGTTAAGAGGGTAGATCTCATGTTAAATATTCTTACCACAATAAGATTAAAAAATATTTTGAATGCTTGGGGGGGGAATTACCCTCAGTAGCAAGTATTGTAGCATTTACTAAGTACCTGTTGTTTTGTTGGAGTAAAAAAGAAAATAAGACAGGTCCCCTCCATCACCCCCTTCCCCTTGAGAGAGAAAGTTGAGAGAACTAGTGCACGCTTTAGTTGGTGTGCTAAGTCAATTCAGTCGTGTTTGACTCTTTGCCACCCCACGGACTGTAGCCTGCCAGCCTCCTCTGTCCATAGGATTTTCCAGGCAAAGATGCCAGAGTGGGTTGCCATTTCCTCCTCCAGGGGATCTTCCCGACATAGGGATCTTATGTCCTATGTCCCACGTCTCTTATGTCCCCTGCATTGGCAGGCGGGTTCTTTACCACTAACACCACCTGAGTTGGTAAGAGATTTTTAAAAAGTACTTAGAAAAGGTTATTACAGGATAAAGGATTTGTGGCATAGAAAAAGCTTGAGAGAATGAAGACTGAGAAGTGGTTGCTACAAACCTTTGAGGATGCAGTGTGGTAGCAGTTAAAAACATGAGTTCTGGTGTGTCTCTTACTGACTCTTAAGTAACCGTGGATAAATTACCTAATCTAAGCCTCAGTTTCCTCATTTGTAAATTAGTGATATTAATAATCCCTGTTCTTCAGGATTATTGTAAAGATTATGAAATATTGCATGTATGGTGCTTCATACTGTGCTTAGTAAATGTTGCATAATAAATATTAGGTGGGAAAGATTAGCAAAGTGATGCGTTTTTGAATTAGGGTGGTAGTAATGAATGAATGTTTCAAATAAGAACAAGGCTAAAGCTGATGCAGAGATTTTATTTGCCTAAATGACAGTGGAAAGAGAAATGCAGGAAAGTCTGGGGACTCTCTTAAAGAGAACATGGACTGTGTCATGCTCACATTTGTGTCCCTACTATAGCACCATCAAATTGGAGTAACTCAGTAAATGATTTCTTACCAAGTGAACAAAGGAGTTTAGAATTGATGTTGTAACAGTCAAGAAGATAGTGAGAAGTGTTTGGATAGAAGAACTTCAGGAAAAGTTGAGGCTTTTAAGAGGCCTAAATTTGAGAAACAAGCCCATGAATTTAGTTTTGAAAGAAAAGTAAAAACCAAGTTTAACCCACCTTTTGAAAATTGTATCAGCATCTTTTGGAAGTGGTGTTTTAAGATTTAAAACCATGATAAGTAACAATGTTTGTAAAGTTAACAAAAGAAATACTGCTTTTTTAGTTTCAAAATGTAACAGGAATAAATAAACCAAGATACAAATTGATCTAGGTGCAGGCTCTGGGAGTCCCTCTTTTTCCACAGCAGATATATTCCTAAAGTTGTTGCGTCTGTGTGTGTGTGGGGGGGGGTATGTGTACAAGTGTATCTTGAGCATTATACTTTAAATGTTTTTAGTAGCTTGTGAGTTTTAAATAGAGGGTTAATCTTCGTTGTGTAAATGAGCACTTTTTGAAAACTGTAATTTTGTAAATGAGATTTTTTTTTTTTTTTTTTTTTTTTTAGAAAGCACACATATTTCCCTTAGCTGAGTTGATGGCACCTGGAGAACTGGCATAGCTGCAGAATATGAGTAGTTCCCTAAGAAGAGTGCATTGCCTTTGGCACAAGGATCAGAATAAAGGTGAATTGTTATTACATAGGGTTTTTCAGTAAAAGTCTCTGAAAAGTAAGTAATGTTTTTATTTTGGATATATATGTTTCCAAGAGTATGCTAACTAGCAAGAACTGACCATTTTCTTCTCTTTTGTAGTAGTAATTTTTGTGTTTTAGCATGCTTTCTTAAACCACAGAATACCCTCTGCATAAGAATATTTTCAAAGCAGTACCTGAAATAAGAGCATTTAAATAACTATAGAGGGTATAAAAACATTTTTGCCAATGTTATTGAGCTTTCACGCTCAGAGTTGAAGAGTGATTTCAAAAATGGTGAAGAAATTTAGAGAAAAGCAAATCTCTTTGGATGTACCTAAAGAATAATTGTTTTTTCTTGTACTTTGTCTTCCTAATATCACTTTGACAGTGAATTAGCATTACAGAGTTTAATGAAACCTTGTCTTTGTTAGGTTCATAGAAAGTTGAACTGTTACTGGATCATGCTAGATACTTGAAGGGAAACTTAGTGTTTTTTTCTCTTAACCAAATAGGGCAAACTGATAATATGATCAGTGTACAAAAGTAAGTGCAGTTTATTCATTTAGTGCAAGAGCAGACAATGGACTGGACTGAGACATTAAGGAAAAAATTGTATTGGTTCTGCCAATTTTATGTCTTGTACCTTTTAGGTGTTTTCTCTTAGAAGAAAGAGATTACTAGTAGAAATGGTTAAGAAGATGTTCAATATCTGAAGTAAAATTTTATACACGTAACCAAAACTCTACATCAGAATATTTTGAGAATTATATCTAGAGAAATCATGTATTACAGTAGAGAGAATTATAGAGGGAAACAGAAGTAACCAATAAAGTTTTTTCTTTTATACTTTATTGAATTTTGAAATCTTTATTTCCAAATCTTGTTAAATAATTTAATTTTTTAAAATATGTTTTTGTTGGAGGAATTCAAGGTCAATGTCCTTTATTTACCTTTTGGTCTGTAAGGAAAACACTGAGACAATGGGGTTTTAACTATTCCCTTATAATTTGGCATCCTAAATGTATAAGAAAAGTTGAGATAATTTGATAACCCTCTTAAAGTGTAGTTTCTTCATTGAGCAGTAGATTATATGAATCCCAGTTTAGACAAGTTTGCTGATGTTTTTTGTTTTAATAATGCATTCTGTAACTGCATATTCTTGTTTTTCTCATTGATACGTGGACAGCTTTGCATTTAGGAGAAATTCAGATGCACATAGAAAAAGCCTGGAAGTAGTTTTCAAAGAATGAGATATATAGTACAGAATGATGCTCCTGTAAAGAGCTTAATAAATATAATCCTATATTGGCCATATTAAAGGGATTTATGGTTCTAGTATCTGCTGCTGTATATTTTAACTGTAAAATGATAAAATTGATTGTGCTGGTTTATTATTCTTGAATAATGACGTGGTTTCTTATGTGCCAGACACTGTCCTAGTGGAGATGCAAAGATAAGAACATATTCCCTGAAAGAAAAAAAAAAAAAAAAAAGAACATAGTCCCTGTCTTCAAATAACAGAGTTTTCCATTTTCATTTGGTGGCTCTCTGTAGGGAGCACTGGGGTGGGCTTCTCAACATCCATCATACCCCAGCTGATAAGTGTAGGACAGTTGGGCCTGTCTTCCATCCCACACAGAAGAGAGAGACAAAGAGGTAAATAGTTGGTAATACAATGTGATGAATGCTCTACTAGAGGTAAATACAGGGTACAGTAGAAGAGCAAAGCGTTAAATGCCCTGAGTGTGTATATGAGATGAGAGAATAATTGAAAGATAGCTAGAAAGGGCATCTTAGAGAAGATAATATCTAAATTGAGTTTTGATTTTATAGCCAGGAGAATTTAAAAGGGGGGGGTTGTGGAGGATGGGGAGAATAGGTAAAAAATCCTCCAGATGTAGACCACAGTGTGCAAAGGTATAGTGACATGAGAATGCATGCCTTTTTAAGGAAAATTGTAAGTAGTTTAGATGGCTGAATTTGGAGAGTTTATTGGGGTTAGAGAGGTAAGCAGGGCCTGAATCATGAAGGGTGTTTATGTCATGTGAATGAGTAGATTTTATTGTGAGGGCACGTGCTGCGTTGTGCTCAGTTGTTCAGTCATGTCCAACTCTTTGTGACCCCACGGACTGCAGCCCACATGGGGAGCTGTTGAATGATTTTGTGGATAGTGATGTGAGTTGATGTGAAGTTCATTATGAAGATGTCTGGAAGGTATATAGAGGTTAAATTGACAAATTTACCTTCCATTTCCAGTCCAGTACTAATAATCGTCAAGAGAGGTGTTAAAGATAACTCATGTTTCTGGCATGGACAACTGGAGTAGGAGAAGGATCACATATTCTTGGCAGTGCAATGAGACAGAGTGGAAAAAATCTCAAGGCTAAATCCAAGCAGTAAAGCATTAAATTAGTAATTGTTAAAAAAAAAAAAAAAAAGGCATTACAAACACATTGCTGATTTTGTAGTTACTAGTTGGAACAAAATGTCACATTAACAGACAGGTCTGTGAATAATAGGGGCCTCTATTTGATGGATTCATACTCTCAGTTAATTAGAGTATCTAAATCTGGCCACAATTAGGCACTCAAAAAATTCAGTCACTGAATAATACTAGAGGACTTACGATGCAAAACACCTTAAATAATTCAAAGTGTTTTCATCTCTCTCTTTAAATTTATTCCTAGTTGTTTGAAATATAGCACCTAGGGGCCTTGAACTAGGGTTCTCCAGTCTATATCTTACCTCTAGGTAGGTTTTGTTTGATTTGAAACTTGGAATTCATTGTCCAGAATTTAAAATGGGCAGTTTGACATAAAAATTTGATTGCATTTTCTTGAAGAATTAGATGATCTGGTAATCCTGGGTTCATGGCAAAGCTGGCTAGATTTGAATAGAAGTTTTCATATTTTGCCTGTCTAAATCGTTTGTGTCACCTGTTTAGCCTTTATAGGCAGTGAGTTGGTGACCATTGTTAACAATTGTCTGGGATCTTTGGAGAAAGAGATGTTGCAGACAAGGAATAAATTCAGAAAGTGGACATTAATTTCATTCATATTGAAGCTGCTGTCTATTGAGTGCCTAATGAGTTTTAGCAATGTTTCACTTAATTCTGCAACTAGTGGTGAGGAAAGGTAAGTTAAAAGTTAGTAAGTGATGGAGCTGGCTCCTGATACTTAGATCTAGTATGTTTTTCCTTTGTACATATATAACTGTTTTTAGCTTTTCTAGTTGAGTTGTTTAGGCAGAGACAAAGTTTAATGGTTTTTAACTTGTTAAATTATAAACAAGAATCTGTGTTAGAGGCCATGTTTCTAGACATTTGAAGGCTGTAGTGTAAATTTCGTTTTAATTTTATTTGATTGCGTATATGTGTATAACACTATTTAATAATCATCTTCTGCTGCTTAATTGTATTTACTTGCTGATATCTGTTAAGCTAGTGTTAAGAGTCTTAGACATTCTGTCATATCTATAAGTATCAGAAGTTCACTTGGGAAATTTGAATATTTGTGAAAGATAAAATTGGTAAAAATTCTTTATAGGAATGGTAGAGTTAAACATAAATGGTAGGTGGATCTTAGGAAGAGGGGTTTTTTGGTTAGTTTTCCCTAGAGAATAAATGATTTTCTCAAATAATGTAGTTGTTGAGGATAAATTAACTTGATTATTCTCACAATTATTTATTCATATAATATGTTTTATACATGTGGATATGCTTAGGTGATATGATTTGATGTTTCAGTAGGAACTCAATTTTAAAGAATGGAATTAGCTGACTGAATTTTTTTTTTTACTTGTATTTGAAATTCAAGATCCTTTAAAATCATGAAGGAAGGTAAAAGTTGGCCATATTGCCATGGGCACTCACACTGAGAATGGAATGTTTAGTATTCCTGATTGTCATACAGTGACAGCAGTATAGTTGTTAATGCTGCAAAGTGCAAAATTTAGACACTAAATGGACTCAGGTATATGGCTAAGGAGAGACCATGTACAGAAAAAATAAAAGGTGGGTAAATTCAGTCACTGAACATCAGTGACTGCTTCATTTGTTTTTCTTACCAGTGCTATCCAGCTAATCAGAGCCTTTGAGGATATTTAATAAAAGGTAGTTTATTGAAAACGGACAAAAAGACATATGATGGTTCATTAAATGTTCTCTTTCAAACTCTTGTTTTAATCACTAGTAAGTTGTAACTTATTATTTTATTTTATTTTTCTTCCTTAGACTCTGTCAGGTGAAGGTGTATTTTTTCTTTTTAATTTGGCTAGAAGCAATTTATTTTTAAAGAAAATATGTCTCCTCTGAAGATACATGGCCCTATCAGAATTCGAAGTATGCAGACTGGGATTACAAAATGGAAAGAAGGATCCTTTGAAGTTGTGGAAAAAGAGAATAAAGTCAGCCTAGTAGTTCACTACAATACTGGAGGGATTCCAAGGATATTTCAGGTATTACCAAATTTTGATTTGGAATAGACCTTCACATCACATCCTTTAGTGAACTAAAGTATCACACTAAGTATCATAGTACCCCTACTAGATTACTGTTTGTTTAATTTTCAGGTCTCTAATACTGTTAAAAATTATTCAGCAGAATTGTTGATGGTGTATAATAAAGAGTAGAAAGTAGTCACCCTTGTTGAAAAGAAACTGGTGGGAAGAGGAAGCTGGGAGAAACTGAGTCTGGATACTCAGTATCCAGAGTATTTTTAAAACCACATTAGGATAATTTCAGTTATGTAGTTATGTCCCCACCTCCCGGCAACCAACATATGTGAGAAATTCATCACTATTTAGTATTAGCTTTTAATAGGATTCATTAGTGTCTTTTTAATTTTGTCTTCCTAATTAATCCTGTCAAACGTTGTGGTATGGACCATTCAAGGATGATATTCAGGGTCATCCTTACAGCCATTTTCTTCTGTTAACTTTTTTTTAATTATTTATTTGTCAGCATTGGGTCTTAATTGCAGCACACAAGATCTTCATTGCATCATGCAGGATCTTTTGTTGCAGTGCAGAGATTCTTTAGTTTTGGTGTGCAGACTTAGTTTGCTTTGCGGCATGTAGGATCATTGTTCCTTGACCAGGGATCAAACCCAAGTTCCCTGCATTGTAAGGCAGATTCTTAACCTTTGGACTACCAGGGAAGTCCCTCTTCTGTTAACTTTTGAAGGACCTCATTATTTTATCACTATAAAAAATAATTTTGTTTTCACTTCTGTCTCGTACAGCCAAGAATTATTTCTGTTGATATGAGCTGAATTCAACGTCTGACATTTTCTGCACTTAAAAATGCTATATTTGTTAATTAGATTATATAAAAGTGTATTATTCTAAAGTGCTCTTTTGAAGAGTAATTTATAAAACTTTATGCTTGAGAACTTGAGCTGAAGTAAAATTTCTGTTAATTTTTGCTTTTAAACTATTGAAAATAAATTGGTTATGATTTTATGTATCAAAAATATTCTTAAATAGATTATAGGTGATGACATGGCTAGTAGAAACAATAGTTTCTACCACATTCATATACATGTGACCATCTCAATGAAAGATTTTTTTTTTTTTAAACAGATTCAGTCTTTCAGTCCTCAACTCAAATTAGCAGTCAGTAAATATTAAAAAAAAAATTTTTTTTAATACTTAAGCAAGCATAGATCTTTAGAAGCATGATGAATCTATCTGTGATTAAACTTTTCATCTCAGTTCTAGATCAGTTTTGCATTCAGCGTTCATTTGTTAACCACCTGTAGATTACTGTGATGGGTACTGGGCTAAGAATACAGAGCTGAGTGAGGCACTTTTCCTCTCAAACTTAAGAGTAACCAAATGCATTCTCAGCTGTAAAAATACCTCAGAGATACTGATGCAACATAAAGAAGGAAGTGTTTTGTGCTCTGAGGATTTAAAGGATAGGTAAGAATTTGCTAGATACAGTGAAGGTAAGGTGAAGATGATTTCTATAATGTACAGATATATGCTAGTGTGAATCAACATTCAGGAAACCAGAAAACTGTTTTAAAGTAAATGCACAGTGGAGAGTGAATGGCAGTAGTAGAGGCTAAGAGCTACGTAGAAACCAGATCTTGAAATATCCATATCTTCTTTGTCATACTAAAGGGAACTTAGTTACTAGGGAGCCAAGAATCTTAAATTTAAATTCCTTTGGCAGCTAGGCAGATGACTTTCAAGAGGTAGTGGGAGAATAAGGACATGTAAGAAGTTATTGGAGAAGGAAATGGCACCCCACTCCAGTATTCTTGCCTGGAGAATCCCAAGACGGAGGAGCCTGGCGGGCTGCCATCT
This sequence comes from Neotragus moschatus, assembly GCA_006410615.1. Classification (NCBI taxonomy): domain Eukaryota; kingdom Metazoa; phylum Chordata; class Mammalia; order Artiodactyla; family Bovidae; genus Neotragus; species Neotragus moschatus. The sequence goes on from SJYA01000261.1 coordinate 1,577,041, forward strand.
ATGGAACTTCACAGAGTCGGACACGACTGAAGCGACTTAGCAGCAGCAGCAGCAACAAGAGGTTATTGTGGGAGTTCAGATGAGAAATGAACGTCTTAAGCAAAGGATAAGACAGTGGAAGAAGCAAAAGGAAGAAAATACAGATTTAAAAAGATTTAACTCATTGAATTTGGGAGGTGAGGGAAAAACCTGCTTGAGTCTAAAACCTGTCATTTAAATTTGAAATATAAATTAAGTTTAGTAAATTGTTTTTTCATCTTTATTTAAAAATTATCACAAGGTAAGGTCAGTTCTGTTTAGTTCAGTCACTCAGTCGTGTCTGACTCTTTGCAACCCCATGAACTGCAGCACGCCAGGCCTCCCCGTCCATCACCAACTCTTGGAGTTTACCCAGATTCATGTCTGTTGAATTGGTGATGCCATCCAACCATCTCATCTTCTGTGATCCCCTTCTCCTGCCTTCAGTCTTTCCCAACATCAGGGTCTTTTCCAGTGAGTCAGCTCTTCGCATCAGGTGGCCAAAATATTGGAGTTTCAGCTTCAACATCAGTCCTTCCAAAGAATACCCAGGACTAATCTCCTTTAAGATGGACTGGTTGGATCTCCTTGGAGTCCAAGGGACTTGCAAGAGTCTTCTCCAACACCACAGTTCAAAAGCATCAATTCTTCTGCCCTCAGCTTTTTTTATAGTCCAACTCTCACATCCATACATGACCACTGGAAAAACTATAGCCTTGACTAGACGGACCTTTGTTGACAAAGTAGTCACAAGGTCAGTTATCCCTAATTTTAAAAATTGTGAGATGCTTTCACTTCTTTCTTTATGCTGTTCAGAGGGTGTGTCTTCAGCAAAAGGCAACTTTAGAAACCTCTGTATATGCCTGCTGAGAGAGAATGTTAGAAAATAAAGATGACTGGTTGTGAGAATTATTAAGATAAAAAAAATTCAAGAATTATTGATTCAGTCTTGGAAAATTTTCATTCAAGAAAAAATAAAAGTTATCACTTAATAGCATATATCCAGAGTCTGGAAGAGTATAAGAGAAGTATTGAACCAGTTCTGGGGAGTGGGAGAAATAAGCTAAGAGAGTTCCAGAGAATTTATGAGCTTTGTGATTGAAAGTTAAGTGAGTCTGCTTAGATAGTTAAAAAAAAAAAAAAGTAAAAAGACATTCTAATGTAGGTAAAGGTTTATGTTGATGTGTTTTTGAGAAATAGAATTCTTTTCAGGATTATAGTTTGGATCAGAATATCCTTTTTCATTGCAGCTACATAAACCACTTGCTAGATATTTTATAAGCTTTTGTTTAAAAAGAAAAAAAGCCTCTAATCCAATTTGACTTTCTAAACTGGTGATTGTATAACCATCAAGGCTTAGAAAATTAACTTATTTGTTTTTGTAACTATACCTGAAAATATGCAGTTCCTATCAAAAAAGTCAAGAGTGTTAGGATTACTCTAAAATTTTAATAGTGTTTGCCTCTCCTAGAAATGAAATCTTTGATTTAAATGTATCAAGAAATGGAAACTCTTTGATTGGGTAAAAAAAACAAAATATATTAATATGGGAAAGAATAAGAAATGTATCTTAGAACGTATAAAGTTTAGTATTCATTATACAACTTATTATGCTTCATTATAATTCATCTTTAATGATACTCTTCCTTTTGTGTTGATCAGCTAAGTCATAACATTAAAAATGTGGTGCTTCGACCCAGTGGAGCAAAGCAAAGCCGCTTAATGTTAACTCTACAAGATAACAGCTTCTTGTCTATTGATAAAGTACCAAGTAAGGATGCAGAGGAAATGAGATTGTTTCTAGATGCAGTCCATCAAAACAGGCTTAATGCAGGTAAGCACTAATCATCCGAGGGTCTAACATCAGTTATAAAAAATATTACTAGATTGTAGGCCAGTATCTCTCTTGAATATTGATGCAAAAATTTCAACATAATCCTTTCAACAGCACACTGAAAGAATTATACACCATGACCAAGTGGGATTTATTTCTGGAATGCGAGAATAGTTTAAGATATGGGAAAAATCTGGCAGTGTGATACATCAAATTTAACAGAATGATGGACAAAAACCACATGATCATCTTGATGCATTAAAAGCATTTGATAAAATTTAACTTTGTTTCATGATGGAAACGTGGAAACAAAGTTGGAATTAAAGGAATCTATCTTACCTCAACATAATAAGTGCCTTATATGAAAAGCCAATAGCTCAGTGATGGAAAACTGAAAAGTTTTCCAAAATCAGAAACAAGGCAAGGATGACCTCTTTTACCCCTTCTATTCAACATAATACTGGAAGTCCTAGGCAGAGCACTTAGGCAAGAAAAAGAAATGAAAAACATCCAAATTGAAAAGGAAGAAGTAAATTTGTCTTTGTTCTCAGATGACATGATTGTTTATGTAGAACACCCTAAGGATTCCACAAGAGTGTGTGTCTAAGGAAGGAGTAGAATTTAAATTACATTTGGGAAAACTTACCTTGTTACATAAATGTTATATAGTTGCTTTTTTATCTGAAACTTTTTCTGAGGTTTTATTTTTCTATAAAAACAGAAGGTACCATAGAAATTCAAGTAGTGTGATCAGATTCCCCTGCTTCCTCCAACTCCTTTCATATAAAATGTTTTGAAACAATACATATTTATAAGCATCTTTTTAGGAGTAATCTGTTGCTCAAAGTGGGTTTTTTGCACTTATTTTTATTACTCTCCANGGTTTTATTTTTCTATAAAAACAGAAGGTACCATAGAAATTCAAGTAGTGTGATCAGATTCCCCTGCTTCCTCCAACTCCTTTCATATAAAATGTTTTGAAACAATACATATTTATAAGCATCTTTTTAGGAGTAATCTGTTGCTCAAAGTGGGTTTTTTGCACTGATTTTTATTACTCTCCAGCTCTGTCATCATCAGTACTTTGTTATTACTGGTATTTTATAGTTAACAAACTGCTGAATTTTTTTTTAACAAATCTAACACATTAAAAACATTTAGAAGATAAAAATGTAGCAGTGCCTCCTTGCTTGTATTTAATAGCTATTTGATAAACTATTGTTTAAAAAAATTTTTTTTATGGTTGTTTGCCGTTTGGTTCATATTCATCATGTGTTCATGTTACCAGATCTGAATGAACCATGTCAGTTTTATAAATACTGAATTTTAGAATTGAGTTGAGTGCCATTTAAAAGTTTTAGAATATGTTAGAGATTATGTCTGCATTCCTGTTTTATTTTTATTTTCTGTTTATTATTTTCTATTTTATTTTCTGTTTACATTTTTGTTTTATTCCATAATATTAATTGAACCACTGTTTTAAAAATTGACATGTGTAAGAGACTATGTCTCTGAATGCATTAGAGTAGAAAGCACAGCTGACTGGGGCCCAGATTTGTGTCTGAACAACATGGTGTAATGGAAAACCACATTTTGGACCTAAAAAGATTTGGGTTTGAATGCTAACCCTGCTTATTATATCCTGTTCAGTTTTGGTCAGTTCCTTTAATTAATGAGTTTCAGTTTCCTCATCTCTAAAATGAATGTTTTCTTACCTTAATTTCAGTGCTTAATAATAAATTAGAGTTCATTAATGTAAGCCACAACCGGTATTTGATAGGTACACAGTAAGTCATTACTGCTTTTAGAGTGACTAACTATGAACTTAACTTATTCTGTACTATTGGGCAAGTTGTTTTAATCTTTCAGGTTTAAGTTGCCATAACTGCCCCAAAGTATAAGCTAATGAATATAAGAACACTTTGAAACATTTAAAGTATAATGTGTGGTGTTTGAAACCAACAGGAAAAAGACTAATGGTTGAGCAACAGTGTTGTCTATAAATAGGACAACTAGCTAACCATTTAAGAAGACAGTAAAACTGAGTCCTTATCTTACTCCTTCATCTAAATAGATTTTACACTGATCAAAGATTTCAGTGTTTAAAAAAAAGTGATAAAAGTATTATTAGAGTAGAATGGATTTTAACATATTATGTGGATGGGAATGACCTTTCTTAGTATGACATAAAACCAGAATCAATAAAGGAAAAGGTTAATAACTTGGACTGTGTAAAAAATTTAAATGATCTCTGTAACAAGGAAAGAAGAAAAGATGAAAATATTAGTCACAGTGACAGAGTTAATATTGCTAGTATATAAATACCAACTTTCCAAATCAGTAAGAAAAAGACAGTTCAGTAGAGAAATAGACATATAGGAAAACTCGGGAACAGGTGTCTCATAAATGTGAAAAAATTCTCAGCTTCACCAATAATTGAACAAATTCAAATTCTTATTATCACATTGGCAGTAATGTGAGGGGAGGCAAGATACTCTAATATACTTGGTAGGAGCTTGGAGATTTTTGGTTTTTTGAGAAATAGTGGTAATATCAATTTAGTTTAAAATTGTACATCCTTTACCCCAACAAGTCTTATTCTAAGGAATTTTACCCTATGAGAATTGTTGCATTAGTGCAAGAAGATATGTAAAAGGATGTTTGGCATTATTTGCAATAGGAAAGTTTCTAAGTTAAAACATTCCAAATGATCTTCAGTGGGAAATTAACAAAATTAAAATACAGACTACTGGGGGGTGGTTTTGGCCACCTGCAGTTTATGAGATCTTGAGTTCCCCAGCCAGGGCCACTGGCAATGGAAGCACGGAGTCCTAACCACTGAATTGCCAGGAAATTCCCTTGAAATACTTTTTAAAGTATATAAAAATCCATATTTATACATTACCTTGCATGTCCTTTAAACTAGCATTGATTTCTTTAGAGAAGAAGCCACTTATTCTGTTTACTGAACTTAGAAAGTTTGGGGGGTATGCATTATTAGAAGTATTTCTGTCACTGGTTCTGATATGTGCTTAGCATCCAGTGTCCAAAGTTAGTTCACTGACTGACTTTGCTATAGTGTTAATTACCAAATGTTTATACAGGAAAATCTCTAGCATTCAAAAATTTATCCTTCTATTACATATTTCCAAGTTTTTGCTTTGTTAGTTATTTTTTTGCTTGATCCTAGCTCTAAATTGTTACTGTACATATTGGAATTATTTTCTGTCAGATAAGCACTTAGATTTGTTTTCTTTTTCCTGTTTCTGTTTCCTTAGTATTAAATAATAATAATGACAAATCTCTTAGTTAAAGTAATTGATTGGATTCCCCCCCACCCCCCACCAGCCATGAAGCCTTCTCAGGGTTCTGGTAGTTTTGGAGCTATTCTCGGCAGCAGGACCTCACAGAAGGAAACCAACAGGCAGCTTTCTTACTCGGACAATCAGGTATGTTCATTTGAATCTTTCTAGCTTTTTTTTAAAAAGATGGTAATCTTACATTCTATAAGTTAGTTGCAGGAAGTAGAATTTAGATTGTATGCCTAATAATTCTGGCATTATCACAAGGATACTTTACACATACCTGAAATTTATCACAGTGTAGTTTTTGAAAACATAGCTTTGAAGTTAGGTGTGGGTTTGAGATTTGGTGCTGCCTCTTACTAGTTGTAGGCCATTGGAGAAACTCCTTAAGTATCTCGAGCCTTAGTACCCATCTCTAAAATTGAAACAGCAAAAATACTTTAAGCGTTGCTATGAAATAATGCATATTATAAAAATGCTTAGCGCCCCAATACCATGTACTAACAACCCTGTAAATATTTGCTGTTGCTATTTCTTTGATGCTTTTTTGAGTCTATTCTACATTATGAACTTTACCTATACTATATGATATTAGACTGATTTGTTGGGTCTTCTATTTGCTTTTTAGTAATTTTTCTTTAATAAATATTCAGCCAGTCCTGAGACTTACTTTGCACTATTGCACCTTAGCAGTCCTATATCTCTTAATTTGTCTTACAAAGGTAAACCAGGTGTATAGAGAAACTTTGAAACTCTCCTGTAAGTAATGAATTCTGTTTTACTGTGTGGAGATGGATTGATTACTTAAACCATTTACTGGAGTAAGCAGTCAGTGAATAAGGTTTCTTTTTGTTAGTTTCTTTTTACAAGTTGAGTTTTTTTTTTTAACATTTTAATTGAGATATGATTGATATCCAGTAAATTGCACATATTTAAAGTGTGCGGTTTGATATGTTTTGATTTATGTACGAATCTGCAAAATCATCACCATAGGCAACCTAGTGAACATAGCCATAGCCCTTGAAAGCTTCTTCATCCCGCTTTGTAATCCTTCTCTCCAGCTCCCTGTCTGGCCCCTATCCCTAAGCCATGAATTGCTCTCTGTCGCTCTAGATTACTTGGCATTTTCTAGAGTTTTATATAAGTGGAATCAGTGTATAATCTTTTGTTGGGGTTTTTTACTCATAATTACTTTGAGGTTCATCCATTTACAGGTAGGAATTTAAAGTGTTAGAATATTTAAACTGTAAGTGTTAATATATCTAGCAGAGGCAAATATTTATACTTTCACAAATAATGATTTCTATTAACAGTGGAATTATAAAATCAATTTTGTGGGTTGTAACTACCATTAAATAGAATAGAAAATAATAGAGAACATATTCTACACTGTAAGGATAAGTACTAGTTTTTGAAATTTTCAGTTTTATTTGTATGTACGTATAATAGGTTGTGATGTAGAATATTTCTCACTGTGGGGTCATGGTCAAAAAAGGTTGAAAAATATGCAAAACAGTATGCATGTAGCATGCTACCATTTGTGTAATTAGAAAAATAAAATACTGATTTTCATTTCCTTAAAAATGTAGAATACTTACAAGGTGTGTAGGAGGATGGGAAGTAGAACTGAGTGAATGACACTGGGGTGATAAAAGAAATTTCTCAGTATATGGCTTTTCTAATAGTGTTTTGATTTTTTTTTTTTAATTTTGAGAATCAATTATCCATTTGAAAATCAACTTTTTAAATCATTCATCCAGATGACCTCAGATTCTTTTTTTTTATTCTGAGATTGTAATTCTGTGGAAAGTAATTAGAAATCTTCCATAGAGTTAAAGTGTGTATTCTCTCGGAATATTTTTGCTGTTTTGGGATAGACTGTTTGATTCATCTTCTGCCAGTAAGTTCTGTCTCACCTTCAGTCTCCCTATCATTTTATGTATTTGTTTCATTTCTCCATACTAGAACCTCCTCAAAAATCATATGCTGTACATGTGACTTGGCTTTTAAATTGTCGCAACCAAATATCATTGTTGCTCCTTTTTCTCACATTTATGTCACTTTGCTATAATGTGCTGTGCTTAGTTTCTCAATCGTGTCCAGCTTTTTGTGACCCCATGGACTGTAGCCCTCCAGGCTCCTCTGTGTATGGTGATTCTCCAGGCAAGAATGCTGGAGTGGGTTGCCATGTGCTTCTGCAAGGGATCGTCCTAATCCAGGGACTGAACCCAGGTCTCCCATATTGCAGGCAGATTCTTTACCAGCTGAGCCACCAGGGAAGCTCACTTTAAATTAGTCGTAATTGGATTTTCTTTCTTACAGATCTACTTTCGTGTGGCTCTTATGTCTGAGGTTATTTTCTTTTTTTTTTAATCAGTAATTCAGAGCAAATTCTTTTCTGCTTCCAGGTATGCTGTGGAATTTCTAAGCTTACAAGAGTACTATAGGAAAATACATGTCAAGCTCAATATCTGACACTGATTAGAATCACCTAATGTTCTTTAAAAAAAGAAGTACTGATGAATGGGACCTTACCCCCAGACCAGATAGGCTAGAATCTCTGGAGATGGGTCTCCAATTGTGGATATTTTTTAAAAGTTCTGTATATGAGGATCACTGGTCTAAATATATGCCAATTAATGTGAAAAATTAGCTATGTTAAACTTTATTCTTATAGGTCTCTTCAAAAAGAGGAAGTTTGGAAACTAAAGATGATACTCCATTTCGAAAAGTTCTTGGTAATCCAAGTAGAGGATCGATTAAGGCTGCAGCAGGAAATGGAGTAACTCCTACCAGGACAGTTCCCCCTTTGACATCTACATCCACACCTCTTAGATCAGGGTTATTAGAAAATAGGTATGAAAGATTTTTTTTTTCTTTCTTAGTCATTAGCTCTGCCTATTTAGAAATGTCTTTTATGCCTTTTAGAAAGTCCAATAACTTGGGGGAAAGGAGACTTCTAGTTAAAAGAACAACTTGTAAAGTGCATTTTTTGGAGATAATATTTGTCTTTTGTGATTTATGTTAGTGACATGTATAGATACACAGTGTATTTAAATGTGGTGTATAGAGTTAGATACCAGTAGTCACAGTTCTTGTTCTTGAGTATGTTGGTTTATGCTTTTTAATAATGTGAAATAACCGTTTTTCTCTGTTCTCTGTAGGACTGAAAAGAGAAAAAGAATGCTGTCATCTGGCTCAGAGTTGAATGAAGATTACCCTAAGGAAAATGATTCATCATCGTAAGTTACTTTAAGAACTTCTATAACATTTGATCAGTGTTTCTTCCATTAATAATTACAACCACTAGAGAAAATTGAGATGGTCTTCAGTTTATGGGAATCTCAAAGACAGAACAGGGTTTAGAGTATTTTGATAACAGTACACTGTAGGGTCAATAGAGGATTTGGCCATTAGTATTGCTTTGGTCGTTTTAGTGCACTTCTCCCATCTTGGCTTTATTTGTTTGCAACACTTATAATGAGTATAGAGCTGAAGAACTCTAAAAGTATTTTTTGTTTGCTGCTCTTTTAGTGTGAATGCCCTTCCTTCCTTCTTCCCTTTACCTGTTAAAAAAAAAAAAAAGTACAATTTTTACCTTATTCATGTGAAAAGTTATCTTAGGGGTAAAAGGATATTAAAACCAGCATAGGTTCTAGGCAAGGAGCATCAGTCCTTTAGAGCTACTTTTGGGGTTGAACAAAAGAGCATACCTGCAGTAGGACAGTCCCTAGCTCACAATCCTCTTCCTCATAATGGAAGACTTGTGGATTTTGTTGTCTCTGTCTTCTGAGAGAGAAAACTTATTACACAGTTGCCAGTTAATACCTTAACAGAAGTCAGTTGGTAGTCAGTTAACTGGTATTGAAGGCCAAAGGGTCACCAGAAAGAAGTTGGGGAAAAAAAGCTAAAGAAACTTTTTGTAGTTTGAATTCTTGATTCTGTTGCTGTAACAGATACAAAAATCTAGGTAGCTGATAAGACTGGTGTGTTCTCTTAAACTACAGTCACCATAATCTCAGGTTCCTTTGTCTTCTCTCTGCCATTCTTAATAAATATCTTCCCTTTTATGAACCAAGATAGCTTCAGCCTCCACTCTCATATCTGTATTCCTACTGGGAAGGAGGAAAGGAGCAAAGGGAGGGCATACAGCTTTTGTGTAGGCTGAAAATTGTATACATAACTTTTATGCATTTTACATTGGCCAAAACTTGGTCATGTGGTTATATCAAGTTAGGAGATCTGGGAAGTATGCCTAACCCAAATTCTACTGTTGTGACAAAGGAGTACAGTGGTTATTTGGGGACAACAGTCTCCCATAGTTTACCCTTCTAGCTAAAGATTTACCTTTGTTAATCATTCTTCCCATATGCAGAGTACCCCTACCTTTACCCTGATGGAGACAGCCTCTAAATCTCATTGAGTCATTATATCCAGCTCAGAGTCCAGGGTTATCTCTGGGTTATGTGCAGTTCTCTCCATAAGGTCCAGGTGTGTCTTGGACCGTACACCTCATGATCTTGTTCACTTCAGTTAAATTGCTCATTTGTGTCTTGACTCCTTGCAACCCCCTTGCCTGCAGCACACCAGGCTTGCCTGTCCATCACCAACTCCTGGAGCTTGCTCAAACTCATGTCCATCAAGTCAGTGATGCCATCCAACCATCTCATCCTCTTTCGTCTCTTTCTCCTTCCTTCGATCTTTCCCAGCACCAGGAACTTTTCCAGTGAGTCAGTTCTTTCATATCAGGTGGCCAAAGTATTGGAGCTTCGGGTTCAGCATCAGTCCTTCCAATGAATATTCAGGATTGATTTCTTTTAGGATTGACTGGTTTGATCTTCTTGCCATCCAAGGGTCTCTCAAGAGTCTTCTCCAACACCACAGTTCAAAAGCATTAATTCCTCTGTGCTCAGCTTTCTTTATGGTCCAACCCTCACATCCTCTACTGGATGAGTAGCTACTCACTACTACATGACTACTGGAAAAACCGTAGCTTCGACTATAGGAACCTTTGTTGGCAACGTGGTGTTGTACCTAAAAACTAAAAAGCAAGTTAATCTGCATCCCTCACTCCTGTCTCCACACACATAGCATTTATTATATATTACTGGAGTAAGCACAGGATAACCACAGTAAAAATTTCCATTTAGAAAAGACAAGGATTGGGAACTGAGGAGTCACTGGTCTATAGTAGAGATAAAATATTGTTAGGCAGAAATTGTGAAGACAGTGAAAGCAGTGGAATAAGTTCTTAATTAACCCCTGTAACAGTCTCTGTCCAATCTTCTGGGAGGAACCCTTGCTCATTGTACTTCATATGACTTGTGGCTTTGCCCTTTAACAGATTCCCTTTGTCTGTTATCTTTCAAGGCCATAGCTGAAGTGGGTTTTGAAGACTGTTCTTTGCAGCCATGCAGCTTTGTAGCCTAGTTGATGCCAGATGTAGTCTTGGAAGTTGAGAAAAGTCTAGAAATGTAAAAATTTTTAAAGGTTTTTTAAAAGTAGAACATGCAGGGTTTTATAGGCTTGAGAAAGAATTAGGGCCAGTATTTTTGTTATTATTTTGATTCTTTTAAATTTTGGAATGATTTTAGATTTACAGAAAAGTTGCAAAGATGATATTAAGATGTACCTGTATACCCCTCATCCAGTTTTCCCTTATATTAACATCCGTTTTTCACAAACTACTTCTCTAGTTACCTGTTAGCATTACCTTAGTTTGAGAATCAGAAGCAACTGGATTTTTTTTAGTCCCATATGCCCTCCACTTACCACACAATTTTAATTCTAGGACATTGCCACAGAGAGATATATTCATTTTCAACCTTGATTGCAAACCTGCTAGTTCTAACCCAGATTTATCTGACTTGAATAAACCTTGCTGAGAGCAGTAAAAAGCACTAACAGACCAGTATTCTTAATTGTCTCAGTCTTTTCCTGTGAGTTCTGCCTCCTAAAACATTACAGATAATAGTTCTGTGACTATTTTGCTGAGGTATAACAGTGCTCACCAGCTTTCCAGTCAGTAATATCTGTTTTTACCCTCTGTCTTACTACTGAGCTAGTTCTTCCCAGAACAGGGATCAAACTCATGTGACCTGCATTGGCAGGCTGATTCTTTACCACAAGATCACCAGGAAAGCCCCACCATCTTGTTACAGGTTCTTCACATTGATGCTTTTCAATTTCTGGATGAGAATATTTAAAAAGGAGGATTAGTGGGATGCACTGTGGCTCTTTTTGTCCTTACTGCTACAAATAGCCTTGAGGCTGTAACTGATACTGTCTACTTATAGGATCCANCCACAAGATCACCAGGAAAGCCCCACCATCTTGTTACAGGTTCTTCACATTGATGCTTTTCAATTTCTGGATGAGAATATTTAAAAAGGAGGATTAGTGGGATGCACTGTGGCTCTTTTTGTCCTTACTGCTACAAATAGCCTTGAGGCTGTAACTGATATTGTCTACTTATAGGATCCATTCTGGATTTGCTGCATTTTTCATGAACACTTCTGATGGTGTTGATGACTTTCCTGGTGGTATGACTGTGATCTTCTTCCTTGAGGGATCGGAGCCCGTGGTCACTGTGCACTTGTCAGGCTGTGGTTGCTGCAGTTACCCATTCAGAGTTAAAACTGAGCTTGAAAGCACCAAGAGATTCCCTGGTGAATTTCCTTTATACCAGACATATTCTTCTTGCCCTTATCATGTAGCAGCTACCCTGCCCTCTTATAATAATTTAAGTCACAGTATGGTAACTCCTTTCCTTGCCTGTTGCTCTGCTAGCATGAGAAGCCCAAAATGAGTAGCAGCCATCACTTTAGATTAAATGGGATTCTTCTTGTCCTCTCTTGTGAAAAATTTCTTCCTCTGGAAACCAGAACCGCTAGATCCACAAAATCTAAATTGAAGGAACAAGAAGCACAAATTCTCCAAGTGTGTTATTAAGACTGATAGTGCAGGCATTCCTACTTCTTGGTTTCCAGACCCATGTATTCTCTATAAATGTAATGGCCTGTTGGTTTATGTTATATATTGTATCTCGAAGGGCACCCAGTTCCTAACGAGATCATCTCTAATCCGCACCTTTAAAGGCTGTGGCCGTCAGCTTTGAGGTAAATATGATCTACAATAGGACCAGTGGATCCTTTGGTCCATATGCCCTTGTTGTATGTACCTCCTTTTCTTTTGTGTAAAGTGGATTCCTCATTACACAATGATGTTATGTGAGATTTTATGTTAATAAATCATATACTCTTATAAAGCCCTCAGATAGCAGTGTAGCCAAGGCACTGTGGGCAGGAAAGGCAAAAGTAAACCTTAAATAATATGCCAGTCCCAGCCAGAATTAATTGCTACCCTTTCCGGGATGGAAGGAGTCTAATGTAATCAACTTATCACCAAATGTCTGGTTGGCTTCTTTCAGTTCAGTCGCTCAGTCGTGTCCGACTCTTTGCGACCCCATGAATCACAGCACGCCAGGTCTCCCTGTCCATCACTAACTCCCAGAGTTCATTCAGACTCANGTCTGAGTGAACTCCGGGAGTTGGTGATGGACAGGGAGGCCTGGTGTGCTGCGATTCATGGGGTCGCAAAGAGTCAGACACGACTGAGCAACTGAACTGAACTGAACTGAATTAAGAGTTCATTAGAGGTTTGAAAATAGTGAAAGTACAAGGGATGACTGACATCGCATGATGCGAAGAAGAAAGTCACCATTTCACTTTTTTTTGGCTGTACTACAGGTTTGTAGATCTTAGTTCCTCAGCCAGGGATTGAACTCATGACCCCACACTACAAGCACAGAGTCCTAACCACTTAACCATCAGGAAATTTCCAAAAGTCACCATTTCAGAACCTTTATCTCTGCTCCCAGCACCTTCTTATTGGTTCACACTTTCCAGAGAACTCAAAATCCTGGACTTGTGAGACAAGTAACAGTATTCCAATTATCTTATTTTAAGAAATATAGTAGATGTTTTAAAAAAATAGCAATCTTCATGAAAAATAATCTTTATGAAAAAAAAAAATGGAATACTTGGGAAAAGCCATTTTAATTTACCAATCTCTGTGAGCATTAGCCCTTATATAAGAATTATTAAAATTGAGATTTTGATTAAATTAAGTATTTTAATTTAATTATTAATTAGATATTTTACTTTAAATATTAAATTTAATTAAGTATTAAAATTGATATAAGATTGAATATAGCTTTTTTCCTTTAAATTTTGGAATGTGCTTGACTACAAACAAATTTAGAATAATGCATCATTAAATTTTAAAATCTTGATAATCATTGCCTAACCAATGATGTAATAACCACCATAAAGTTGATTTAGTTCATTACTGAAGAGAAACTGAAAAATAGTAATTTGATTACATTAAAATGTTTTTGACAGTATATTAGACATCAAGATTTAAATCTTTTCACTGCTTTAAAGGAAATAAGGATTACTAGAAGAAAAAGGGGTCTTCCCACGTGGTGCTAGTGGTAAAGAACCCACCTACCAATGCAGGAGACATGAGACTCAGGTTCAATCCCTGGGTTGGGAAGATCCCTTGGAGGAGGAAGCTGCAACCCAGTCCAGTATTCCTGCCTGGACGATCCCGTAGATGGAGGAGCCTGGTGGGCTACAGTCCACGGGGTCGCAAACCCGGACACGACTGAGCGGCTGGGAGCACAAGACTTCCTGATAATTAGCATGTGTGGCTGTCCTGCTCAACTAAAGCATAAAGTGACCTTTAAAAAGTATACACACACAAACATAGGCTGTGTTCAAATGTTATAAAATATGCAGAGATGTTACATACATAATCTGATTTTTCCTCTCGTGTTCTGTTTTCTACCTGGATCCAGGAAAACAAATAAATACCAGTAAAGCAAAAAGCTACCATGATTTTCTTGGCTTTCTCTCCCTCATTTCTATTTTGGAAAAATCTTGACTTTGATCCAAGGCTTTCCTGCTAGCTCAGATGGTAGAAAATCTGCCTGCAATGTGGGAGACCGAGGTTCAATCCCTGGGTCAGGAAGATCCCCTGGAGGAGGACGTGACAACTTACTCCAGTATCCTTGCCTTGAGAATCCCGTGGACAGAGGAGCCTGGTGTACTACACTCCATGGGGTCACAAACGGTCAGACACAACTGAACGACTACTTTCACTTTCACTTGATCCAACTAGGTGACCAAAGTTTGAGTACTGCATTCGCTTTGTTTCTAGTCCTGCTGTGAACTTCTTAGATTTACTTTTTTCCATGCTACACAAAAGTAAGGAGGAATAAATAATTGACAAATGAATTCCGAGGAGGAAATCCAGACATTTGCCAAAAGCAATAGGTAATTTTTTTTTTTTTTGCTTTATGCTAAACTTTTCCAAATTGTTGTCTATAAGCATAAATATTTATGACAAACCTAGACAGCATTTTAAAAAGCAGAGACATTACTTTGCTGACAAAGATCCATCTAGTCAAATCTATGGTTTTTCCAGTAGTCATATGTGCATGTGAGACCAATATGTATGCATGTTGGACCATAAAGAAACCTGAGCATGAAAAAATTGATGCTTTTTAACTGTGGTGTTGGAGAAGACTGCAAGGATATCAAACCAATCAATCCTAAAGAAAATCAGTCCTAAATATTCATTGGAAGGACTGATGCTAAAGCTCCAACACTTTGGTCACCTGATGCAAAGAACTGACTCATTGGAAGAGACCCTGATGCTGGGAAAGATTGAATGCAAGAGAAGTGGATAACAGACAGTGAGATGGTTGGATGGCATCACCAACTCGATGGACATCAATTTGAGCAAGATCTGGGAGTTGGTGACGGACAGGGAAGCCTGGCGTGCTGCAGTCCATGAGGTCGCAAAGAGTCAGACATGACTGAGTGACTGAACTGAACTGAAACATAAATATTTATGATTTAGAATTCATTCTATCCCATACGATAGACTGTGATTTTGGAAGTTTCCCTTATAGGTGACTTGTATTCATGTGAAGGAAAAAGGTGACACAACCAAGTTATATTTCCAAACAATAACAAAAATTCTTACACTCTTGAGTCCTGTTTTTGTTAAGCAAAAAGAGATGGCCTGAGTCATCATGAAAGACAACCCCTATCAGTCCTTTTGCCCCCTATCCCTTCCCACACTACTCCAAACACACAAACACACACACTCCCTACACATACACACACCCCACACATATACAAAACCAAGTATCCAGCCCCCAAAATACAAGAAGACAGCTTTGCAGAAAGGAGTTTACATTATATAACAATGTAATATTAATATTTTCAGGAAAATAGGCTAAGCTATAGGAAAGACAAATTCACATAGGAGCAGTAAAGCATTGTGTAATGTTTGCTCTTTATGCCAGTGATAGTAGAAGCTGCAGGTTAATGGAAGGTGAAACATGGCTTCGCAATGTGATTTATTTTAATCTCTAGAAGTCTTCAAGTGCACCAAGCTCTTTACAAGGAAAAATGCTTTTCAGCAGCATACTTGGCAAACTGTAAAGATGACCTCACACGGCCACGCGGGCTCTGAGCTGCTTCCTAATTTACTTCTTGCACGGTTTGTTACTTGATGTCACACATAACTAATGTGCCGCTCTGGACTAATCTGGTTTCTCAAATATTTCGCCATGCCTGTGTTTCGATCTCACTGCTCTTCTTCTATTATCTTCCAAAATTGTTGAAATCAACCATTTCTGTCAGGAGAAAAGCATAATATAGAAAAGATGGTGCTCATGACTAAAACGCCTGAAGTGTGTTTGCTTTCCATTTGATGCTGGTAGAGCCAACACACTCTAAATTCAGTATGTCCTTCAATAATTACTCAGTAGAGAGAGAACCATTCTTAAGTTTCCTAGGAAACCATTTGGTGAAAAATCTGCAGTAACATATTTTTTCTAATTTTCTATTTTTCTAGAACTGCTTAGTTTGTTCCCCTTATTTTCCAATATCCATCCCTCCTCACATTTCTCTTTATTCATTATTTTCAGTATTTCTTCTCCTCTGGCTTTTCTCTTATCTCTTTTCTCCTATTAATTAGCTAACTTTCTCTCCCGTAGGAAAGAGTTCAAAACAAATACTGGCCTTTAAAGTAGGCCTATTAACGAAATACCATCTGGTTAGTGTTTTGTTCCTCTTTAGAAAATCCACATAGGCCTTTCATGGATCTAGAAATTCTACTCACTTTTGCTACCAGAGCATGGCTGTCTCCCCAACTAATTAAAATGCAGACTTAGTAACATAGGCAACAGTGATTCAGACTAATTTCCACATCCGCCTGCTTTCTCTGAAGATTGAGGACATTTGAAATGAAATTTCTTAACACTGAAAAAACAAAGAGAAAGAGCAAAGAGGAGAGATTGCTTTTTTGTTAGCAGGTTGCCAGCTAAGATGAATTAGATATGCAAGAAACGCCTCACCAGCGCTGGGAGGGGAGGCATGACGGCTGAAGTGGCATCTCTATGGACTGAAATCTCCTGCAGCATCTAGATTTGTTCTCTGGCATGGAGTTTTTTTGGACCAATTTGGCTAGTTTGGGTTAGTTGTCATCCATTTCCCATTTGGCTTCCCAGGTGGCTCAGTGGTAAAGAAGCTGCCCGCAATGCAGGAGATGTGAGTTCCATCCCTTGGTTGGGAAGATCCCCTGGAGGAAGGCACTGCAACCCACTCCAGTACTCTTGCCTGAAATATTCCATGCACAGAGGTGCCTGGAAGGCTACAATCCATGGAGTCGCAAAAGAGTGGAACACAACTTAGTGACTAAACAACAACAAGGTAACTAAGAAGTTATTTTTCTGGGTCTACAACCCCTGATGGAATAATTTGCCCCCCTCACACCCCTCCCCACACCATCTCCTGGCCAAACACCTAAGCATCCATTCTGTAGGGAAGCAGGCATTCTCACAAGAAGAAGGGGACCATTCATTTAATTACCAGTAGGCAACGGCACCCCACTCCAGTCCTCTTGCCTGGAAAATCCCATGGATGGAGGAGCCTGGTGGGCTGCAGTCCATGGGGTCGTGAAGAGTCGGACATGACTGAGCGGCTTCACTTTCACTTTTCACTTTCATGCACTGGAGAAGGAAATGGCAACCCACTCCAGTATTCTTGCCTGGAGAATCCCAGGGAGGGGGGAGCCTGGCGGGCTGCTGTCTATGGGGTCGCACAGAGTCGGACACGACTGAAGCGACTTAGCAGCAGCAGCAGCAGCAGCAGGGGCTTCCCTGGTGGCTCAGCAGTAAAGAATCCATTTGCAATGCAGGAGACACAGGTTCAATCCCTGGGTCGGGAAGATCCCTTGGAGAAGGAAATGGCAACCCACTCCTGGATTCTTGCCTGGGAAATGCCATGGACAGTGTAGCCTTGTGGGCAACGTCCAAGGTGTGGCAAAAGAGTTGGACAGGACTTAGCAACTAAACAACAGTCTTTAATGTATATTCAGTGTTAGCTGTTTTTGCTCTATCCTTCCCTCTGCACCCGTTACACCACCACTGAGTGGGGAACTTTGTGTCCAGTGAAAGCACTCCAGAGGCATCGAAAAGCCGTGTGTTGTGCCTCTTACTTCAGCAGGTTCCTTGTTAAGACAATTCTACTAGCATCTTCTTTGTGCACCCAACTTTCCCACACAACATAAAGCAGGATTTGTGGGGGAAGTTCCCCCTATTTCCTTTCCTGCCCTTGGAAGACCAGGAATAATCACTTGGTTAACTCTCATTTGGTTTTCATGAGACCCACCTTTCTCCTAAATGGAGGGGAAAGTTGTTAAGTGATAAAAGATATCTCGAATTAAATCAAGAATGAAACCACACATTCAAATACCATTTACTGCCAGAGGCTTTTCAAAGTCACAACTGAAAACAGGGCTTTTAACTCAAAAAAAAAAAAAAAAAAAGGTCAATTTTTAATCTACGATTGTAGAGAACTGGTTTTAATTTTATTGTAATGAATAAAACATTTGTGCATAGCTATCTTAGATTTTAAAAAGAAAGAAATCCAGTCAACCCTGTTAGACAGAAAGAAAGAACTTTTTGTTGCATACAAGAAAAAGCTGGGGCTTTTTTATTCCTAAGAAGTGCATTCTTAAAATATGTTAGAGCACCCTCTTTTGGTATCTAAGAGCATTGGTTGTTCAGTAGCTTAGTTGTGTCCAACTCTTTGGGACCCCATGGACTGCAGCAGGCCAAGCATTCCTGTCCTTCACTGTCTCCCAGAGTGTGCCCAAACTCATGTCCCTTGAGTTGGTGATGCCATCCAACCATCTCATCCTCTGTCCTCCCCTTCTCCGCCTTCAATCTAAGCAATCAGACATTAAATGCACACTTAATTTCCAATCTAAACTCAGAAAAAAATTCGTGCTTAAAATCTTGTGGGTTTTGCTTGCTGCTGTTGTTTTGTTTTTGCAGTAATCCTGAAAATGTAAGGAGCAGAATTGGTGAAAACAAAACAACAAACCGGAAACATGATTAAATTGGACTTTAAAAAAAAAAATAGTGAGAAATGTGATACTGGCTCCACCTAGTGTCTATTTTGAGTAATTCCCCAAAATGAAAATCAGTTCAGTTAGTTCAGTCGCTCAGTCCTGTCCTATTTGTGACCCCATGGACTGAAGCACACCAGGCCTCCCTGTCCATCACTAACTTCCAGAGTTTACTCAGACTCATGTCCATCGAGTCGGTGATGCCATCCAACCATCTCATCCTCTGCCATCCCCTTCTCCTCCTGCCTTCAATCCTTCCCAGCATCAGGGTCTTTTCAAATGAGTCAGTTCTTCCCATCAGGTGGCCCAAAGTATTGGAGTTTCAGCTTCAGCATCAGTCCTTCCAATGAGTATTCAGGACTGATTTCCTTTAGGATTGACAGGTTTGATCTCCTTGCAGTCCAAGGGACTCTCAAGAGTCTTCAACACCACAGTTCAAAGGCATCAATTCTTTAGCACTAGGCCACCTTTATAGTCCAACTCTCACATCCATACATGACCACAGGAAAAACCATAGCCATGACTAGACGGACTTTTGTTGGCAAATGTCTCTGCTTTTGAATATGCTCTCTAGGTTGGTCATAACTTTTCTTCCAAGGAGTAAGCGTCTTTTAATTTCATGGCTGCAGTCACCATTGCAGAGATTTTGGAGCCCCCAAAATAAAGTCTGACGTTGTTTCCATTGTTTCCCATCTATTTGCCATGAAGTGATGGGACCAGATGCCATGATCTTAGTTTTCTGAATGTTGAGTTTAAAGTCAACATTTTCACTCTCCACTTTTACTTTCATCGAGAGGCTCTTTAGTTCTTCGCTTTCTGCCCTAAGGGTGGTGTCATTGCATATCTGAGGTTATTGATATTTCTACCGGCAATCTCGACTCCAGCTTGTGCTTCATCCAGCCCAGTGTTTCTCATGATGTACTCTGCATAAAAGTTAAATAAGCAGGGTGACAGTATATAGCCTTGACATACTCCTTTTCCTAACTGGAACCAGTTTGCTGTTCCATGTCCAGTTCTAACTGTTGCTTCCTGACCTGCATACAGATTTCTCAAGAGGCAGGTCAGGTGGTCTGGTATTCCCATCTCTTGAAGAATTTTCCACAGTTTGTGGTGATCCACGCAGTCAATAAAGCATATGTTTTTCTGAAACTCTCTTGCTTTTTCAATGATCCAGCGGATGTTGGCAATTTGTTCTCTGGTTCCTCTGCCTTTCTGGAAGTTCATGGTTCACATACTGTTAAAGCCTGGCTTGGAGAATTTTGACATTACTTTACTAGCATGTGAGATGATTGCAGTTCTGCAGTAGTTTGAGCATTCTTTGGCATTGCCTTTCTTTGTGATTGGAATGAAAACTGACCTTTTCCAGTCCTGTGGCCACTGCTGAGTTTTCCAAATTTGCTGGCATATTGAGTGCAGCACTTTCACAGCATCATCTTTCAGGATTTGAAATAGCTCAACTGGAATTCCATCACCTCCACTAGCTTTGTTCATAGTGATGCTTCCTAAGGCCCACTTGACTTCACATTCCAGGATGTCTGGNTCTTTGTTATTGGAATGAAAACTGACCTTTTCCAGTCCTGTGGCCACTGCTGAGTTTTCCAAATTTGCTGGCATATTGAGTGCAGGACTTTCACAGCATCATCTTTCAGGATTTGAAATAGCTCAACTGGAATTCCATCACCTCCACTAGCTTTGTTCGTAGTGATGCTTTCTAAGGCCCACTTGACTTCACATTCCAGGATGTCTGGCTCTAGATGAGTGATCCTTAAGGGAGAGTATTCATTCAAGGGCCAGGGATCAGCCTCTAGAGTAGCTGAGAAATTGGACATTGAGCAGCATAAGTTGCTAAATCAGACTTACTAAAAAGGATCCCCTATTTTAGGGTGCACTTGGAGCTTTTACCTCTACCACCATGCCTATTACTCATGGGCCCTTTGTGGAAGTATTTGGATGGCTGAGTACAGAGATTGACTGGCATCCACTAGACAAGTTACCATGGGTGATTGTTTAATGTCTCTTCAGTGAAGTTCTCTGGTGAGCATTAACATGTGAAGCAGATCTTCACCCTTTGTTCATACTATGCATAAACCTCTTCCATAAATCATTTTTTCCCTGATTTTCCAGGCTTACTCCTTCTAGGCCCCTGATCATCCATCTAGACCATTTACCACCATCCAAGGTTCCTCTGGCCCATGTTTCTCTCCATACAAAATGGACAGTGAGGTGCACTTCTCAAACTCCGTGCATTGGAGGATTTCGTCTTAGTCCTGTGTTCCAGGGCAGTCCCTTAGTGGAGCTACAATGCAGCAACAGTTCATTTTCAGCTTGTACCAATGTACTGAGATGATCCATCCATGTATCAGGCACAGATTTTTTTCTTCTTCTGTCTAGTCACTAGAATGCTCATAGATCTGTTTTCATTTTCTATTCTTGTTTATTTGGCTATACCACTCACATTTTATGATGGATTACTGCTGTAACTTCCTGATCTTACAACTTCATGGGTATGATAGCACCCAGCTCATGATGGCTTGCTCTGGTTGCATAGTTCCTTGATGACCCATAGTCTTTATTATTTACCCCATATCACTATATCAGTTATCTAGTGCTGTATAAAAATATACTTAAAATAGTAGCTGTTTATTATTGCTTATAAGTCAGTGGTCACTTAAGTGGTTCTATTTATCTAGGCCTGTCTTGGCCACTTGTGACTGGAGTCTCATTTTCTCATACATGCATGGTCATTTGGTAAGTTGGCTTGGGATTAGCTGGTCCACAGTGACATTCCTTGTATGACTGGCTGTTGGCTGTCTAGTGGTCGGGGTAATGCAGGAGATGAGCCATGTTTTCTTTTTTTCATCTGATAGGGTTACCCCGAAGTTAAGCACATGGCAGTGGTAGGGTTCCAAAAGAATGAGTGAAGATTTGCAAGGTGCCTATAGCCTTAGAATCAGGACTCAGGTACTGTTGTGTCTGTTAGATTGTTTTGGGAAAAGCAAATCACAAGGCCAGCCTCATTAAGGGATAGGGAAACAGATCGCATTTCATAATAGAGGGCTTGGATACAAGGAAGGAAATAATTTGGGATTTTTTTTTAACAGCTTTATTCAGGTACAGTTTATACACCATAAAATTCACCTGTTTTAAATGTATAATTCTGTATTTTTGGTAAATTTTTTGAGTTGTGCAACCATCACCATAATCCAGTTTTAAAACATTTCTATAACCCCAGTAAGGTCCATTGTGCAGTCTACCACATTTTTCAAACGTTGGAAAGATTGCATGAGCTATATCCTCTTCTACTTTGTCCCAGCCCAGTTCACTACAGATGAAAAGTCTTGGTGGTATTACACTTCAGGATACCAAAGATTTTACCACTAGCTAATGGTATTTCTGCTACCATTGCCAAATAGTTGATCCAGTTCCAGAATCTTGTCCTTAGAGTGTGCTTCCTAGACCCTTTTCTAGCACTAACTGTTGTTCAAGTTTCTCAGAAACAAACCCTGAAATAGAGAGTAGTGTCCAGTGATTTAGTTAAGAGTTATTCCCAGGGGATACCAGGAAGGGACTGGGGGAAGCAAGATACTGCACTGCAGGAGAAAATGAGTGAGTGTGATCTCAGACAAAAATCTGATCTCTGACCAGAAAAATGCAGAGTTTAGGCTTCATCCTAATCCCAGAGAGAAAATCTGTTATATACATTTCACCTTAAAACTGTTCTAATCCAAGGCAGGGGAGCTTGACTTCTATCCTTTAGCACCTGACCTTACTTTTGACTCTGAGAGTGCAGGCAAAGGCTCTAGTAGCTTGAGGACAGTCTTGTGAAGAGGAACCCTAGGTACTGGCTATCAAAAAAATTATAGAAGAACTTGAAAAAGAATAGATACATGTATATGCCTAACTAAATCACTTTGCAGTACACCTGAAAGTAACAAAGCATTGTTAATCACCTATACTCTAAAGAAAAATTGGGAGGAAAAAAAACTTTAATTGGTGTGAAAGAGAGGATAGAAAAATAAGACCAGAGAGAATCTGGGTGGAGCATCTACATTGTCTGCTTGTAGGCGTTATTCATGATGGATCTCCTACAATAAGCACTTTTAATCAAAGCATGAGCATGTTTCTCATGGACCCTCTACTTAATATAGGTTCAGGTATTTGGGAATAATAGATCAGGGGAAAGGGGCTTAAGAAATTTTAACTTTGTGTTCATGAACTTAAAGTAGTTTAGTCACTATGAATTGAAATGTTGTTGACATTTAGTAATAACATTTCAAATTACATAGACTATAAGAACATTTTGGATTTTGTTTATTTTACTTTTTAGAGCTATTCATTATCAAGATCGAATGGTTTGCTTCTTTTTATTTACTTATTTTCAGTTTTTTTTAAATTTAATTTTTTCACTTTAGTTCTTAATTGATTCTTTTGATCTTAGTAGCTGAATCATTTCAGCTGGGCTTGCCTTTGGCAAAGAAAACCTATATATTCTTGCTATCTCTGGTTTGACTTTTTTATAAAGGAACTGCTCCTTCATTTTTGCCTAATAACCAGGGTTTTGGATTGGATTGACTTTTGACTAGGTAATGAAAAGCTTGTTTTTATGATTTTCATTTACATAAGGTTTTAACACCTTGTTGTGTAACTTCTAAGCACGTCAGTTCAGCAATTGAAATGTAAATTCTAATGACAACTATTTAAAATTAAGAATTATATCTTTATACATATATGTTTAAATTAAATTACTAACTATAGGAACAACAAGGCTATGACAGATCCCTCAAGAAAGTATTTAACCAGCAGTAGAGAGAAGCAACTGAGTTTGAAACAGTCAGAAGAGAATAGGACATCAGGTAAGTATTTGGTCTTTGCATAATATAGTCATTTATGATATGATATATAGTATTAGATTAAAAATAGAAATGTAAACTGGGGGCATATTTCTCACATATTTAGGAACACTGCGTAAATTTTCTGCTAATTATTGGATGCCACTTTATATCCTGTTGTTGCTGTTTAGTCACTCGGTTGTATTCAACTCTTTGTGACCCCATGGACTGTAGCCTACCAGGCTCCTCTGTCCATGGGATTTCCTAGACAGAAATTCTGGAGTTGGTTACCGTTTCCTTCTCCAGAGGATCTTCCCAAACCAGGGATCAAACCCATGTCCCCTGCTTGGCAGGTGGATACTTTACCACTGAGCCACCTCGGAAGCCCTAATTTGTATCCTGCTGCTGCTAAGTCACTTCAGTCGTGTCCGACTCCATGCGACCCCATAGATGGCAGCCCACCAGGCCCCCANAGAGGATCTTCCCAAACCAGGGATCAAACCCATGTCCCCTGCTTGGCAGGTGGATACTTTACCACTGAGCCACCTCGGAAGCCCTAATTTGTATCCTGCTGCTGCTAAGTCACTTCAGTCGTGTCCGACTCCATGCGACCCCATAGATGGCAGCCCACCAGGCCCCCATCCCTGGGATTCTCCAGGCAAGAACACTGGAGTGGGTTGCCATTTCCTTCTCCAATGCATGAAAGTAAAAAGTGAAAGAGAAGTCGCTCAGTCGTGTCCGACCCTCAGCAACCCCATGGACTGCAGCCTTCTAGGCTGCTCCCTCCATGGGATTTTCCAAGCAAGAGTACTGGAGTGGGGTGCCATTGCCTTCTCCAAATTTGTATCCTAGTACTTGGCTAAAATATTTTTTTAAATATTAGAACTATAAGGGGATTTTTATTTTGCTTACAAGGAATTTAAGCTTTACATCTCCCTATTCAACTACCTAGAATTAAGTTCTTTCATTGTCAAAGTACCTGGACCATGGAGTGAATCCAAGGAGTTAAAGTTATTGAAATTAAAACTTATCAGTGTTGCTGGTTATTAGAAGTTCCAGAAGATCTTGTAATTATCGCATAAAGCAGTTGTATAAGCTCACCTTATTTTTAACAAAAACTAAAAGATTTTTCCTGAATTTTTATTGCTGCTTCCTATACTTAGCATCACTCTAGTCCTCTGAACTTCTTTGAGACTCATGTATCTAGTATTGATTTGTATATTGTGTTTAACTTGAAGAAAGCTAAAATACTGCATGATTTTGATAAATTGGGAGTTTGAGAGAATTCATTTCATCTGGACTCTAGAAACAGTCTCCTTTTAGGGGTTCAGACTTACATAAAAATTGGACTCTGACAGAAAGAGAAAGCTCTAATATTATTCTTACCTCTGAAGTAATAATTCATTATATAAATACTGTTTTTTGGTTTTCAGCTTTTACAATCAACGTATGGTTAGAAAGAACTTCCCTGGTAGTTCAGACAGTAAAGCACCTGCCTACAATGCAGGAGACCCAGGTTCAATCCCTGGGTTGGGAAGATCTTCTGGAGAAGGAAATGGCACCCCACTCCAGTTCTCTTGCCTGGAAAATCCCATGGATGGAGGATCCTGGTAGGCTATAGTCCATGGGGTCGCAAAGAATTGGACACGACTGAGCAATGTCGCTTTCACTTTCACTGTAGTTAGAAAACAGAATACTTAAAGATGTATTAATACTTAATAGATGCATTAATACTTAGTACTGTTGGAGTTATGGTACATCTTACAAGTATTGATGTGGAAGAGGAGAGAGAGAGGAGAGTATAAGGGGTCAAGTGGTAAAAAGTTTCATGGAACAAAATGTAGAGAGTTTTAAGTGTGTTAACGTTGCAAAGTTCATCAGTAGAACTCAAATAACACAACTGATGGGGAGTTCCCAAGCAATCCAGTGGTCAGGACCTGGTGCTTTCATTGTCATTGGCCGGAGTTCAATCTCTGGTCGAGGAACTAAGATCTCACAAGCCACATGACATAGCCAAAAAATAAATAAAATGATAAAGTAACACAACTGATAATTGGTTGGAGAGAAGAGGAGTAGAGGTAATATAAATGAGAAATTATTTCTAATTTTTCTTGAGGAAGCCAGCTGATGCTGTTTAAAATTAATAAATTGAGAAATACAAATGTTATACAAATTATACCTAATGTTATGGAAGAAATCAGAGAAACTGAATTTCAAAAACTGGTTGGAAATAGGAAGAAAAGTTTGTGGAGCTTTAGGGCTGGAGAGTATTCTTTTGTAACCTCTTACAAACTTTTCACAGTATTTGATCTTCAGACATGCATATGTAGGTATTACTTTGATAAAAGAAAGGGGAAAATAGAGTTATTTATAAATAAGCCCAATGCGTAATTTTATTATTAAATGAACTTGAATGGTTGATTTAGGAATTAAATTTTTCCTGTGTCTGTTCATTTTTTTAGGGCTTCTACCTTTGCAGTCGTCATCTTTTTATGGTAGCAGAACTGCAGCCAAGGACTATTCTCCTGGCAGCACTAACCTAGACAGGTATGCACTGACTATATGCCTTGTGAAGAACTTGAAGAGCTTTCTTCGAATATTAAATGATGGGAGATCTATGTGTTGTTGTCTAAATGAATACACTGATTTAACAACAGATGAAAATTACAGATTCATGTAACATTTTAGTTACAGGGTACTCTAGAAGTGTTTTAGTTCAGAGTATTACTTTTTATGTTTTTCAACACGTGTATAAACCTGATGACTGGGAAGACTTGTACTGAGGCCACAGGATGTGACTGGCAGTGTGATCAGATTCTAGACCAATGTATTTTTCATCATCCCAAGTAAAGTAATTCCCCACTGAGACATTTTAAAATTGCCTTTATTGCATGCATGTTTGTTAAGCTACCTACCAGAATTTAAGGTGTTTTCCTAAAAGAGCAAAAAGTTTCATCTTAGTATCTTTTACTGGAAAAGGCTAGTCAGAAATTTAATTGGTGATTCTAGAAATATAGCTCAGATGTTAAAGAATCTACCTGCAATGCAGGAGACCCGAGTTTGATCCCTGGGTCAGGAAGGTCCCCTAGAGAAGGAAATGGCAACCCATTCCAGTGTTCTTGCCTGTAGAATTCCGTGGACAGAGGAGCCTAGTGGGCTATAGTCCGTGGAGTCGCAAAGTCGGACACAACTGAATGACTGACACAGAGATGCAGGTTAAATTTTTGAGGTTTATTGAGTATGAATATATGTATGTTCATAGAATGCCACACAGAAGGGTACTTGTTAAAAGTGAGAGTAAAAATATGCTATTATATAGCATAATGACCACTCATAGATAATGACCAGTTAAGTCATATTTTATTTTTTGCTAGAATTTAATTCAGAGTGGTAAAAACATCTAGATTATTTGTGTTAAATGATTAAGGTGAGTTAAAGAATTTGATATTATATATTTAGATATACTCAGCCTTGGGTGGAATCTGTCACGTACTTTATGACTGCAATGGTTAACTCTTTGAATTTAAAAGAGGAAGCTTAATATATTTCTGCTTATTAGAAGAATCTTAGAGGAGTCCAAGTTGAAAAAACACTGAATTTGGTTTTCAGCCATTTAAATACAATGCAGGTTTCTTTTCAAAGTAATAGAATGAGCATATTCATAGCACATAGGAATTATTGAAGAAATAAACATTTCTTTTAATACAAAACTACCCTCAAAGATATGATGAAAATTTTCAGACTGGTAAGAAAAGTAATGCTGAGTACAGGCTGAAGCCATAAAGCACGCATAAAACCCAGACTGGAGTCAATTATTTAGGGCTGGGTCATCAAAACCAATATGAGGTTGGAAACTGAACATGACCCCCAATCAGAACTTGATTTCTTATCTGAAGGTACGTGAAGCTGGATATCTCGAACTGCCCTCTGTGCTAGTAAGTAAGTGTTAGTCACTCAGTCGTGCCCGACTCTTTGTGACCCCATGGACTGCAGCCCACCAGACTCCCCCGTCCATGAGATTCTTCAGGCAAGGATACTGGAGTGGGTTGTCATTTCCCTCTCCACTGTGCTAGTAAACCAAGCCCAAACACTTCTATGTAACTGCCTGCATTTGGAACCTTAAATATGCTGCTTACCTGATGCTCCTTCTACTTGTGCTCAGTCACTTCAGTTGTGTCTAGCTCTTTGCAAACCCTATGGACTGTAGCCCACCAGGCTTCTTTGTCCATGGGATTTTCCTAGCAAAAATGCTGGAGTGGGTTGCCATTCCCTCCTTTAGGAGCTCTTCCCGACCCAGGGATCAAACCCATGTCTCCTGCATTGCAGGCAGTTTCTTTACCACTCAGCCACTGGGGAAGCCTGATAGAAAGCAAATAACCAAAAATGGGGTTTGCAGTAATTGATATCTGCTTTAATGTTCCCTAGGTAGGGGCAAAAATTCTGAACCCCTGATATAAAGTCCTATGGAGATTAGAGGTCCAGACTGAGACAGCTACTAAACAAGCAAAAATCCATGATCATAGGATGTAGCATAGATAAAGAGGAGATTGTAAGTGTAAATTAATTTTATTTAAAAAGATTTATAGAAAATTTATTTCAAATTCATTAAAAATCTATGAATTTATAAAAAGGAGATTTATGTAGGATTTCTTGGTCTGTCCTCCATTTTTTTGTTTTTTAACCCTCTATGCTGGGAAAGATTGAGGGCAAGAGGAGAAAGGGGCAACAGAGGATGAGATGGTTGGATGGCATCACCAACTCTATGGACATGGGTTTGAGTGAACTCCAGGAGTTGGTAATGGACAGGGAGGCCTGGTGTGCTACGGTTCATGGGATCACAGAGTCAGACATGACTGAGTGACTGAACTGAACTATGTCTTAATAGCATTTTGAATAAAAAAAAAAATAGACTAAGGAAAATAAAGGAAGGGAATTTGTCAAAGAAATACTGGATGAAAATGATGGAAGTCTACACTGAAAGCCTCAACAAATGCCAAACAGCGGATACATATTTTTTAAATCTACCTTGTGGAAGATGATGGGTAAAGAAATTTTTAAAAGCTGCCAGAAACAAAAATATCATCTATAAAACGAAAATAGACTGACATCAGCAACAGTAGGAACAGATGATATCAAAGAATTACACGTCCAGTTAAATTTTAATTCAAGAATGCAAGGATAGAATTTATTTAGCAAGAAGAAAAGTAAACAAAGGAGTAGAAGTAAGAAAATTCAGTGAGCAAAAAACTTTTTAAGCATCTTTAAAAATTAAGTACCTTTAATATTTATTCTTTTGTAGAGGTAATAAGGGCATATGGTAGAAACTTCAGAAGCTACAGAGTGCATACAGTGAAAAGTAAATCTCTCCTAACTCCTACTTGTTCATTTTCTTTCAGGAGGCAACTGCTATTACTAATATCTTTCCAGACTTATTATGCATCTAAATATATTTTGATAGTTTTTATAAAAATGATTAGGATTGAAAACAAAAGGTTAACAGAATCTTATACCAAAAGAGGTTACAATAAATGAGTAGAAAAAAGTATGGGAAATTAAAACATTTTAAGTTCCTTATTTTGTTTGAGAGGAGGCCACAGTTAACTTTGTTGATGTTCAGTCTCTCATTCNGCTGGAGTGGGTTGCCATTCCCTCCTTTAGGAGCTCTTCCCGACCCAGGGATCAAACCCATGTCTCCTGCATTGCAGGCAGTTTCTTTACCACTCAGCCACTGGGGAAGCCTGATAGAAAGCAAATAACCAAAAATGGGGTTTGCAGTAATTGATATCTGCTTTAATGTTCCCTAGGTAGGGGCAAAAATTCTGAACCCCTGATATAAAGTCCTATGGAGATTAGAGGTCCAGACTGAGACAGCTACTAAACAAGCAAAAATCCATGATCATAGGATGTAGCATAGATAAAGAGGAGATTGTAAGTGTAAATTAATTTTATTTAAAAAGATTTATAGAAAATTTATTTCAAATTCATTAAAAATCTATGAATTTATAAAAAGGAGATTTATGTAGGATTTCTTGGTCTGTCCTCCATTTTTTTGTTTTTTAACCCTCTATGCTGGGAAAGATTGAGGGCAAGAGGAGAAAGGGGCAACAGAGGATGAGATGGTTGGATGGCATCACCAACTCTATGGACATGGGTTTGAGTGAACTCCAGGAGTTGGTAATGGACAGGGAGGCCTGGTGTGCTACGGTTCATGGGATCACAGAGTCAGACATGACTGAGTGACTGAACTGAACTATGTCTTAATAGCATTTTGAATAAAAAAAAAAATAGACTAAGGAAAATAAAGGAAGGGAATTTGTCAAAGAAATACTGGATGAAAATGATGGAAGTCTACACTGAAAGCCTCAACAAATGCCAAACAGCGGATACATATTTTTTAAATCTACCTTGTGGAAGATGATGGGTAAAGAAATTTTTAAAAGCTGCCAGAAACAAAAATATCATCTATAAAATGAAAATAGACTGACATCAGCAACAGTAGGAACAGATGATATCAAAGAATTACACGTCCAGTTAAATTTTAATTCAAGAATGCAAGGACAGAATTTATTTAGCAAGAAGAAAAGTAAACAAAGGAGTAGAAGTAAGAAAATTCAGTGAGCAAAAAACTTTTTAAGCATCTTTAAAAATTAAGTACCTTTAATATTTATTCTTTTGTAGAGGTAATAAGGGCATATGGTAGAAACTTCAGAAGCTACAGAGTGCATACAGTGAAAAGTAAATCTCTCCTAACTCCTACTTGTTCATTTTCTTTCAGGAGGCAACTGCTATTACTAATATCTTTCCAGACTTATTATGCATCTAAATATATTTTGATAGTTTTTATAAAAATGATTAGGATTGAAAACAAAAGGTTAACAGAATCTTATACCAAAAGAGGTTACAATAAATGAGTAGAAAAAAGTATGGGAAATTAAAACATTTTAAGTTCCTTATTTTGTTTGAGAGGAGGCCACAGTTAACTTTGTTGATGTTCAGTCTCTCATTCGTGTCCAACTCTTTGCAGTCCCTGTGGACTGCAGCACACCAGGCCTCCCTCAACATTTCGTGGAGCTTGCTCAAACTCATGTGCATTGAGTCAGTGATGCCATCTAACCATCTTGTCCTGTCGTCCCCTTCTCCTCCTGCCTTCAATCTTTCCCAGCATCAGGGTCTTTTCTAATGAGTTGGCTCCTTGTCTCAGGTGGCCAGAGTATTGGAGTTTAAGCGTCAGTCCTTCTGATGAATATTCAGAATTGATTTTCCTGCAAAAGTCATAGCTTTGATGACACAGACCTTTTCAACAAAGTAATGGCCTTGCTTTTTAATATGCTCTCTCGGTTGGTCATACCTTTTCTTCCAAGGATCAAACATCTTTTAAAATTTCATGGCTGCATTCATCATCTGCAATGATTTTGGAGCCCAAGAAAATAAAGTCTGTCACAGTTTCCATTGTTTCTCCATCTATGAGGTGATGGGGCTGAATGCCATTATCTTAGTTCTTTGAATGCTGAGTTTTAAGCCAGATTTTTCATGCTCCTCTTTCACCTTTATCAAGAGGCTCTTTAGTTCCTCTTCGCTTTCTGCCGTAAGGGTGCTGTCATTTGTGTATCTGAGGTTGTTGCTCTTTCTCCTGGCAGTCTTGATTTCAGCTTATGCTTCATCCAGCCCAGCATTTTGCATGATGTACTCTGCATATAAGTTAAATAAGCAGAATGACAGTATAAAGCCTTGACGTACTCCTTTCCCAATGTGGAAGCAGTCTGTTGTTCCATGTCCAGTTCTAACTGTTGCTTCTTGACCTGCATATAGATTTCTCAGGAGGTAGGTAAGGTGGTCTGGTGTTCCCATCTCTTGAAGAATTTTCCAGTTTGTCATGATCTACACAGTCAAAGGCTTTGGCAACATCAGTAAAACAGAAGATGTTTTTCTGGAACTCTCTCGCTTTTTCGATGATCCAACAGATGCTGGCAATTTGATTTCTGTTTCTACTGCCTTTTCTACATCCAACTTGAACATCTGGAAGTTCTCAATTCACATACTGTTGAAGCCTGGCTTGGAGAATTTTGAGCATTACTTGGCTAGTGTGTGAGATGAGTGCAATTGTGCTGTAGTTTGAACATTGTTTGGCATTGCTCTTCATTGGGATTTTAATGAAAACTGACCTTTTCCAGTTCTGTGGCCACTGCTGAGTTTTCCAAATTTGCCAGTATATTGAGTGCAGCACTTTCACAGCATCATCTTGTAGGATTTGAATTAGCTCAACTGGAATTCCGTCACCTCCACTTGCTTTGTTTGTAGCGATGCTTCCTAAAGGCCACTTGATTTCACATTCCAAGATGTCTGGCACTAGGTGAGAGATCACACCATCATGGTTATCTGTGTCATGAAGATCTTTTTTGTATAGTTCTTTTGTGTATTCTTGCCACTTCTTAGTATATTCTGCTTCTGTTAGGTCCATGCCTTTTATGTCCCTTACTGTGCCCATCTTTGCATGAAATGTTCCCTTGGTTTCTCTGACTTTCTTGAAGAGATCTTTAGTCTTTTCCATTCTGTTGTTTTCCTCTATTTCTTTGCATTGTTCCTTGGGAGGGCTTTCTTACCTCTCCTTGCTATTCTTTGGAACTCTATTCAGATGCTTATATCTTTCCTGTTCTCCTTTGCCTTTCGCTTCTCTTTTTTTTTCTCAGCTATGTGTAAGGCCTCTTCAGACAACCATTTTGCCTTTTTGCATTTCTCTTCTTGGGGATGGTTTTGACCACCACTTCTTGTACAGTGTCACGAACCTCCATCTTCTATAGTTCTTCAGGCACTCTGTTCATCAGATCTAATCCCTGGAATCTATTTGTCATTTCCACTGTATAATCGTAAGGGATTTGATTTATGTCATACTTGAATGATCTAGTGGTTTTCCCTACTTTCATCAATTTAAGTCTGAATTTGGCAATAAGGAGTTCATGATCTGAGCCACTCACCTCCCATTCTTGTTGTGCTGACTGTATAGAGCTCCTCCATCTTCTGCTGCAAAGAATATAATCAATCTGATTTCAGTATTGACCATCTGGTGGTGTCCATGTGTAGAGTCATCTCTTGTGTTGTTGGAATAGGATGTTTTCTACAACCAGTGCATTCTCTTGGCAAAACTGTTAATCTTTGCCCTGCTTCATTTTGTACTCCAAGGCCAAACGTTACTCTAGGTATCTTTTGACTTCTTGCTTTTGCTTTCCAGTCCCCTATGATGAAAAGGACATTTTTGGCATTAACTTAGACATATTAAAAAGTTAAAGATGACTTCTACTTCTGTCCAAGATGGACTATCAGGGACCACATTATCCTCCTTCCCGACACAACCAAGAACCTGGACAAACTATGTGAAACATTACATCTCAAGACATTGGACATGAATCAGTGATGGACAGTGATCCCTGAGAGATGGGAAACAAATTAGCCTTATGACTGTTAGTTCGCTTGCTAGTGAAAGTTTCTAGGTTGCCACACAAGGAGGGGGGACCAGGCAGAGCCAGTCCTGGGCTCTTCCTGAGTTGAGGAAGTGGAGCTAGGAATCTAGGGAATGGAAGGTGGCTAGAATTCACAGAGCAGAGTACCAGAAGGGAAAGCTACACAAAGAAGGAATTGTAGAGATCTGCAGAGAGTCCCCCTTGAGTATTCATTTTGAGTGCTGAGCAGCATGTGCAGGTGAGGAGACTGGTCAAGGCCAGGGAAAGAACCACCCTAAAGGATCTAAATGGATAAAACTTAGAGTATACATAAAGCCAGGCATAGTTCCTGTTCTTAATGGCAGTTTGAATGCCTACAAAAAGACTTGCCTCATTAATGAGGAAAAACTGTCCCTAGATGAATTCCTGCTCTGCTCCCAGATAACCTTAAACCCAATATTGTACTGTTTCTGGGTAACCTAACCACATCCCAGAACAAAATTTGAGAATGTTTATAGAAATAAAAAGTATCCAGTACCCCACAAGATAAAATTCGCAGTGCCTAGCATCCAAGAAAATATTACGAGGTGTACAAAGAAACAGGAAAAAACAACTCATAAGGAAGAGAAAATAATAATACTCAGAAATGACACATATGGCGGATTCATGTTGATGTATGGCAAAACCAATACAATATTGTAATTAGCCTCCAATTAAATTTTTTTAAAAAAAGAAATGACACATATGATAAAACTAGTAGACCAAGGGTATCAAGTTATTAACCTAAATCAGTAAGGACACTAAGTATAAATACACTAAATGTTTCAGTAAAAGACTGGATTTTAAAGGAAGAATGATAATCTATATGCTATTTAAAAGACAACTGCAGTATAAAGATTGAGAAAGATTGAAAGCAGAAGGATGAAAAAAATATACATTTGTCTTGTCCAAACTACAGTGTATAGGAGTACATAGTAAGGAATAAAGCTGATAGAAAGCTAATAACTTCAGGGTAGTGATTGGAAAGAGGCACTTGGAGGTTTTTGACATTGATGGTTCTTACTTATGTGTTTGCTTTATACAAATATGTTAAGCTTCACACTTTATTTTTATACAACAGTGCTACACATTGAACTTTTATATACTTTTCTATTCTATTTCACAATTTTTGTTTTAAAGTAAACTAAACGGTGGCTAACAGATGTCCTTGGCACATAGTAAGTTGTTCGAGGACAGTTGGTTTTTCCTTATAAAAAAATGTATCATATTCTGCTTTATATGGTGCAAAAAATAAATGTCTAGGCAAATTAAAGACCTGAATAGGAGGGAAAACAAGATTTTAAATTGGTAAAAGCATATAGTAAACCATTTCTCTGATCTTTATAGAATGATTCTTAAGACAGAAATTGAAACCATAATGAAAGACTGATATGTTCAACTTAGGTAATAGTGAGGAAATTGTAAAATAACAATGAAATCATGTTCCATTCATTCGAGGGATAATATTGTAATGGAGACTATGTGAAAAGGGAAATTGTCTGTTGGGGGAGATTCTCTATTGGTGGAAATATAAATTGGTACAGCATTTTTGGGAAACAGTCACTAGCTAGGAAAATTTTAAATGAGAATTAAAAATATTCCTAACATTTTCACTGCTAAGCATATAAATTAGAGTAAGTTCTCAAGGAGATTGGGTAAGAATATTTGTTGTATAATAGTGGAAAGAATTCACTGCCTAAAGGTTTTCAAGATTAGGTAAACTGATGTATGATAGCCATCAGGTGGATAAAAGTGAATAAAAAAGTAAAACTATATTTTTTCTCAAGCTATTAACTTGGCTTATTTTGATTGTACATTACCATATTATTTGCCTCCTCAGCTCCCCTATCACCAGGTTTGCTAATTTACATTTGTGAAATTTTTTTCCCAAGTGATCATTATTACTGATATTTCCTCAAATTTAGGATATTTATTTCCCCCTAGACATTGACTTCTCTGAATCTAGTAGGGGAAGAAAGCAGCATTCAAATTTGTTTTGTTTCTTCGTTATTTTTTCTTTTTCATAGGACTAATATTTCAAGCCAAACTCCGTCTGCCAAAAGAAGTTTGGGATTTCTTCCTCAGCCAGCTCCTCTTTCTGTTAAAAAACTGAGGTGTAACCAGGATTACACTGGTTGGAACAAGCCAAGAGTGCCCCTTTCCTCTCACCAACAGCAGCAACTGCAGGGGTAGGTAAATTATTTTATTTCGCTTTCTTTTTATAAAGTGATTCAACTGAAGTATGTTTTACTTGGTATGTGTGCATGCTAAATCTCTTCAGTCGTGTCCGACTCTTTGTGTCCCTGTAGACCGTAGCCCACCAGGCTCCTTTGTCTATGGGGATTCTCTAGGCAAGAGTACTGGAATGGGTTGCCATGCCTTCCTCCAGGGGATCTTCCTGACCCAGAGATCAAACCCACATCTCTTAATATCTGCTGTATTGGTCTCTTATATCTGCTGTATTGGCATACCAGTTCTTTACCACTAGCATCACCTGGGAAGCCCTTTTACTTGGTATAAAAAATGATTAAAAGAGTCATAAATTATAGTTTTCGAATATTTTTTCATTTATTAAAGATTTATCACGTCCATGAAGTTCCATTCATTATCTGATCTCTAATTTTTGGACCTTGGAAACAAAATATGCGTGTGTGTGTTTCTGTGTAAATGCTGTCTCTTATACACATTTCACTGCCTAAAGGTTTTCAAGATTAGGTAAACTGATGTATGATAGCCATCAGGTGGATAAAAGTGAATAAAAAAGTAAAACTATATTTTTTCTCAAGCTATTAACTTGGCTTATTTTGATTGTACATTACCATATTATTTGCCTCCTCAGCTCCCCTATCACCAGGTTTGCTAATTTACATTTGTGAAATTTTTTTCCCAAGTGATCATTATTACTGATATTTCCTCAAATTTAGGATATTTATTTCCCCCTAGACATTGACTTCTCTGAATCTAGTAGGGGAAGAAAGCAGCATTCAAATTTGTTTTGTTTCTTCGTTATTTTTTCTTTTTCATAGGACTAATATTTCAAGCCAAACTCCGTCTGCCAAAAGAAGTTTGGGATTTCTTCCTCAGCCAGCTCCTCTTTCTGTTAAAAAACTGAGGTGTAACCAGGATTACACTGGTTGGAACAAGCCAAGAGTGCCCCTTTCCTCTCACCAACAGCAGCAACTGCAGGGGTAGGTAAATTATTTTATTTCGCTTTCTTTTTATAAAGTGATTCAACTGAAGTATGTTTTACTTGGTATGTGTGCATGCTAAATCTCTTCAGTCGTGTCTGACTCTTTGTGTCCCTGTAGACCGTAGCCCACCAGGCTCCTTTGTCTATGGGGATTCTCTAGGCAAGAGTACTGGAATGGGTTGCCATGCCTTCCTCCAGGGGATCTTCCTGACCCAGAGATCAAACCCACATCTCTTAATATCTGCTGTATTGGTCTCTTATATCTGCTGTATTGGCATACCAGTTCTTTACCACTAGCATCACCTGGGAAGCCCTTTTACTTGGTATAAAAAATGATTAAAAGAGTCATAAATTATAGTTTTCGAATATTTTTTCATTTATTAAAGATTTATCATGTCCATGAAGTTCCATTCATTATCTGATCTCTAATTTTTGGACCTTGGAAACAAAATATGCGTGTGTGTGTTTCTGTGTAAATGTATGCTGTTGGTGCTGCTGCCAAGTCGCTTTGGTTGTGTCTGATTCTGTGTGACCCCATAGACAGCANATTTATTAAAGATTTATCACGTCCATGAAGTTCCATTCATTATCTGATCTCTAATTTTTGGACCTTGGAAACAAAATATGCGTGTGTGTGTTTCTGTGTAAATGTATGCTGTTGGTGCTGCTGCCAAGTCGCTTTGGTTGTGTCTGATTCTGTGCGACCCCATAGACAGCAGCCCACCAGGCTCACCCGTCCCTAGGATTCTCCAGGCAGAAACCACTGGAGTGGGTTGCCATTTTCTTCTCCAGTTCATGAAAGTGAAAAGTGAAAGTGAAGTCACTCAGTCGTGTACAACTCTTAGCGACCCCATGGACTGTAGCCCACCAGGCTCCTCCAAATGTGTATATATATATAAAACATCATAAAGCAGAAAATCTTTCCCAGCCCCTTCATGCTTATATTTTTATTAACCATACAAAAATGAGATCATGGTATAATAGCTGTAATAGTAATATCAATCATAGCTGAAGTGTTTGTTATGTGCCAGAAACTGTATTTCAGTGAATTTTGTCTTTAAATCTTCATAATGGCTTTCTGAGCTAGATGTATTAAAAAATCTGTTTTTGTAGATTAAGGGAATAAAGCTTGTGCTTCCCTGGTAGCTCAGCTGGCAAAGAATCCACCTACAGTGCAGGAGACCCTGGCTTAATTACTGGGTCAGGGAAATTCCCTGGAGAAGGGATAGGTGACCCATTCCAGTATTCTTGGTCTTCCCTGGTGACTCAGACGGTAAAGAATCTGCCTACGGGCGAGAGACCTGGGTTCAAGACCTGAGTTTGATCCCTTGGTTGGAAGATCTCTTGGAGGAGGGCATGACAACCCTCTTCAGTATTCTTACCTGGAGAATCTCATGGACAAAAGAGCCTGGCAGGCTATAGTCCATGGGGTTGCAAAGAGTCAGATGTGACCGAGCACCTATACACAGCACAGCACAACTAAGGCTTAGAGGAATTAACTTACTTGAGGTGTTGTCATACACTAATAGTGAATCTAGGTAGTTGGAGCCCTCTTGCATTTTTTCCTTCCAGCTTTATTGCAATATAATTGACATACAGCACTGTATAAGTTTAAATTGTACAGCATAATAATTTGACTCATACATCATGAAATGATTACCACAGTAAGTTTAGTGACTATCAGTCATCTTATATAAGTATAAAAGAAAAAGAAGATTTTTAATTGAAGTATAGTTGATTTACAGTGTTGTGTTAATTTCTGCTATACAGCATAATGATTCAGTTATACATATTTAAAATTTTCTTTTCCATATGGTTTATCATAGAATATTGAATATAGCTCCCTGTGCTATACAGTAGGACCTTGCTGTCTATCCTTTCTGTATATAATAGCTTAGATCTGCTGATCCCAACTTCCAACTCTATTCCTCCCCCTTGGCAACCACCAGACGTTGTTTATGACCATGACTCTGTTTCATAGGTAGGTTCCCATGACTCTGTTTCATAGGTAGGTTCATTTGTGACATACTTTCGATTCCACATAGGAGTGATATCATATGGCATTTGTCTTTCCCTTTCTGATTTACTTCACTTAGTGTGATAATCTCTAGTTGTATCTGTGTTGCTGCATATGGCATTATTTCATACTTTTTTATACCCTAGTAGTATTCATATACACACATGCATACTACATTTTCTTTATCCATTCATCTGTCGGTGGACACTGGGTTTGTTTCCATGTCTTGGCTTCTGTGAATAGTGCTGCTGTGAACATAGGGCTGCATGTGTCTTTTTTAACTATAGTTTTGTCTAGATATATGCCCAGGAGTGAGATTGCTGGATCATCTGGTAATTCTTCTACCACCACCACCACCCATTAAGGAAAGTGCACTTTGTTAAAGTAACAGAAGAGGATGTGCTTGAATTAGTCACCAGAGCCACAAAATGAATACAAATGTTAAAAAACAGGCTACCTCTGTACAGACTAGAAGTGAAAAACAGAAAATATGAATCAAAATATTTAGTCCAGTAAAAATTCTACCCCAAAAACCAATATGAACTGCAAGAAAATTGTTATATAGTACTCAAAACTGAATTAAATATCCTCAAATAAGCATTTGAAGATATGAAAAAAGCACCATAAANACCAGAGCCACAAAATGAATACAAATGTTAAAAAACAGGCTACCTCTGTACAGACTAGAAGTGAAAAACAGAAAATATGAATCAAAATATTTAGTCCAGTAAAAATTCTACCCCAAAAACCAATATGAACTGCAAGAAAATTGTTATATAGTACTCAAAACTGAATTAAATATCCTCAAATAAGCATTTGAAGATATGAAAAAAGCACTATAAATCAATAATTCTAACCCACAATCAGAATGGGCAAGCAGGAAGAAATGACAGTTGCTTGAACACAAAAGAAGGGACTTCGAAGGAAAAAACAAGGACGAAAATGAGATAAAGAAGTATAAGCGGTCAGTGAGAAAGTAGTTGAATTAGAAAACCTGCAAGGAAGGTCCCATGGCACATATAATTAGAATCTCTGAAGAAAAAAATTCTTAACAGTGAAAGAGAACAAGTATTTACAAGAAAACTTTGAAATAAAATTTTCTGAAATAAAATTTTCAGAAATAAAATTACTGAATTTATACATTCAAAGAGCCCTCCAAGTACCTGGAATATTGAATGAACAAGACACATCTTAGTACAAGTGAAAGACTTCAAAGATGATGAAAAATCCTTAGGGCCTTGAGGCAAAATTTGTGAGGGAAGAGAAATAGACTTCTCAATCATCATTAAAAGCAGATGAAAAAAGAACATCATTTTCAAGAAACTTGATGAAAGAAAGGATAAACAGATATGGCAATCTAAGCTGTCAGGTATGTGGGCTAGGAAAAAATAAGTTTTTAAGTGGAAGAACTTGGAATAATGTACACATAAGCTCTTCCTGAGGTCTCTATAGTATATGAGCTTCATCTAGCCAAGAGGTAATGAAGGAGATACTGGCAAAAGATAGATGGTGAATATTTCATATATTCAGTTATAGAGATAAGACTAAGACAGTGGTGGAAACACCAATATATAAGGATGATATATAGATATTATCTTTTCTGACAAAGGAGTATAATTGTAACTAAAAATGGAAGGAGAGAGAGAGAAAAGTAGAATAACTAAATTGACTGTCATCAGTAGTAAGTGCAAGTCAAAAAGTACTATTTAAAATGGACAGATTAGATAGTAAAAAAAAAAAATTACGAGCACTATAAAAAAGTACAAATACAGATATAACCACTTTTTTAAAAAACCTTTTTTAAAATCCAGAGATATTTCTAAAACACCAGATGAATAAGTAAAATACAGCATGTGACACAGTTGAGTCCAAATATATTTGTCATATCAAGAAATGGGCTGACACATCTAATAGAAAAATACTTTCAAATTAGCTCAGAAAGCAAAACCAACTCTATGCTGTATAATAGAGATACACTTAGAACAGTGATTTTTAAAGTTGTAAAATAAAGGGAGGGAAAGCAATTTGGCCATCTGTTGGAAACAGTTAAGAAAGCAGAGGTTGCGGTCCTAATAGCTGATAAAATAGAATATTTAAGGACATAAAACATCAAAAAACATCATCAGATAGATCTGCAGAAAATAGTAAATGCCATACTCTGATCATAGACTATAGACCTTTTCAAGCACATATGGAGCATTCACAAAAAGTAATCATATGTTAGGGCACAAAGGAAAAATCAGGAGACCCCATAAAGTAGAAATGGGACAGCCACCATCTTTTGATCACAGTGAAATGAAACTGGATAATAAACATGAAACTAAATATTAAAAATGTAACTTCTAACTAGAAATTCTGAAAACCCTATTAAGTGACTCTTGCTGCTGCTGCTAAGTTGCTTCAGTCGTGTCTGACGCTGTGCGACCCCATCCCTGGGATTCTCCAGGCAAGAACACTGGAGTGGCTTGCCATTTCCTTCTCCAGTGCATGAAAATGAAAGTGAAGTCACTCAGTCGTGTCCGACTCTTTGCGACCCCATGGAGTGCAGCCTACCAGGCTCCTCTGCCCATGGGATTTTCCAGGAAGAGTACTGGAGTGGGTTGCCATTGCCTTCTCCCAGTGATCCTTGAGTCAAACACAAATAACAGATGTTCTGAAGATGAATGATAATGAAAACCCTGTTTATCAATATGGGATACATTTACAGCAATGATCAGAAAAAAATTAGTCCTAGACACCTGTATCAATACAAATGAAAGGATGAAAATATGAATCCCAAGCTCAAAATGAACAAAGAATATAAAAGAACAAAATAATCCGAAAGGAAACAAAAGATAATAATAAAGATAAAATTAGAATTGCATGTAATAAACACCGNTGCCATAAGGGTGGTGTCATCTGCATATGTGAGGTTATTGATATTTCTCCCGGCAATCTTGATTCCAGCTTGTGTTTCTTCCAGCCCAGCGTTTCACATGATGTACTCTGCATATAAATTAAATAAGCAGGGTGACAATATACAGCCTTGACATACTCCTTTTCCTATTATGGCTGTAATTTAGAAAGAAACAGAAAAAAACCCTGAATAACAAAAGGTGTTTTGGTAAGTTAAAAGCATTGCTGAATAGTATACAGTAGTATACTACCTTTGTGTAAGAAGGAAGGGGAAATAAGAAAAGACATGTATCTTTGCTTATGTATGTATATATATAGATTTAAAATACTATATAAAATATAGTTATACAATATATTCAGTATTTTAAGTATAGAAATTATTTAAAATTATAAAAGTAATATATAAGTTTTATATTAAATATAAGATAAATAGATAATTCTTTTTTGATATTTCATGTTGCTGTATCTTCAGATTCACTATTTCCTTCAGTGTTTAATTTGCTATTAATTTCATTCGATAAAATTTCACTTCAAATATTTTTTTCATCTCTTAAAATTCAGTTTTTAATATCTTCATTTCTTTCCTTAGTGTTTTTGTTTTACTTCACATCCTTGATCACATACTTGATCATACATCCTGATCTCACACTTCACATCCTTGAAACATATTTATAATAGCTGTTTTAATATCCCTGTCTGCTGTTGGGTTTGTTTCGATACATGTGTTTAAGCTCTTTGGGATTGAATCTTAAATGACCTTTATTCTAAGGCTGGTTTAATTCCTTTCTTGAAGCATGGGCCCTCTGTGGTCTCTACTAATGCTCCATGAATTCATCTACATCTCTCTACTCTTAACTGTTGGGAACCTAAAAACTCTTAGATTCTGCATGAGCTCTGGAAAGTGTTTGGCTAATAGCTTCTCAGTAATCATTCTTTTCCTTGAAGTTCTTATTGCTTGCTATCTTGGGGTTTCACCTTATGCATGCACAAGTTGGTTTTTCAGTCTAATGCTCAAGCAGACTCCTGTGCAGATTTCTGGAGCTCCTCCTTTGTACAGTTCCTTTCTCCCAGATTCTCTGTCCCAGAAACCTTAACAACTTCAGCATCTCAAACTCCAGTTTCTTTCAGCTCAACTCAGCAAGATTTCTGGGCTCTGTTTGGGTACCACTCCCTGAACTCCCCTGAACTCTAGTTTACAAATTGCCTCCAGGCTGAAACCCTGCATAAATGGTAGGGCTGATAGTATTTGCTTGACTTCTCTTAAGGATTGCAGTCCTGTGCTGCCTGTTGTCCAGTTTCTCTTTGTGTCATTTTCCAGATCCTGATACTTTCTCAGTCTGAAGTGGAAGTTTTTAAGGGTATTTAAAGTTGACATCACTGATGAGCAACACAGAAATATTATGTGCCTCTGAATGTGATGCCTTTGGAAGGACACATTCGCACTATGTATCACTATGTGGACTTCAGTCTGTGCTGACCTTATCATAAGGAAATAGCAAACCCAATATGAGGAACATTCCATTAGCCAGGATGGATGGGGCGCACGGGGTGGGAAGCAGAGGGGTGTGCTGCATTCTACACAAATGTCAGTGTCTTGAAAGTGAAAGCTGAAGAATCGTTCCACATTAAAGAAAACTAAAGAGACATGAAAACTAAATTTTGCATTATGTTATCCTGGACTGAGTTTTGTGCTTAGGGAGAAATAATACATAAAGAAACATTGGGTCAATTGAGAAAATTGGATTAAAGAAAGTATATTTAGTTCAGTTCAGTCACTCAGTCGTGACCGACTCTGCGACCCCATGAATTGCAGCAAGCCAGGGCTCCCTGTCCATCACCAACTCCCGGAGTTCACTCAAACTCACGTCCATTGAGTCGGTGACGCCATGGAGCCATCTCACCCTCTGTCGTTCCCTTCTACTCCTGCCCCCAATCCCTCCCAGCATCAGGGTCTTTTCCAAATGAGTCAACTCTTCTCATGAGGTGGCCAAAGTACTGGAGTTACAGCTTTAGCATCATTCCTTCCAAAGAACACCCAGGACTGTTCTTTAGAATTGACTGGTTGGATCTCCTTGCAGTCCAAGGGACTCTCAAGAGTCTTCTCCAACATCTCCAAGCATCAATTCTTCGGCATTCAGCTTTCTTCACAGTCCAACTCTCACATCCATACATGACTACTTGAAAAACCATAGCTTTGATTAGACGGACCTTTGTTGGCACTGTAATTCTCTACTTTTTAATATGCTTTCTAGGTTGGTCATAACTTTCCTTGCAAGGAGTAAGCATCTTTTAATTTCATGGCTACAATCACCATCTGCAGTGATTTTGGAGCCCCCAAAAATAAGATCTGACACTATTTCCACTGTTTCCCCATCTATTTCCCATGAAGTGATGGGACTGGATGCCATGATCTTCGTTTTCTGAATGTTGAGCTTTAAGCCAACTTTTTCACTCTCCTCTTCACTTTCATCAAGAGGTTTTTAGTATATTAGATAAGGGTATTATGTTAGCATTAGATTTTATAATGTTTGTAACTGTAGTATAGCTATATAAGAGAATATTCTTATTCTTATGAGATATATATATCCTGAAGTATTTAGAGCTAAATGGCTATGATCTATGCAACTTATTCTCAAATGGGTCAGGAAAAATATATAAGGAGAGGTGTTAAATGATAAAGCATATAGTAG
The DNA here is from genome assembly GCA_006410615.1 of Neotragus moschatus. Classification (NCBI taxonomy): domain Eukaryota; kingdom Metazoa; phylum Chordata; class Mammalia; order Artiodactyla; family Bovidae; genus Neotragus; species Neotragus moschatus. The sequence goes on from SJYA01000261.1 coordinate 1,620,783, forward strand.
CAAAAGGGTTAACAAATTAGTGAGTCTGGTAAAAATATTTTTCTGTGCAACTTTTCTGAAAGAGAATACTTACAAATAAACGTTTTTTTCAGACTTTCAAACAGTGTACTTTGGAATAATATTTGACAGTACCAATTAACCATACATATGTTCTGACTAAATCTCCAATCCTTTTTAGCATTCATTTGAAAACAGAATTTTCCTTGAGTTGAAACGAAAGTGTAATAATATTATACTGTGGTGGTTCTCTAAGTGTGGTCTCCATACCAGCAGCGTCTGCATCAACTAAGACCCTGTGCACATTTTTGCACGTTTCCTGTCCAGACCTACAGAATCAGAAATTCTGGAGTTGGGGCCCAGCAGTATGTAGTTTAACAAGCTTTCCAGGTGATTCTGATGCATACTATACTGGAGGACCCCTGCTCAAGTGAACATACTTTAGGAACTACTGTTGGCTTCAAAAGTACCATTTCTTTCATTTTCAGCTTCTCCAATTTGGGAAATACCTGCTATATGAATGCTATTTTACAATCTCTATTTTCACTCCAATCATTTGCAAATGACTTGCTCAAGCAAGGTATCCCATGGAAGAAAATTCCACTCAATGCACTTATCAGGTAATTATTATATACTTACTGAGTAACCTCTTAACTATAGATTGTAGAATAATGGTGTTTTAGATACTTAAAATTTTAGGTGCTATTGTTAGCAGTTCTTAAAATATACCTTCCAGTGTTTTGTAAAACCTGCTAAACTTGTCTCTTTTGTTTTATCAGACGCTTTGCACACTTGCTTGTTAAAAAAGATATCTGTAATTCAGAGACCAAAAAAGACTTACTCAAGAAGGTTAAAAATGCTATTTCAGCTACAGCAGAGAGATTCTCTGGTTATATGCAGAATGTGAGTACTAATTGTTTTTAAACACCTTAGAGATCGGGAAAATTGAGATTTTTTAGTGTGTTACCCAGTTTAGTTTATCTTATTTATCTATTTTTGGCTGTGTTGGGTGTCTCTTGTGGTACATAGGTTCTTTGTTGCTGCGAGTGGGCTTTCTAGTTATGGCAAACAGGGGCTACTCTATAGTTGAAGTGCGCAGGCCTCCCATTGTGGTGGCTTCTCATATTGTGGAGCACGGGCTCTCTAGCACGTGCTCGATAGATATGATGCACGGACCTAAGTTGCCCCACGGCACGTGGGATCTTAGTTCCCCAGGCCAGGGATTGAACCAGTCTCCCTGCATTGGCAGGCAGATTCTTAACCCCGGGACCACCAAGGAAATCCCAATTTTATTTTAAAATGAGATTTGTATACATATGTTCATTACAGGTTGGAGGACTTCCAGTAAGGTTCAATATGACTCTTGTGTATTTTATCATTTTAATAATATAGATATGATTTGCCCCATTGTAGGACCTTAGACTATTTTAGTTACAAAGGCTATTTTAGAAAAATCACTCTTTTTAAAAAAAAACAAATGAAGGAATGATTCACTTATTAGTCATGCTAATCTAACTTATAGTTAGGAACGTAAAATCTGTCATTTGTTGTCGTTTTTCACAAAATATGTACCCTAAAGCACTAGAGTAAATCTGACCTTTTTCCACACATGTTATTGACTTCCAAGTGCTTTAGTTTTACAGATCACAATGTTACTAACCTATTATTGTAGCAAGAAATGGTTTGATCTGATTAAGGATATTATACCTTCTTAGGATGCTCATGAATTTTTAAGTCAGTGCTTAGACCAGCTGAAAGAAGACATGGAAAAATTAAATAAAACTTGGAAGATTGAACCTGTTCCTGGAGAAGAAAATTCACCAGATATTTCCGCTACTAGAGTATACACTTGCCCTGTTATTACTAATTTGGAGTTTGAAGTTCAACACTCCATCATCTGTAAAGTGTAAGTAATCTCTTAAAAAAAAAAAAAAAAAAACCTCTTTTCCCTTTTAATTCTTTATGGCAAGTGACTAAAACTCTTCTCTGAGAGTGTTAGTTGCTCAGTCGTGTCTACTCTTTGTGACCCCATGGACTGGGACTGTAGCCCTCTAGACTTCTCTGTCCAAACTTTTCTGGAAGGGTGTAATTTTTATCTTCATTCCTGTGTTATGGGGAAACATGAATATAAATATCTTTGTTCATTATCCTCTATGAAAATGCGTGATGGGGTGAAAACTAAAGCAAACTTAAAATAGTTTGTTAAATGCTTTAGTGCTGACTGAATGGTTAATTTTGCTCTACTTTTTGTGTGTGCCAATGCCCTAAAAAGACCCCCTCCTATTAGATGTTTATTTTGTTGAACCAAACTGTTTTTATTAAAAATGTGTTTTTTATAAAATACTTTAAAATATAAATTATAATTTTTGCAATGCTGAGGGTTTCCCTGGTGGTTCAGTCAGTAAAGAATCCGCTTGCAGTGCAAGACATGTGGGTTCAATCCCTCCAGATCCCCTGGAGGAGAGCATGGCAACCCACTGTAGTATTCTTGCCTAGAAAATCCCATGGACAGAGGAGCCTGGTGGGCTATAGTCCATAGGGTTGCAAAGAGTTGGACACGACTGAAGCAACTGAACACGCATGCACAGTTCCAAGACCTGAACCAAAGAGCCAACGGAGTAAATACCCATCCCAGGATAGGAGACTACTCATGTCCAGCTCAAGTAGTTAGACAGAGAGAGCAAATTCTCTCTTTCTGTTTATATTAATAATTTTAAAAATAATTTTATTTATTTTTGACTGTGCACGGTCTTCATTGTTGCACAGACTTTTTTGTAATTGTGGAGAGCAGGGATTACTCTCCAGTTGCGATGCATGGGCTTCTCATTGCAGTGATTTCTCTTGTTGTGGAGCATGAGCTGTAGAGTGCGTGGGCTTCAGTAGCTGGGGCATAAGAACTCAAGTCATTGTGGCTCTCAGGCTCTTGAGCACAGGCTCAATAGTTGGGGCACACTGGCTTAGGGGCATGTGGGGTTTGGGAAAATAAAATCTAAAATTTAGCATTTATCTCTCATGCCTGCATACATACTTGCTCAGTCACTTTATTCATGTCTGACTCTTTGTGACCCTGTGGACTGTAGCCACCAGGCTCCTCTGCCCATGGGATTCTCCAGGCAAGAATACTGGACTGGGTTGCCATGCCCTCCTCTAGGGGATCTTCCCAACCCAGTCTCTTATGTTTTCTGCATCGGCAAGTAGGTTCTTTACCACTAGCACCACACTTTAAGCCCCTTCTCGTGCCTAGTCATAAATTCTTTGGGGGAACAGTGTATCTGAAGTATATTTTTATCTAGTATTGCAGTTAGGCTTCTGAATTCTTACATTTATCTTCTTTTATTCTTGCAGATGTGGAGAGATTATTCCTAAAAGAGAACAGTTTAATGACCTCTCCATTGACCTTCCTCGAAGGAAAAAGCCACTCCCTCCTCGTTCAATTCAAGATTCCCTTGATCTTTTCTTTAGAGTAAATACTGTCTTTTGGTATTTTTACATAACTAAAAATTTATATATCATAGATAATTGTATTTGAAGTTGCTTTCTTTAAGGCAGAGTTTAACAAAACACTTGGAGGGAAAACAAATGAGAAATATTTATAAATAGTATTTATTTTTAAAAACTTATTTTAAGTATGGTTGTTAACTGACTATAGAAGAAAATTCATTGCTAAAGTGAATTATACATCTAACTCAACGGCAAGTGTGGTAAAATTGGGTAATGCGAATCAAAATTGGAGGCACTGAGTTAGTATACTAAGATCTGAGGAATGAAAAAATACTCTGCTTTTCTTTAGGTTATATGTGCCTTGTTAGAAACAGAAAAGGAGAGTCTTGTTTGTTTTAGAACTGTAGAGCTGTAGATAAATATTTGCATATGTGATTCACTGCTATAGATATTCTGAAATTTTCTGGGACATAATTGTACTGTTGTGTAGTAGTCCTTATAATTGATGGAAATGGGCCAGGATCACCTTTAGTCTATATAATAGTGGTTCTTGTTTTGTTGTAGTAAATAGGCAGGGTTATCACTCTGAGATTCTAAAACAAAAAAACCTCTGTTCTTGAAATGATGAAAATTCAGCTTCACTCAGAGAGAAATACTCTGCTTTTCTTTTTTTAAATCATTCCTTACTATTCCCGTTGTTATCGTAGAATTTGAAGCTTTTCCTGTGTATCTTTACCCCCATTTTTTAAGGATTTCTTGTTTCAGTTTTCTCTAGGTAATGAAATCTGCCCCAAACTTTGGTCCTTTTAGAGTAGTCGTTAGTGGGCTGTCACCAGAAAATTGAGTTCCATTATAAGAAAGGGGTAGAGTTACACCTAACAGACCAGGAACTCCACCTAACCTTGAAGGTGATCTTATCTCTGCTATGGCCAAATGTTAAAATCTGGATATACTCTTAGCAGTGGTTCTTGTGTATCCATGGGGAATGTGCTACTGTGGTTACTATCATAAATTGAGCTTTTTCCACAGTTAAAAAAAGGAAATTAGAAGTTGTTAAACAGGGCTTATGTTACACTATATTTTGAGGATTAGGTCTTAATTTAGTAAGGCTTATGATTCTGGACACAAAATTTAAACTGGTTGGAGTTGCAGCAGTTCTAATTCATCTTCATACTTCTTTATTTTTCCCTCTTGTCTTTTTAACAGGCAGAAGAACTTGAGTATTCCTGTGAGAAATGTGGTGGGAAATGTGCTCTTGTCAGGCACAAATTTAACAGGCTACCCAGGTAAGATTAATTGTCTCTTTATTTTTTCTTCTTTAAAGTACTGAAAAATATGAGTGCATAAGTGAGGCTTAGCAGATGGATTGGTAAAGAAGGTTAGCAAAGCTAAGACATGAAGAGGATAGAGAATGGAAAGCTAGAATTCTCTTGTATAAGAAAGGAAGATAATTTGGAATGTTGAAAAAGAGAGGGAAGCTGAGAGCCCTAAGAAGTTGGCAACAAGAGGATGAGGCTGATGAGATTTTGGAATAATGACAGAAACTAGATAGTAAAGTAAAATTTTAATTCAGTAATGTGTAACACTCAGTTAAAATCTGTCATGCTGTAATTTCCCTCTCTTACCCTAAACCTTCAATAAAAATATGCTACAGACATATACACATGTGCATGTGAAAATAAAATAGAGTAATTTTTTTTTGCAGTTTGTGCTTTCTTTTTTTTTTCAGAGGGTAAGTTGGTAAGTTTGGTGGAGTTCCTTGTCTGTTAGGTGTAACTCTACCCCTTTCTTATAACGGGACTCCGTCTTCTGGTGACAGCCCACTAAGAACAACTGCTCTAAAAGGACCAAAGTTTGGGGCAGATATCATTAGAGAAAACTGAAAAAATGGGGGTAAAGATACACAGGAAAAGCTTCAAGAGATTTTGAAGCTTTTTGAAATTTAAGAATTCTGAATTAGGAAGGAAATTAATTTATATTGCATTAATCTGTATAAACAAACTAAAGCCAAACTAGTTAAAAAATAATATGATTGTAGAACAGCTTTCAGTTCTTTCCAAGAATAGATCTCAACCACAAACAAGATTATTATTAACATTAAGATTTATGTGGCACTTTGCCTTTAGAGTGCCTTACTTTCTTTTAGAAGCTTCAGTTTTCTATGAGTGAATGTGGAGTTTCTGGAACCAGCCCCTAGGGACTAGTTCTTTTACATTCTGTATCTGTGCCTTTCTAGAAAATGAATTTCTTTGAAATAAATCTTTCTAAATCATAGCAGTATTATGTTGACCATAGTCTGTCTTTGTTTCCTTAAGAGACTTATTCTTTCCTATTTGTGAGTGTTTTAAGGCAAGAGAATGTTAGTCACTCAGTCATGTCTGAATCTCTGTGACCCTGTAGACTGTAGCCTGCCAGGCTCCTCTGTCCATGGAATTCTCCAGGCAAGAATGCTGGAGAGGGTAGCCGTTCCCTTCTTCAGGGAATCTTCCCAGCCCAGGGATTGAACCTGCATCTCCTGCACTGCAGGCAGCTCTTTACTGTCTGAGTCACCAGGGAAGCCCAAGCCATCAGGGAAGGCAAGAGAGTCCGGGGAATAAATCTTAAAAAGGATTGATTGTTACCAGCTGTCACTAACTAAGAAAATCAGTCAAGCCTTTGTGTCATAAATCCTAATTACCGGACTTGCTCTATTTTTGTTCATTTCAGTATTAAATCAGTCTATTTTATTCTTGAAGGCCCTGATATCTATCACATCTGTTTATTTGTAGTCCACCTTACCTTTACAGATGAGTGATAATTTGACTGTTTCATATTACCCTTTATTTTGGTGGGATCATTTGAAAGTTTAGTCAAAATATTTCACATTTGACATTCATCTTAGTCTCTTCACATCAGTTGGGTTATTGTATTCTCTCAAGTTGTGAGTTTGAAGGCTATGAATTCTTGCATACTTTTTAACAGAAATACAGTCAGTAACTTTAGTTTACAGATTTTTGACTTTGTTGTTTCTTTGGTGAAGGTATATACAGTAAGAAAGGAAACAGTTTTCCATAAACATTATTCCCATAGGTGTTCTGAAATTCAATTTTGAAAGTATTCTTGTGGGCCATGAAATATGTTTAGTCTGTTAAACAGAGATTATATTCTTTATTAGAGGTAAAATGGTTACTACAGTAGTAATTTTAAAAACCCATGGAGCTAAAAGCCTTTTCAGATCCACAAACCAGATTGGGCATGTACATCTTATAGAACTTTTTTTGAATGTGGAGAAAACTTTTTGTTTCTCTCTTTTCTCTAGAGAAGAGATAAGAATAGTTCTCATCAAAAGGCATCTTAAAAAATTTTTCACTGTCAAATATAAGGACTGTTTAATACTTAAATTACCATCTGTGGTTATATAGTAGTAATGTTAGTCACTCAGTCTTGTCTGACTCTATGCAATCCCACAGACTGTAGCCTGCCAGGCTCCTATGTCCATGGGATTCTCCAGGCAAGAATACTGAAGTGGACTGCCATTCCCTTCTCCAGGGGATCTTCTTGACCCAGGGATCAAACCTGGGTCTCCTGTGTTGCAGGCAGATTCTTTACCATTTAAGCTACAGGGTAGACCCTTATGGTTATATAACAACCATTTTTTTATAAACTATTTAACACTGAAATAAATAATTTAAGGATTTGACCCAGTATCAATATAGTACTTTAAAATTCAGTTTTCTTGTCTGATATGTTTTGGTTTAAAAGATGTTTGCTCCTTGGAAAAAAAGTTATGACCAACCTAGACAGCATATTGAAAAGCAGAGACATTACTTTGCCAACAAAGGTCTGTCTAGTCAAAGCTATGGTTTTTCCAGTGGTCATGTATGGATGTGAGAGTTGGACTATAAAGAAAGCTCAGCGCTAAAGAATTGATGCTTTTGAACTGAGATGTTGGAGAAGACTCTTGAGAGTCCCTTGAACTCCAAGCAGATCCAACCAGTACATCCTAAAGGAAATAAATCCTGAATATTCACTGGAAGGACTGGTGCTGAAGCTAAAACTCCAATACTTTGGCCACCTAATGCGTAGAACTGACTCATTTGAAAAGACCCTGATGCTGGGAAAGATTGAAGGCAAGAGGAGAAGGGGACAACAGAGGATGAGATAGCTGGATGGCATCACTGACTCAATGGACATGAGTTTGAGTAAACTCGAGGAGTTGGTGATGTACAGGGAAGCCTGGCGTGCTGTAGTCCATGGGGTCGCNATTTGAAAAGACCCTGATGCTGGGAAAGATTGAAGGCAAGAGGAGAAGGGGACAACAGAGGATGAGATAGCTGGATGGCATCACTGACTCAATGGACATGAGTTTGAGTAAACTCGAGGAGTTGGTGATATACAGGGAAGCCTGGCATGCTGTAGTCCATGGGGTCACAAAGAGTCGGACACGACTGAGGGACTGAACAGAACTGATGTTTTGGTTTTTTTCTAGTAACGTTATTTTACCCAAACCTCTCAATTAATAAACTACCCAGTGCCTGTGTTTTATTTTTATTTGTGTTCTTAGTATCTAGCACAATACCTAGCACATGGCAGATATTCAGTAAATGTTCCTTGACAGATCTTTAGTTTGGCCTGTTGTGGTCTTTAAATCAAAAGCTGTCTAACATGGTTAGTTAAGTGATCTCTTCTTAGCTGTAAAAGAGCTACCTCTGTTATATTCAAACTATTAGTGTCATCTTCTGTTTTTCAGAATCCTCATACTTCATTTGAAACGATACAGCTTCAATGTTGCACTCTCACTTAACAACAAGATTGGGCAGCAAGTCATCATTCCAAGATACCTGACCCTCTCATCTCATTGCACTGAAAATACGAAACCACCCTTTAACCTTGGTTGGAATGCACAGATGGCAGTGTAAGTCCTTGAGAATTTCTTTGCCTTTTGAAGTAGAAAGACTTTTACTATCTGATCAGAAGAATGACTGAATTAGATAACACGACTCCAGGTAAAATCATACCAAGAAGGAGATTTTAATTTTGCTTTATTTGAGGATTCTGTGCTAAATTACTTTGTGATTTAAGTAATTGGAAAAAAATGCTTTAATAATTTTCAATGCACATTAACTGCCTTTCATAATAAATTACCTTTTTAGGGAGTACTCCTTACTCTTAGATCACTGGAAGACAGTTTTATACATTTGAGGAGTACAAACCAAATCTGCATGGTCTTAAGAGTCCCCTTAACACTAAAAATACCAATTCCTGTGTTTGTTTCCTAGAAGTTCTGTTTCAGGAAATCGGATATACCACTGAGGAATCAGTATTTTTAATGAATGTCTTTGCTGATTCTTTGAAGTATGCAAACTTGAGAAACAGTATATTAAATATTATGCTGGGACCTTTAAAATAGATTGTGTCTTCATAAAAGTATTATTACCAGTTTGAGCAAAGAACTTCAGTGGTGCCTCAGATTTTTTCCATGAGAAAAGAAGTAACGTTTTATTTTATCATCATGAATCCTGGGAAAACCTTAAGATTTCTTCAGATGTTGCTTTTGCCTCTGCATACTTGCATTACTTTGAGCCGTATGTTATAGTTCCATTTTATACTTTCTAAGTGATAAACATTTGCCAAAATGAATTGATGAAGTTTTATAAAAATTATTTCCCTTTTGGATTAATATTTGAAATATATTCTACATCATATAGGTTTACACTTAAGGCCTCCCTGAGTCAATAACATGTTCCCAGAGAGTCAGTGTTTCTGGATATTCTCTTACAGCCTTTCTTTAGAATGGATGTTTTTGCTTGATGCAGACTGCCCTCTACTGGTAGAGCTAGTACTCTTTCTGGAAATATTACCATCTCATACCAGTAGCCAAGGCTCTTTATGATCACAGGCCTGAAACTGGGCTCTCTGACTGTACAGTTTAATACCTTTGAGACTTTGGACAAATTCCTTGACCTGTCTGAAGGGAAAATAACAGAGTAGTTGTGAACTTTAAATGAGGTAATACATATGAGTTATTATAGTGCCTAACATCTAGTAATTCCTCAATAAATGAGAGCTGTTACTATTTTGTTGCTTAAAAGAACTGAGACAAAGAGAATTTCCCAAGTTGTTCTTTTCCTGTTGTATCAGTATTTGACTTCATTTCCAATATTGTTTATTTGGATCATTAGATAAGGCAAAGCCTAGAGAAAGTATTTTGTTTTCTCTTTTGGCCTCTATTATTAGTTGAAAAGTATAGTTGTTTGCTTTTCAAGAGGATATATAAGGGGCTGTAATATAGGATAATTCATTTTATAAGTTAAGTGTATATTTTTTTTTTAGTAATGTAATTATATACATTATATATTTTCTAATTTTCTGATAGTTCTAGACCATTGAAAGCCTCTCAAATGGTGAATTCCTGCATCACCAGCCCTTCTACACCTTCAAAGTGAGTTATATTTCTTGTGTACCCAAAATTTGTATTTTTAAGGATTTGGCTTACGCTAATTTCCAAGATTATCCCTTCCCCTTTTCATATTGTTTCTCTTTTTGCATGATAACTGCTCTGCATTACTATATTTTGGAATTTTCCTAAATCTGCTTTGAACTGTAATTAGGGTATATCAAGTTTTAACACTGAAGCAAGTTCTGATGATCCTCTCAAAATTTTGCTTTAAAACTTCTTAGATCATCTTTTGTGTGTAATATTTCCATCCTACAAGTCTAGAAATTGATGACAAGGAATTTTTAGGATTAAAGGGTTAAAGTAACCCTTACTTTAACCATTTAAAGCACCATTCTTCAAATACACGCATGGAGATCTCAAAATATCTTTTCACCTGTTGCTAACTAGTGTGGGACTTCTTATCTTAGACACTGAACTGGAGCCATTGTGAAAAGAGACAGGAAAACAAATACATACTAGAATGTAGCTATTCTACAAATATTTTATATATTTTTGCTTCAGACCAGAAGTTTGTCCAAGAAGGAGACAAATGCAATTTTTTTTTAATATACCTCCTCAATGATTTGACTGGAACTACAGTTCCTGATTAGACATTTCTCAATGACTTGGTTGTCATTTGACTTTAAAACTAATTTTTCTAAAGATTTGATGTCCCAAAGTACTTTTAGAAAAGAGACACTTTTGTTGTTTAAGGGCTTTTGGGGTGCTTATATAACCATAAAATGACATTTGGGAACTGCTGTTTTCTTTTCCTCCTGTTAATTATTTTTCAGTGCAATTAGAACCAGATGACTAACTGACTAGAAATCTGAAATGGTACCGATATGAATACTCTTGCCCGTTCTCAAGATACAAATGAGCAATACCACTTGGCTGCTTAGAAAGTGAGCAAGTGATGCCTTTACAGGATGAATATTTTTCCTTACTACAGGCAAGCTGCCTTCTGTGAATATAGTAACTATTAATGGAATGCACTCTTTATGTACCAGATCACTATAGTTTCAAGAAAGAGATGGTTTCATTGGGCATCATTATACTTGGCATGGTCAATCTGTTCTCCAGGGTCTTGCTGGTATGAGAATTTGAGAGGTGGTCAATAAAGATGACTAGGCCCTAGAAGACCTGTCATGCCGATCAAACTTAAAAGAGGCTGAATTATGAACCAAAATACCACTGGTTCTTCTGTAATATTCTTTGTCACATTTGACCCTGGTATATTAGTAGCCAGGTGTCACCTTCCTTTAGCAAAGTATTTACGTAAATAAATAAATGGTATGTTCAGTTTTGCTTGGTGAGCATGGAATCAGAAATGAAGAATTAAGATGGCTAATTGGCTTTTTTGAAGTTATATTAAAAACTCTTTTTAATACATATTAGGAGGCTATTCAAGCGTTCAGGCTGAAGTGCAGTGATACCCTGACTGCTGTCAGCCAAAGACCATGGTTGGGCTTATCGCTGACCACTTGCCTCTTTTCTTTGATCTACATTGCTACACATCCTCCTGGTTTCCACTGTGGCCTCTTATTTCTTGATGCCATCATTCTATATGTTTAGTTTTCACATTTAGATTATTGCATTTTCTAACTTCCATTTGACATTTTCTTTTTTAGTATAGCATATGAATTTTATGTTAACCTTCATTAAAGAAAGTTTGTGCTTTTTTACCTTTACCACTTTTTCCTTTAGTTTATTTTTGGCTCACTTAGAAGACAACACAGTAACACCTTACTTATCTAGTATCATTGAAAAATAATATTTCATATTCCAAATAAATGAATTTTTATATGATTGAAGCTTGCCTTTTAAAACATTGCCTTTTTAATTTTAATCTTTAAAATGTTTTAACCATTTTAGATGGTTATATCTCTGTAACCTTGCAGAATTCCTTATATTATTAAATGAAACACGCTGAAGATAATTTAAATATATTGTAATGACTTAAAACCAGCATTGTAAGTATCCATTATTACACTGTGTTTTAATATGGTAGTGCCCTCAGAGGCTCTTAATTCTTATGAGACAGTTTGCCTTTACATTAAATTACTTTATAGTTCTTTATTGTCCTTTTGGTGGTTATTCTCTCTCATTTCTTAGCTCTCATTTCTTGATGAACTTGCTACATTATTTTGTTCACCATTTCCTAAGGAAGAAGGGTCCCTGTCTAAACAGTAAAGTTCATGAGCTTTGAAACTACTGCCTTCCTCAGAAGTTTTTTTTTTTTTTTTTTAACCTTTTGAGTCTCTGTGTTCTAGAAGGTAGAGGTTGCCAGAAGTTGGACGTGCATATAAATGGATAAGTGGAATGTTACTGTTAATTTCAAAGTACATGGCTCATAATTTTAAAGAGCAAAAATCAGTCCTCATACACTCTGTTGTCAAAAACATATATTCATTGCTATGTCTGCATGCATTTAGTAGAGTACTTGCTTTATAAAGACAGTAACAAACTTCTTTGGAGTTGATCATTAAAAGAAAAAAGGCACAAAGTGATTGGTTTACTAATAATATAAAATAGCATAAGAAGTGTCTGATTTTCAAAGCATGGTTCTTTTGGAATAGGGCAAAGGTAATGCTTAAATACCTCTTTTGATATTTTTTTCCTCTGTTAAATTATTCTCCATAATGGAAAAGCTTTGTTTTATTTTGATATTTATACTTCAAAGAAATAACAAGGACAGGTATTTACTTATCACTTACATAGACTTGTCTGTCTGTTTGTTTCTCTTAAATAATAGGAATTTCACCTTCAAATCCAAGACCTCCTTGGCTTTATGCCTTGATTCAGACAGTGAAGATGAGCTTAAACGCTCTGTGGCCCTTAGCCAGAGGCTTTGTGAAATGTCAGGCAGTGAACAGCAGCAGGAGGAGCTGGAAAAGGTAAGTGGTTTCTTAGCAAAACATCTGACCATAGAAACAAATGCCTTTCATAAGCAACATCGGCAAACTTAAATACATACAATAGATCGTAAGCTTAATGTACTTGTTCAAACAATTTTAAGAGTGTGCTATTTGTAGCTACAAAACTTGTGTGTTTAAACGTGGATTGAGACTTTTTTAATTGAGGTATAATTGACATAAAACATGAGATTAATTTCAACTGTATAACATGATATATTTGTGTATATTTATTGCAAAATGATCACCACAAGAAATCTATTTAACATAATCACTATACCTAGTTACCAAGGAAATTTTTTTGCTTGTGAGTGAGAACTTTTCAGATGTACTTAGCANATAGATGTTTTTCTGGAACTCTCTTGCTTTTTTGATGATCCAGTGGATGTAGGTGTATATCAAAGGAAAGTTGGTATTCTTGCATTTAAAAATTGTTTGTGTCAATTTTTGGTCACTTTTTTCTTATGACTTCTCTCAGAAATTTGTGTAATTCTTTCTTCATTTTTTCATATCTGAACTTACACCAAGTTTTAATGTATAAATCAAGTTCTCTATTCTTCTTTGGGTTCATCCCTTTAAAATGGTGGACAGATCACTGAACTAAGAGAGCGGGTCTTGGGTGTCTAGTCTTATGTACCACCTACTAGTTATAAATTTTTAAATAAGTGATTTAACCCCTTGATAGCTATGAGACATACTTCACGTGGTTGGGGTACATATGTATTATGTTAAGTACTATACAGATACAAATATTTTTGTGGTAATTATTACATTTTCTCAAGCTATCACTGCAAACAACAGAACTGAACCTCCTTGCCTTGTGCTATGGGTGTCTTAAGATTTTTAAGTAAAAAATTTTTACTGCCTCTCCTTCTGGCCATGTCTGACTTTTTTCTGCTGGTACTAAATACTAAGGATTTAGTATCTATATCTATATATAGCTAGCTAATGTGTGTCAGTATGTCAAGCCTAGGATTTTGGAAGTGAAGACAATACTAGTATATGATAGAATTCTTTTTTTTTTTATTCTTGGGGTTGTTAGGGCCTTGTCAGTTTTGAATTTTATATACAAGCAAAATAATTCGTATGCCTATAATTTAACTGGAAACAAAAAGCTTATGATTTTTGTATATAGATGTTTCCTTTTTTTAACATGTTTTTTAATCTCTTGATGGTAAATATCCTTATGAAGTCCTCTTCTCTTACTAAACTAACAATCACTGCCTTTGGAAGTGAATCCTAGATATTAGATCATTTCATCAGTAAGGATTTCAGTATCATTAAAAGATAAGAACTCTTTTCAAAATAACATATCCTCCATATCATTATCATATGTTAAAAATTAATAATAATTCTAAGGAATGATCAAATATGATCAAACCGTCCATAAGGTTTTTATTTTTAAAATTTCAAATCCAAAGAGAAACTGAAAAATAAAATACACACTTTTATACCCTTCACCTAGATTCATTAACATTTTGTCACTTTCTTTTTCCTCTACCTTCCACACTGCCCCCGTGTATATGTATAGTTGTGCAACAGTTACCCCAAAATTAGTGCTTTAAAACAGGTATTTTAATATGTCATAATTCTATGATTGACTGGTCTTAGATGGTCATTCTCTGCTCCCTGTATTGTTGACTGGGCAGTAACATTCAAGATGGCTCACCTTGGCACCTTGGTGGTATTGATGAAGAAAGGTCAGCTGGGATGCCTAAATAGCCTCTCTGTTCTTCTGGTCCCCTTTCCCTGGCCATCTCTCTCCTCCTCTTTTCTTCGTCTTTTCCATCTCTTCATATAATCTCAGGGACTCTCCCTTTCCATGTGGTCTCTTCAGTATGGTAGCCAAATGTCTTACATGATAGCTCAGGGCTCCCCAGAACACAAAAGGGGCATCTGCCAGGTCTTAAGGTATGAAGTGAAGTGAAGTCTCTCAGTCATGTCCAACTCTTTGCAACCCCATGGACTGTAGTCTACCAGCCTTCTCCGTCATGGGATTTTCTAGGCAAGAGTACTGGCGCGGGTTGCCATTTCCTTCTCCAGGGGCTCTTCCTGGCCCAAGGATTGAACCCAAGTCTCCCGCATTGCAGGCAGATGCTTTACCCTCTAAGCCACCAGGAAGCCCTTAATGTATAGGCTCAAAATTAGGACAGAATCAGTTCTGTCACATTTTCTTAAAGCACTCACAGGATCTGCAAGTGTTCACTGTGAGTTGGACTACACAGAGTTAGAATACCTATATGCATGGTTCATTGGATGCCATCTTTGGAGAATGAGCATGCACACACTTTTCTTTTTTAATAGAACTATTTGAAATTGCAAGTATCATAACACTTTACCCTGAAACACTTCAACCTGACTGTCCTAAGTACATGGAAATTTTCTTATGTAACAGTTAGCATACCTAAGAATGTTAAGAGTGATTCCATATATAATTCCATATATAGAGATCCCACATATACATTTTCCCATTTATCTGTAACATATTTTTCACACTTTAAAAAAAAACTCAAACCCAAAGCTTACCCACTGCATTTGGTTGTTAGGTCCCTTTAGTCTCCAGTCAAGGCAAATTTTTCTTTGAAAAACTCCCATTATGAATTGTCCTACTATTCTTTAACAGCTGTTTTGGATTCATACCGCCCCACCCCCACCCTGCCCCGCCCCCACTCCATACCTTGAAACTTCAGAGCATAGAGATGGGATCGTTTTTTCTCCTTGTTGCCCATTGCCAATTCCAACTGCTTGTCTCCTTCATCCTAAAAAAAAATCCCTGATCGTTCGAAGCATGTAACTTCTGACTTTGCCATATTATCTGTTCTATAGCTGTCTTACCTTCCAGTCATTCCACTCCCATCAGCATTCTTAGGGCTTTCAGCATCCTCCTAAATGTCCCTATCAACCACCTGGTTTCTCAGTTCCTAATCTCAATTCCAAAGAACTTTTCTTTTTCCCCATCTTGACAACTGACGAAACTCAAACCAGTAGTTCTCACAGTATGTCTCCAGGCTGTCAGTACCAGGTAGGAACTTGCTGGAAATGCCATTCTTGACCCCCACCCCTCACCTAATGAATAAGAAACTTTGGGTGGTGGGGCTCACCCTCAGCATTTTGTCTTTTGATTCCAGTTGATTCTTACGCTAAAGTTTGAGAACTACCTCCCTAGATTTTGTCATTATCAGTAACTGTATCAACTTTGAAATACTAATTTCAGATATCTTTCTCTAACCCTTTTCTCCTCCTAGCTCAAGTCATTCTTTTATTCTCTTTATTTCTTGCCAAAAAATGTTCAAATTACCACACAGTTGCAGTCATTTCACATGTTAGCAAAGTAATGCTCAAAATTCTCCAAGCTAGGCTTCAACAGTACATGAACTGAGAACTTCCAGATGTTCAAACTGGATTTAGAGATGGCAGAGGAACCAGAGATCAAATTGCCAACAACTGTTGAATCATAGAAAAAGCAAGAGAATTCCAGAAAAACATCTGCTTCATTGACTGCTAAAGCCTTTGACTGTGGATGACAACAAACTGGAAAATTCTTAAAGAGATGAGAATACCAGACTACCTTACCTGCCTCCTGTGTAACCTGTATGCAGGTCAAGAAGCAGCAGTTAGAACCAGACGTGGAACAGTGGACTGGTTCCAAATTGAAGAGAGTACATCAAGGCTATATTGTATATTGTCACCCTGCTTATTTAACTTCTATGCAGAGTACATCATGCAAAATGCCAGGCTGGGTGAAGCACAAGCTAGAATCAAGATTGCCGGGAGAAATATCAATAACCTCAGATATGCAGGTGATAACACCCTTATGGCAGAAAGCAAAGAGGACTGAAGACCCTTGAAAGTGAAAGAGGAGAGTGAAAAAGTTGGCTTATAACTCAATATCCAGAAGACTAAGATCATGGCATCTGGTCCCATCTCTTCATAGCAAATAGATGGAGAAACAATGGAAACAGTGACAGACTTTATTTTCTTGGGCTCCAAAATCACTGGCTGCAGATGGTGACTGCAGCCATGAAATTTAAAAAATGCTTACTCCTTGGAAGAAAAGCTATGACAAACCTAGATAGCATATTGAAAAGCAGAGATATTACTTTGCCAAAAAGGTCTGTATAGTCAAAGGTATGGTTTTTTTACTAGTCATGTATGGATGTGAGAGTTGGACCATAAGGAAGGCTGAACGGCAAAGAATTGATGCTTTTGAACTGTCATGTTAGAGAAGACTCTTGAGAGTCCCTTGGACTGCAAGGAGATCCAACCAGTCCATTCTAAAGGAAATCAGTCCTGAATATTTACTGAAAGGACTGATGTTGAAGCTGCAACTCCAATACTTTGGCCACCTGATTCGAAGAGCTGACTTATTTGAAAAGACCCTGATGCTGGAAAAGATTGAAGGCAGGAATAGAAGGGGACAACAGAAGATGAGGTGGTTGGATGGCATCACTGACTCAATGGACATGAGTTTGAGCAGACTCGGGGAGATGGTGAAGGACAAGGAAGCCTGGCATGCTGCATTCCATGAGATCACAAAGAGGTCCAAGTTGTGTCACAAAGGACACGACTGAATGACTGAACAACGAAAACTTATTTCAACAATTACTTTATCTCATTAAGACTTCCAGTCTGTTGTCTTCTACTTTTTGGCTCTTCATCACCTCCCTTTTGTTTTCACTTCCCTCCCCAGCCTATATGCCATATTCTGATTATCTTCTCTCTTTCCTCTGTTCCCTAATGAAATCCCATTTCCCAGCTCAACCATCTTTTTACTCCATACCTTCACCCAAGCAGCTAAAGACTGCTGGAGAAAAATCACACAACTGTGATGACTATACTTTCCTCAAATTCATAGCCACATTGTAACATGGGCACTAAATTCTACTTGTCAGTTCTGTTATAGTTCCTTAGTAAAATTCTTTTCTTGGTCTCCATAATGCTTAAATCTATAGTTCTCCTTCCACATATGATATGGGCTCACAACCTAACTGTAGATCTTTCAAAGAAAATAGATGCAATCAGATGAAAGCTCTGCCTTCATCTTTGTTATGGAGGAAATGTCCTTATTCTTATTTAAGCCCAGTCCCTTCATTCATTCATATCCAGGATCTCATCTACTTGTGCCTTCTAAAGACTGTCTTGAAATTATACTGTTTTTCTTATGCATCTTTTCTAAATCACTGTGTTGTTTCTTAATATTACCCATTTTAAAGAATCTTATTGTGACCTTGTGTTTCCCTGTGAGCTGTTGCCCGTTTTGTTTGCTCCTCTCCCGGAAAAATCCTTTGAAAGAGTCGTTTTACTCATTCTCTCTTTTTTTCTTACCATCTCCCGTTCTCTTGTCTACGCTCTCAAAATGGGCTTTTACCCCCACCGCTCCACTAAAATGGTCTTTATCAAGTTTATAGTAGCAATATTTCATAAAATCCACCACTCCCTCCTTAACATTTAAAGCTTTATAAACTTTTTTCTATAAACTACTCTTGCCTGGTTTTTTCTTCCTACTAAAGCAACCATTCATCCTAGGGTTTTTTTGGTTTTGATTTTGCTTTCCTCATCAGAACTGTAACTGTTGGAATATTTCCAGAACACTATCCTTAGCTATCTTTTTTTCTAAAGCTCTCTCTCTAAGTGATCTCATATGTTCCCATAACCTCACATACTGATGGAATATCAAATTCATATCCTTGCCTGGATCTCTCCCCTAAGCTTTAAACTTACATATTTAATTGCCTACTTGATATGTCAATTTGGTTGACTGATCTTTAGCTGCCACCCCCCACCCCAGTAACCTTGTACCACATCAGCAAGTGGTATCACCATCCACCATTTTTTGATTCAAGCCAAAAATATATCTCCCTTGATTTTTTGTTTGTTTGTTTGTTTATACCTCATGTTCAGTCCGTCAATAGGTCTAGTCTGCTATACCTCCAAAATATATCCTGAATCCAATCACTTATCAACATCTTTATAACTATAACTCTAGTCTTCCAACTCTCACTTGGGCCGCTACAGTTGATTCCTAATGTCTCTTTCTTCACTCTCAGCCCACTACAGACCTTCTTCATGAACAAAACTGCCAGCATAATCTTTCTGAAGCATAAAGCATACATTACCCTTCTGCCTAGAACTTATTGTGATTTCCCATTACACTTAATCCAGGCTTCTCACTATGGCCTGTCTTCACCTTGCCCCTCTTTCACTCTGCTGTTGTAGCCATACTAATATTCTCTCTGTGTGTCCCTCATGCTAAACTCATTTTCATCCCCAAGCCTTTGCACTTTAGCTCCTTCAGGGCAAGGGTCATCATGCCTTAATTATCACTATATCCTCAGCTTCTTTAGCAGTACCTGGCACATAGCTTGATTCTCAGTAAATATTTGGAGCACATCACATTGCTCATCTCTTGAATCAACTGAAGAAGGAAAGAAAGACTGGTTAAGTAAGATTTCAAAAGCATTAGGAAGTTACTGAATAATTTTAAGCAAAAGGTATTTGATAAAGATTTGTATTTGAAAAAGATAATTCACTGCACTGTAGTGCATAATTTAAAGAAGAACCAAAGTATCCTGTGAGAACTGTTAGAAAGTTATTACAGTAGCCCAAACCAAAAGTTAATGTACCTTGAGCCAACATTTGGCATTGGGAAAAAAAAAACAGTTGATGGATTCGAGAGATAGATGGGAAATAACACTTTATCTAATATGAGCAGGTAAATGAGAAGTCAGAATGACTCCCAGATTTCTGTCTTAAAAAAAAAAAAAAAAAAACCACTGGGTGGACGCTTACCCCTTGACTGAAATACAGAATGTAGAAAAGAAGCAGCAGCTTTCATTTGGGATGGGAGAAGCAGCAGATGATCTACTTAGTATAAGAATGTTGAGTTTTTATCACATGGACCTCCTCTGATCCATTGTGCCAGTTCCTTTAAAGTATATTTTTTATCTCATAGTCTTATTTGTTTCTAGATCTGAAGTGTTTTTTGTATCCATCTGATAATCTTGTTCTGAAGACAGATGTATATTGAGCTTTTTAGCATCTCAAAGCTTCTTATACCTGTTTGCTATCACATGCATTAATTGCTAGTGTAATTCTAGGATTGTATCAGATATATTGCTACATTGAATCCTGAAAATTATTAGTTAAGAATTGTGCCTCTGTCACCTATTTTTATGAGTATGTTTTGAATAAAAGTAATAAAAGTCACTCAGTAGTGTCCGACTCTTTGCGACCCCATGGACTGTAGCTTGTCAGGCCCCTCTGTCCATGGGATTTTCCAGGCAAGAGTGCTGGAATGGATTGCCATTTCCTTCTCCAGGGGATCTTCCCAACCCAGGAATCGAACCCAGATCTCCTGCATTGCAGGCAGATGCTTTACTGTCTGAGCCACCAGGGAAGCCCCAGTAATGTTCACCTTATTTCCTAAAATAGCAGCCTCAACTCCCAAATCTTTTTCCACTTGAAGTGCTTAACATCAACTAACTTTGAATGTCTCAGTTCCGAATTTCCAGAAGTGGTCTAACTGGTTAACTCTCTCGATAGTCATTCCTGGTCCAGTAAGCTACGGCCAAAGGGACAGGCAGGATTTTATATGCTTCAGAGCCGCCCTTTCCAGGCTTTGGAAATGATTGTTTCTCCAAAAATGGAAGAGTTAAAAAAAATGTTTTAATTGGAATCATACTGCTTTTTGCACTTAATATATCCTGAATTTCTTTAAATGAATATTCAGAATTAGTTTTAATGGTAAATATTCAGTCAGTTGCTGCTGTTGCTAAGTCACTTCAGTCGTGTCCTACTCTGTGTGACCCTATAAACGGCAGCCCACCAGGCTCCTCTGTCCCTGGGATTCTACAGGCAAGAACACTGGAGTGGGTTGCCATTTCCTTCTCCAATGCATGCATGCATGCTAAGTTGCTGCAGTCGTGTCCGACTCTGTGCGACGCTATGGACAGCAGCCCGCCAGGCTCCTCTGTCCACAGGATTCTCTAGGCAAGAATGCTAGATTGGGTTGCCATTTCCTTCTCCAATTCAGTCAGTAAGTCAGTTCAACTAAAAAATGACTAGTTGCTGATTTAGTCTAAAACCAAGATGCTGTAAGCTTCAGAGTTGTCTGTATTATGGAAAAGTATTTACCATTTCAGTGGTTCCAGTGCAGTATTGGGGAAGGTAAAGAGCACACACTAATTTTAAAATAGTCTATATGAAATAAGCCTGTAAAGTCAAAATTCTTACTGACTGGCTAAACTTTTTTTTATGAGAACTTCCTTAACTTGTTGAGGTTAAAGTTTTTGCTTTGGTAAAATGTTTGAGAAGGGAAAGAGGGAAAGAGGTTCCTTGCTTTTCTCCCCACTCTTACCTGTATTAAAAATTACAATGAAGTTTTAGGTAACCAGAATAAAATTATACTGTTTATTCTGGCTAACACTAGAATAAGGAGAAAATATAGAATAGATGCTAATTGTCCAGTGATGACGAATGGGTGCTCTACTGGCTGTCCTCCAGTCCATGTAAGTGTAAGGAGACCTGCTACTAGAACTCAGAACATGGACTGACTGAATGGTCGGAACATCATGCTTCATTGTTCAGACATATGAAGCAGTGGCATTAGCACTGCTGCTGCTGCTAAGTCACTTCAGTTGTGTCCGACTCTGTGTGACCCCATAGACAGCAGCCCACCAGGCTCCCCCGTCCCTGGGATTCTCCAGGCAAGAACACTGGAGTGGGTGGCCATTTCTTTCTCTAATGCATGAAAGTGAAAAGTGAAAGAGAAGTTGCTCAGTCGTGTCCGACTCTTCACGACCCCATGGATTGCCGCCTACCAGGCTCCTCCGTCCATGGGATTTTCCAGGCAAGAGTACTGGAGTGGGTTGCCATTGCCTTCTCTGGGCATTAGCACTAGGAGGCTCTAATCTAGAAATTGAGAATGAACAGAAAAAAATAAAGGATTAATCTTTTTCTTATCTCCTTGGGTAAATGTTTTAAACATAATATGTTGTCATATACTTGTATGGTACATGAAATGTTTATTACATATTTTATGTAGCTCTTTTATTTAGAATATGCACAAGGCTTATATGATTGTTAATGTAAAAACACTCATGATATACAATGTAGTAAGGGAAAATATCAATAATTAGCCTAATCATTCTATCCTAATTCTTACTTTATTTACCCTAAACAATAGTTTATTCCTAGTAATTGGTCATGTGACATAACCTATGAATATGGCTATTTTTTTGTCTCCATCCTTAACCACGGTGCTTCTAATGATTGGTTAAGTTTCAGAACCATTACTGTAGGTCACTGGTTTTCAACTGAGGGCAGTTTTGTTCCCCGGGGGACATTTGACAGTGTTACTTTTGGTTGTCACAACTGGGGAGGGTGGGGTTGCTACTGGCATCTAGTAGGTAGAGGTCAAGGATATTGCTAAATATTATACAGTATACAGGGCAGCCCTCTCCCCCATCCAAACAAAAATCCCACCCAAAGTGCCAATAGTACTGAGATAGGGAAGCCCTGATCTAGATGTAGCAGAGGGAGATTGTATATCCCAAGCAAGTTTTGTCTGGGGTTAGGATACATTACTCTTTGAATAATACATGTCACTCTAGTGCAGAGATTTCGGTTTATAAGGCAATTTCCCAGTGATGTTCTGTTCTGCTTCCTCAGATCCTGCCAGTTTTACTGAGATAACTAAAGACTGTGATGAAAATAAAGAGAACAAAACTCCAGAAGGATCTCAAGGAGAGGTTGATTGGCTCCAGCAGTATGATATGGAGCGTGAGAGGGAGGAACAGGAGCTTCAGCAGGCATTGGCTCAGAGCCTCCAGGAGCAAGTAAGAGATATCTCCATATCTGTCTTTTCCAAGAGATAGAGCAATAATAATAGTAAAAAACATTTGTTCAGCACTTTGTCAGGCATTGTTTCAAGTGATTTACATAAAGTAAATCGTTGAGCCACCTAAACAAACTAAACTTGCTTTGGGCCTTTTCCTTAGGTTTGAAACAATTATTGATTTTTTTTTTTTTAATCCAAGTACAACAAAATGTCTTGTTGGTTACCTCCTATTACCATGATTTGTTGCATGCTAAAGCAAGATGGATTATTGGAGATCATTCCTAATCCAGCTTTATTTTGTAAGCAGTTAAAACAGCCAATATGTGATCATGATTTTATCATTAATATTTTAAGGCAAAGAATATCAGGTCTTAATTTAACTGCATTTTACCTGGAGAGCTTTAAAAAGAATACTGATGCCAGGGTTGTTCTATCCCTCAGAAATTCTGATCTAATTGATCTCGCGAGTAGATTTCTTTCTTTTTTTTCCCTAAACTGCCAGCAATGATTCTAATGTGCAGGCAGTGTTGAGAACTGCTGCTTTAAAACTGTTTCAGAACCAGCTGTTCTGTATCCTGTTATTTATAAAAAGTACCTCCCTAATTGCCTTGTCATCAAAAATATATATATGTCAAATTGTTTTACAAATTTTTTATAGTAATCGTTTCAGAAAACTTACTTTCAGTGGAAAAGAAATTTTATTTCTTGGCAGTAGTTCCTCATAGGGCGTGCGTGCGTGCTCAGGCATGTCCAACTCTGCAACCCTGTGGACAGTAGCCCCTCAGGCTCCTATGTCCATAGGATTCCCCAGGCAAGAATACTGGGGTGGGTTACCCTTTGCAGAAAAAGAGAAAATTCAGAGAAAAGAAGGGGAAAAAAGAAAAAATTTCACCAACCGTCCTTTTCACAAAGACATATTTTTCTTGTCAACTGACCTGGTTAAAATTGTCTTATTTTTCTCAGATGTGAGGATTATGAGATGAAGGTTTCTTTAGTTTGGCACACCTTCTTGTTTAGTCACTAAGTTGTGGACACAACTTTCTGCGACCCCTGGACTGTAGTTCCCAGGGCTCCTTTGTCCGTGGGATATCCCAGGCTAAAATAATGGAATGAGTTGCCATTTCCTTCTTCAGGGGATCTTCCCAACCCAGGGGTTGAACCTATGTCTCCTGTGTTAGCAGGCAGATTCTTTACTGCTGAGCCACCAGGGAAGCCCTGCATCATTCTATTAATTACTAAAAGAGAGTCCTTTACTGTCTTGTCTCAATGTAGACTTTATATACTTGGATAAATCTAAGTAATCATATTTCATCTTAGAGAACACCTCTGTGACTTTCTTGAACACAGTATTATTGCTCCCAGGACTGTAATGCAGAATAGCTCATTCTAAGCTTCTTATATATTTAACTTTAAAAACAAGTCTAGAATTGAGAAAAGTATAAAAACAGTTTTATACTTTTTTCATTACTCATGCATTCTTTGTAAATTATCTTTTCTCTCAAGATGAAAGGGAAAATTAGTAGTCAACATTTTCCTATTCCTTTTTATAATTAGTATCTAGTTGAGACATTTTCAGAGGTACTTTTTCTCTTTAAAGAAAACCTCAGATATATTAGAAAAGCATAGAAATCTATGAATAGTATTTTGTGGAAATTTTGTTTGATCTTGTCATAGATGTAAGCTCAGTGATGTGGTAGAGCAAGCTCCCTGTCAGCTTAGGAGAGCCCACTATACGTAGCTGCAGTCAGAGTTACATAGGTAGTTTAAAACTGGCCATAGTAGGAAGACAGTTTTGGGAAAAGTGAAGAACTTCTCCATCTCTCTCAAGAGGTCATATTCTAAACATTGATAAGTTTATAGAAAGCATTATTAGCAAATACGTTCAGAGCAGCCGGTTTTATCCTTATTAAGTAAATTTAATCAATACTTCTTTAAATACCTTAGTTTTGTCCTTGTTCCTTTAGGAGGCTTGGGAACAGAAAGAAGATGATGACCTCAAAAGAGCTACAGAGTTAAGTCTTCAAGGTATGGAGATTACTTTACTTTTTTTTTTTTTTTGTATGATGAAATGTATAACACACAGGAGTATATCAAATGTTTTTATCACTTTTAGTAACAACAAATTTGAACACCTCCCAGGTAAAGAAATACAACCTTAGAAGTTATTTGTATACCCGTTCCCTCCCTTCCAGAGGAGACCAAACACTCAAACATAATTATCTCATCTCTTTAGTTTTCTAACTTTTTGTTATTTTTCTCTACTGTCTGGAAAGTTTCTCCAACATTATCACCAACTTCAAACTTTTTTTAGTATTTTATGTCTATTATATTTCTAATTTTCAAGAACTGGTTTGTGATTGCTACTTTTTATAAGATTTTGGGGTAGGGTGGTTCATGAAAGCAATACCATCTCAACTCTGAGGATATTAAACATAGTTTTTTTGTGTGTATTTGACATTTTCATCTCCCTGAGTAGATTCTCTTTTCTCCATTTTGCTCTGTCCTGTGTGTTTATTCTGGTCTTCATGTTCGTGTTAGAGCTTTTCCTCAGTTATCTCGTAATCCTCAGTCTCTAGTAGTCCTTGGCTGTCAACTCATGATTAAGAGTAGGGAACTGAAGGCTTCCTGGTGGTCCAGTGGTTAAGACTACGCCTGCCAATACAGGGGACACAGGTTCAGTCCCTGGTCCAGGGAGATCCCACTTGCTATGGAGCAACTAAGCCTGTGTGCCACACCTACTGAGCCCACACTGTAGCCTGAGAGCCGTGAACAAGAGAAGCCACTGCAATGAGAAGCCCATGCACCAGAACAAAGAATAGCCCCAGCTCACTGCAGCTAGAGAAAGCCCACGCACAGCAGTGAAGACTCAGCACAGCCAAAAAATAAATAAATCTTTTTTATTAAAAAAAAGAGTAGGGAACTAAAAAGATTATTGGAAGCTCTGAGTATATGAATAGCTAGAGCTTGTCAACTTTGAGTTTTATAGGATTTTGCTATTTAGGGGATGGTATTAATATTTTGGGCCTCCCCTTGGGCTGGTAAGATTCCTAAAGAAAGTGTTCTAGTTTTATTCCTTTGCCTAAAGGTAAAAGATGTGGCTGCCAGAGTTCTGGAAGCCAAATATAGGAATAGTCAGCCTGCTGGGGGTCAGGGTGGGAGTTACTCACATCTTTGAATATGCACACTGTGGTCTCCCATTTTCGTTATGGTAGTCCCTTGTGCCTGGAATCTGCCAATCCAGAGACTGTTTTTACCAACTCTCCAGAGAGCAAAACTCTAGACTTCTGTCATTGCCTAGCAACATAAAGTAGGGCGAGGGGTGGAGGGGGTGGCTCTAGGAGTCTGTAACTCAACCAGATTTTCCCTAATCCTTATTTTTATCCTCTTCTTAGCCTCCAATTTCAGAGGTACCCAGTATTCCCAAGTTGTGTCTTTTGAAGACCCTGTGATATAAATTGGATTGGTTCTCAACTTTTTCATTACTGACTTAGGTTTTAGCTTTGACTCTTAGGTCTGCTAAGTCTGTCACCCCTGTATATTCCACCTTCCAGAATTTGATGCTGTAATCTCTTCCTGTTCTTCCCAGTCTTAAGCGTTCATGACTTTTAAACAAGAATAAAACAAGTCTTCGTTTCTGTACAAATGCTCCTGGGATTTTTTATTTGAAGCCATTAGTAAAGATGGATTCTTCAGTGCAAGCACATCATTAAGGAGGAAAAGAAAAAAAATGGATCTTGGATTTATTTATCTATTTAGTGTATTTTAGATAAAACTTAGTTAAATGTTGAATTTCCATTTCTGTTCAAAGTATGGTTTAATATTGAAGAAAATGAAAGGATGTTGATCTTTTTATGGTCTCTTTTCTATGAGATACTTTATGTTTGCTGGTGACACCTATAATGTGCACCAAATGTTAAATCTAATGTATACTTATGGGTATTCAGTGAATTTGAATTGTCTAACATATATTTTTATTATATGTTAGAACAAATTATATTCTAGACAAATAATTTATATTATATATGTCTGACTCTACACATGNCTATGAGATACTTTATGTTTGCTGGTGACACCTATAATGTGCACCAAATGTTAAATCTAATGTATACTTATGGGTATTCAGTGAATCTGAATTGTCTAACATATATTTTTATTATATGTTAGAACAAATTATATTCTAGACAAATAATTTATATTATATATGTCTGACTCTACACATGGACATCACCAGATGGTCAACACCGAAATCAGATTGATTATATTCTTTGCAGCCAAAGATGGAGAAGCTCTGTATTGTCAACAAAAACAAGACCAGGAGCTGTCTGTGGCTCAGATCATGAACTCCTTATTGCCAAATTCAGACTTAAATTGAAGANCTGAGTGAGTTGGAACCCTAATAATAATATGTCTTTTGTTTCTTAGGATGCTAAAATATGTACTTCCAGCTGTTTTTCCTTTTCCCAACTGTATCTCTTTGTGTCTATTCTGAGAGCTTTTGCAAGACTTGTCTTTGTGTTCTTCAGAGTTTAACAATTCTTTTCTGGATTCATTGGGCTCTGATGAGGACTCTGGAAATGAAGATGTTTTAGATATGGAGTACACAGAAGCTGAAGCTGAGGAACTGAAAAGAAATGCCGAGGTAGGTGACATTATATTCCCTTTGTAAAACAGCTGGTCATGTTATTAATATTCCTCCTCCTACTCCTTAGCTTCAAGGGACACGGTCATTGTCCATTGCAGGTTCATTTCTGCCCCTTTGGCAGCCATCAAATGGTCCTCACTTTTCTCTTGAGCTTTACTTCTCATTACTTCACAGAATATTCAAAACAAAATGAAAGAGAAAAACAAACAAACAAAAAAACAGAAATACATCCTTGACAGCCTTATGTACATGTTCAGTTCAGTCGCATCCGGCTCTTTGTGACCCCATGAATTGCAGCATGCCAAGCCTCCCTGTCCATCACTAACTCCCGGAGTTCACTCAAACTCATGTCCATCGAGTCAGTGATGCCATCCAGGCATTTAGATAATAACTTAGTAAAAGCTCTCAAAGTTACATATATGTTAAATCACTTTCAGTTTTACCAAAACTATTTTATCTTTAAGGTTAAATACTAAAACTAGTTGATTGTTACTCAGTGAAAACTGTTGAATTAATAACTTTTAACTAGAGCACTTGAAATCTTTCTTAAACCCTTTTTTTCCTAAATAATTGCTTTTTTCCCATTTTCCAATTTTTTTTTTAAATTTTAATACCCAGATCCCACTGTTCTGACTTCTGTTTATTTTATATAATTTTTAGCTAACACTGAGCATCTAAATTTTCTTTTTTCGTTATAATATCAAGGAACTGTGTATGATTACAATGTTTTCTATATTTAGGATTTTCTTCTTTAAGGAAATCCTCAGAAATAAATTACTGTATCAAAGTATTTGAACATTTTAATTGTTTCTGGCTTCAGTTCAGTTCAGTTCAGTTCAGTTGCTCAGTTGTGCCCGACTCTTTTCGACCCCATGAATTGCAGCACGCCAGGCCTCCCTGTCCATCACCAGCTCCCAGAGTTCACTCAGACTCACACCCATCAAGTCAGTGATGCCGTCCAGCCATCTCATCCTTGGTCGTCCCCTTCTCCTGCCCCCAATCCCTCCCAGCATCAGAGTCTTTTCCATTGAGTCAACTCTTCGCATGAGGTGGCCAAAGTACTGGAGTTTCAGCTTTAGCATCATTCCTTCCAAAGAACACCCAGGACTGATCTCCTTTAGAATGGACTGGTTGGATCTCCTTGCAGTCCAAGGGACTCTCAAGAGTCTTCTCCAATACCACAGTTCAAAAGTATCAATTCTTTGGCGCTCAGCTTTCTTCACAGTCCAACTCTCACATCCATACATGACTACCTATAACTATATTTCTTACCAATTTCCTCCCAAAATTATGTTGTATAGTGATGCCTGACGTGCATGAATATCACTTTTCAGTTTTATTTTCTTTTCCTTAAAATATTTAAAATGTAAATGTTTACCCGTAATCCCTACAGCAATATAGCAACTCTTTTCATTAATTTCATTGTTTTTTAGTACTTAACCATTAACATTATCTATTCATATAGATCTATAGTTATATTGTGTATGCTCATGTAGGTTTTAAAAACAGGTTAACATTTTGCTAAACCATTTTTTTTTTCTTTAAATAACTGAATAATATTGAACTGAGTTGAAATACCTGTAACCTTTAACTATTACTGGGCGTATTTTAGTTCCAGTTATTCATTATTATAGATAATACTACAGTGAATAGTTTTATACGTATATACATTTTCTTTTGAATTATTTTTTTTAGAATAAATTCTTAGTTGAGAGTATAATTCTTGGGTCAAAGGACATGAACAGTACCAACCATTGAGTTTTTTATTGAGTCTAACCCCCCACACATTGAAACTTCCCATGTCAGCTCTGATAATAAATTTAGTGTTTTGCTTTTATACAAATTAAGAGTTAAAAGTCATGCCCACTTTTTTTTTTTTCTAGACAGGAAATCTTCCTCATTCCTATCGGCTCATCAGTGTTGTCAGTCACATTGGTAGCACTTCTTCTTCAGGTAAATGCACATTAGAATTTCAGCATTTTATAAATGGACCAGTCAGCATTTACTCCTTATTGAGTTTCTCTGAGCCTGGCTTTGTGAGGTGTGAGTTGAATGCATCACGGAAAACTTTGAACCCTGGGGGCCCCTTCTCAGGGCCTTGGCCAAGAGGCAGACTGCTGAGGAGGAAAGAATGCCAGCTATGAGACTGGGCCCAAGTCCACATAAGTGACCCCAGCCCGGGGTCATCCTGAGGAGGGTGCTATGAGGCACCAGAGCAAAGATGTGTCACTTGCAGGAGGTGCTCAATAAATGAATCTTTTGAAAAAAAAAAAGAAAAACTTTGAAATATCTTCTTTTATCACATTGTGTGTGTTAATAGGTACAGCTATTCTTGATTTTTCTATTCACAAATGACCCAGATTTCCCTAAGCAAAATACGTGTATCAAAAAAGTTGTCCTAGCATAGCATATTTGCCCTTTGCTGTTTAGTCGCTCAATCATGTCTGAGTCTTTGCAACCCTGTGGACTATAGCCCGTCAGGCTCCTCTGTCCATAGGATTCTCCAGGCAAGAATCCTGGAGTGGATTGCCATTTCCCTCTCCAGTATTCCCCCCTTAAATTTCTGTAATTTTTTAATGGGTTTTAGAAGTATTGTTGGAAGTAAGGTGAAATGGGGTTGGGTGTTTCTGACATTTCCTGTACCTGAGAAAAATTCAGTATTTTATTTTTAAAAATTTAATTTTTATTTCTTTCAGGTCACTACATTAGTGATGTGTATGACATTAAGAAGCAGGCATGGTTTACATATAATGACCTAGAGGTATCTAAAATCCAAGAGGCTTCTGTGCAGAGTGATCGAGATCGGAGTGGCTACATCTTCTTTTATATGCACAAGTAAGAAGTGTTGCCCAGTCTGAAGTTTTTGGCTTAAAATCTAAACTCTTCTTTTTCCTGTAAGGATAAAATGTACCCATCAGTTAAACTGGTTGACAATTTATTTTTATTAGAACTCATATCTTGATATTTCCAAAATGTTTTTTCTCTTAACTCAGCATTAATTACTCATCTCACAGTAAAATGTAGATATAGAGCTTAAGAGCTTATTATGATGGAAGCTGTCCTATTATTGTCTTTCATTATATCAGCTAGAAGGTCTGAGTTACACAGATGGGAAATACATAGCCTTTCTATTAAAGCTAGTTGTTGCCATTCCCCCTCTAAGTATTTTCAAGAATCAGCACATGGGATTAAGATGATAATAAAATGAATAAGCTGCTTATTTAATACAATTTAGGCATCAAATGGGATAATGCAGGCTTCATCAATGTCTATTTTTCTGTCTGTCCTTGTATTTGCTCACTGAATTTACTGTTTAATTTTTTTGGTTTTATTTTAAGGGAGATATTTGATGAGCTGCTGGAAACAGAAAAGAACTCTCAGGCACTTAACCTGGAAGCGGGGAAGGCCACTCGTCAGGTTTCATGAGGAGCAAACCCCTGGGTTGGCAGTGTGCACTGCATATTCTCTCTTACTGCCACCCACCTCTCTTTCCTCTGCCTGAGAAGAATTTGGAACTCTACTTGATGCGGGAGCAACAAACAGCTCAGGGCCAAACCAAAAGACGGAAACTGCAGTTATGCGGAACGCTCCATATTAATTGTTTTATGGAAACTGGTCTCACATCTGTAGCTGATTATCCTTTTTTTTCTCCTACAAGAGTGGCACTTCCTTTTGTCTTAGGAATACATGTTGTAAATATATATATAAATATGTACATACACACATATTTGTGGAATGAATGGAGCCTTAAAGAGTTAGAATAGGCCACCAGAGTATGTCTCCTCAGAAT
Organism: Neotragus moschatus; assembly: GCA_006410615.1. Classification (NCBI taxonomy): domain Eukaryota; kingdom Metazoa; phylum Chordata; class Mammalia; order Artiodactyla; family Bovidae; genus Neotragus; species Neotragus moschatus. Next base: position 1,651,824 of record SJYA01000261.1, read on the forward strand.
TAATAGCACAGCAGTTTGGAAAAGAAAAGTTGTCAAAGAGTCCATTCACCTGAGGAATATATGAAGATATACATATCATTTGGCATTTAGCTTTTATGTTCCTTGAGTAATTTCACTCAAGTCTGATCTTTCATGTGTGTTTCTTATTAGTAAAGTTCACTGGAAAGCCAGCTCTCCATGTTACACTAATGACAGTTTGTCCTCCTGGCAAAGGAGGGGCATTTCTGCCATCTGACTTGAGGAGCTTTTATAAAAAAATATATATTTCATGGATTTGTAATGCTTTTGCTGTTTACATGCAGTCCCAAGAAATGGATTTTTGGTGCTTTGGAATGTGCTGTGTTGCCACATTTGATATTCATTGTACACTTTGTGTTTTCTTTCAAAATCCTTCACAGGGTATGTTCACTGTGTATCATCTGTATTGTGGTGAAGATAGAATCTTTTGTTTTTCTTGTGTGTTATTCTTCCATGGAGCAAGCATTACCCTAACAGACTGAAGCAGAACTGTAAGAGGTAGGAAAGTGATGTCCCAGTTGGGACTCCCCAACAAGAAAACCTAAGGAAAATAAAGAATACTAGCATCTCTATCTCCTAAACATAGAGAGGTCAGGAGGAGTATTCTTGTGTTCAAGCTGAAGCTCTGTACCACTAAAGCTGAAAGCCCTGCTGCAAAGGTGAAATTAAGCACGTGAGCTGCGGGAAAAGCTTAACCATTAATCATTTGCCTTGCTATTCAAACAGGGTGAGAATTAAAATGTGATAGGTTTAGGTAATTCCAGAAGCTAAGAAATAACAAAGGTGCATAATAGATTTATTACTTTCTAGGTGCTTTGAGTTGAGGTCAAATGGAGGTACAACATTTAAGTGAGTTATATCACTCAGCTGACATAACCTGCTTGGTTAAGCAGCTTGTGAAACCATATAAAGAATGAGTTGAGAGTAGATTCTCTTCCTAAAATAATTTTGTGAGCCCAGGAATCATTAGGATCACACAGAGTTAAGTATAGCAAAATGAAACCTTCAACATTTTCTTTCATTTTTAAGTCCATCATCACAGAAGATGTAACATCTTTTCTAGAAGATTGCCTTAAGAGAGCTCCAGCCCTACTCTTGAAACTTGGATATGTTCTGACATAATAACCTGTTCTAAAATACTGAATCTTTCGACTGTAAGTGGCCCCAGCACTTTTGCTTAACTACTGAGGAAAGCTTTGTCTCCTACCTGTTAATGGAGTGAATGTTCCAGAATGGTGTGGTGGTAGGATATGCAGGAGCGGTATAGAGCAGGGGAAAGTACTTGTTTAAAAAGCTAGCTTTTAAAATTTTGTTTCCACTGGGGAGCCTTTTTTTTCCCCTTGGGAAAAAAAGCTATTTTCTCGTATATGAGTGAAGTGGTAATCAAATTCTTTAGCTATTTATTACTTCTCTGTGTCTATACTTGAGAGTTTGAGAGAGATGCTTTTAAAAATGATTGGGAGTGATTTGACTTGAGTGGGTGCGTTTAGGGCATTTAAACAAATACAAGTGATGCCGTAAGCCTAGGTTGCCCATGAAGTATCCTTGTTTGACTTGCTTTTTGTAGCTTGTGTGTATGGTTTTGAAGTACACTTGGCTTAAACCTAATTTGATTTGCTCTTCATGTCTCGGGCAGGACTTACTAGATCAGACTAGGAGATGAGTTATCTCACTGCTCATATACTTGCATGTTTGGGACTTGAAGTTTCCTTGATACGTATGTTTTGGCCTGGTCAGCCTTCCTTTCTCCCTTCACTCCTTCAGCTATTACCCCTTTCACTACTAAGTTAATTTCTCATTTTGGTTCAGTGAAGGGTTAATGACTACAGATGGAAAACTCAGCTAGACCATATTGATGGGGTTTGTTTTTGTTTTTGTTTTTTTTTTTGAGCTGACAGTATTTAAAATTACTGGTAGATTATATTTTTTGTGCAGTTTGCTCAGAATCAGGAGATGGGGCACTTGACATGTTAGTGCCAGAAAGGGACAAAGTAGATAAGAACAGAGTGCTTCAGTTCCAGGCAGCTTGCACAATAACTAATATTCCTATTGAAAATACCAAATACGGTTATAATACTTTAAATGACTTTGAATTGAAACTTGACAGTACTTAATTTTACACAGTTCATCTTAATTGGAATATTTTGAAAGGGAAAATGAAACTAAAATTCAAACATTAATTCTTACCACCTAGTATTACTACAAAGGATTGGAAAGTTGCATGTGGCCAGATGTTACTATCATTTTAGAAGTCAAAACTATAATTTAGGCCTATAGGAAGATAGATTCTGTTGTGTCAGGAATATGTATGTGTGCACAAACTCTGAAGTTTTGTCTCAGCAGAATAGAATAAGAAGCAAATCCATGAATTACTCTTCTATTTATATTTTTATTCCAAGAGCTACTTGTTTACTTGCCATGGTCTGTGGTCTGTTAATTTCAGACCTAACTTAATGACTCAATAACAAATGTAAATATGTTTACATTTTAAGAAGTATACAGCGATACTTAAAGATCAGTTCATTAACTCTGGGAGGCAAGTACTAGATATTTCTTTATTTCTCTCCTTGATCAAGTGTAAAATTCTTCTAAAAGAAAAACTTGTAAGACCTCAGCAAGTGAATTCATGAATTATTTCTTCCATACTACAGTTACCATTATTTATCTATATAAATACAGCTCTACACATGTACAGCTGAATATGTAGTTGTATAATGAAAACTATTTGGAAACACCTAAATTAAAGAGATTCTTGGCAGTTTCTCATATGTAGTTGAGCATGACGAGTGTAGAGAGAGCATGGGGGTTGGAGACAGGGAAAGAAAAGGTACTTTGTAAACTCATCTGTGATCTCCTGAAAAGAGATTATACTAAGTAAAAATTACCCTTCTTCCTCTTTCTTCTCTGTCCTCTGGTGGATGCTCTTAGTCAGTACTTTTTGTCCTGTTTAAGTGATTCCCCTGAAGTGGTCTTTTATTTTATATCAGGGAAGCAGAGCTGGATCTCCAAGTGGAACTTGTATACACATGGAGATTTTCAGAAAAGTCACCAGCAACCCAGTACTAGATGCAAGTCACATAAAAGTGTCCCCCCCCCCCAAAAAAAAAAAAAACAGATATACCTTTTTCTTTTTCCCCATCTTGCTTTACACCAAATAATGCTCTTTAAGTTGTGTACAAAAACTAAACAGATTTCTTCCCTCTAACATCTTTCTGATGTGTTACTTTAGAATTCTAATTTTGTCTCTATCAGTGTCTTATTAACATCTGAAAAAAAAAATATATATATATATTTTATTGGAAGACAATAGTTTGTTAGGCCTTGAGAATTTTGTGACAGGTTTCTTTTGCCGTGTCTCACCACGACCACTGACTCCTTTATGGCATGCTTTGATTAATAAACTTCAGACAGACTCTTTTGTTGTATCAGATATACACAGTAAATTTTCCTTTCCATGTGTGCTATCTATCTGAGGTTTTGAAGTTTAAAAAATGTGCCAGTATGGATATAAGCAGTTGATTTCAGTCATTTGGACTTAAAAAGTACAGAGGTTTGAAGTAGATGTCCACTGCTGTCTGAATAACATAGATGAGGGTCTGGATCAGGACTGGAGTTCATTGGGTCCAATGCCAAAACAAGCAATCATCTGAACTGGTCTGTCTCAAGAACAGAGGGGTGGAAGAGAGACACACCTCTCGTCTTTTACCCCCACTCTATTTTCCTTCCATCTCCAACTTCTCTGGCCTGTCTCAGTGTTGTTTATTTATGCTACAGAGAGGAGAACAGAAGTAAGCTTCTTAATCTTTACCTAGTTGAGCCACTACCAGGTTTGCTGGCAGCTTTGGCCACATTGTTTGTGAGGTGATTTTCTTTGCATTCGGAGTGACTTTTGATTCTGATTCTTTGTTATTTTGTATGGAGCGGCACTTTATCTGTGTTTTAGCAGAACTGTTCCTCTGTACCCTTTACGGTTTTTTCTTGTTTTTTGTTTACCTTTTAAATTATGCATAGAGTTTTTTTGTGTGTGAAATTAAAGCCTTTATTAACCTTGTGTTGTTCGACTGTTTATTTCTGAGAAGGACACATTCCTGCAGACACTTAACCAATTGTTGAAGTTGTGAAAATCACATTCTATTGGTCTTCTGACTTGGACTTTGAAGCAACACTGTTGCACCTTATAGGGAGTGGGACGGCACACCTAGTATGGCTGAGTCAGCACCAACCTTCTCTAATTTCATCTGAGGAGTCTGTGAAGCTCTGCAGAGGTTCTGCATGACAGTTTTTAAACCCGACATTGGCCTAAACTGTGCTCTTCCTTTGCCTTACTATTAAGAGTATCAGGGAGAAGGTGAAATAGTGTTTGCATTTCATACTTGCTGTTAGGCCTCTAGCCCAGGCCCAGTGGGTATGTGGCTCTTGCTGGGTACTGGTTAGTGAGTGTTGTGAAACCTCCTAAATAGGGCCATCACCTGGACCATTCAGCTCTTCCAAAGAACATGTCCCTTTAACTTATCACCTAAGGAAGGCAGTAAGAAAATACATGTGAAAAGGAAAAGCCATCACTCTGGGAAAGATGTAAAACTGAAAAATACTTCAGCCCACCTGCCATGATTAAAGGTGAGCCTTGATAAAAGCCTAGGGGAGGCTCGCCATAACTAAGGTTCCATGGAGTGCTGGGTTGCTCCTCAGAAGGGAAAGCACTAGAGCAGAATGCTTTGAAAGTGATTCAACACCCCTGGATAAAAACAGTGCAACCAATTTCCTGAGAGCTGAAATTGGGACTACAGTCTCCTTATGGAGGAATCATCTTTCTGGAGGAACAGGTAGATTACTAAACAAGCGGCATCACCACAGACTGCAGGTTTTGACTTCAATTCACTGATACCAGTAACAAAATGAAGCTCTGCAAGCAGGGTAGGGTACTGCTTTAAACTACAAGCTACTTTTGCTTCTCAAAACAGTCCTTTTTCTTTCTTCAGATTTTGTTGCTTCCATCGAGGCAGAGCCGAGAAGGCAGAAGGAGTCATCCCCAAGGCCCGGGTGAAATCATCAATGGACAGGTGCTCCTAGAAGAGGAGAGGGACCAGAGGGTCAGCTTCTTGCTTAGAGTTGGCTCTGATGAGTCACAGAGGTGTAGCACAGAAATCAGACGACTAGCAAAAAGAGGCAACATGGTGAGGGTCAGGAAAGGGACAGGGATGGGGGAGGTGGCATTTCTTTCCAATCTGGCGCTGTTCTGCTCTGTAGGATTGCCCTGGAGAAAGTTTCTTTGACTCCTGCAGAGAGCCCTGAATTGAACAGCTACTTTATGGTTAACACCTGTAGGTGGAGTTCAAGCTCAGGTGAATATGAAGCTCTGGTTTTCTAACCTGTTATCCTTTGCCTCCCACGTCTGGGCATTTTCTGCTCAAGGCTCCTGGAAGCCCTTCCCAATCCCCCAGGCAGGGTGGTGGAGCACTTTGTTTTAGAAGAAGGTCCCTGACAGCTATGGTTGTGTCCATGGTCTGCAAATGCTTTAAGTTCCCTCTGTCACCCAAGCTGGCTTTGCAGCTTGGTTGAGACTTCTGGACTCTGACCCCCAGGTAAGATAGCAGGGACTGCCCATCCCAGTGGACTTGTATCTTTCCACTGATCCTGTTCTTGAACCCTGCAGTCCTGCCAGCTGATTACTAGTCTCACCCATGCCCACATCCGCCTCTCTGTGGTTTACTCATGGGTACTCGGATTGTCCTTCTTGCTACTGCCTGCAGTGAGACCCACCACCCCACTGTTCACTGTTACTGGCCCTCCCTTCTGAGTTTGGAGCAGCCAGAGAGCGTGTGCACTCTCCCCACTTAGCCTGGAACCCTCAGCTCTTCTATAAGAGTGCACACTGTTCCCACAATTTAATCATCAGTGACAACAAAATTTTTAAAAGAATCTAAGCTTTTCAGTCCATCCTAAAGGAGATCAGACCTGGGTATTCATTGGAAGGACTGATGCTGAAGCTGAAACTCCAATACTTTGGCCACCTCATGTGAAGAGTTGACTCATTGGAAAAGATCCTGATGCTGAGAGGGACTGGGGGCAGGAGGATAAGGGGACCACAGAGGATGAGATGATTGCATGGCATCACCAACTCGATGGACGTGAGTTTGGNCATCCTAAAGGAGATCAGACCTGGGTATTCATTGGAAGGACTGATGCTGAAGCTGAAACTCCAATACTTTGGCCACCTCATGTGAAGAGTTGACTCATTGGAAAAGATCCTGATGCTGAGAGGGACTGGGGGCAGGAGGATAAGGGGACCACAGAGGATGAGATGATTGCATGGCATCACCAACTCGATGGACGTGAGTTTGGGTAAACTCCGGGAATTGGTGATGGGCAGGGAGGCCTGGCGTGCTACAATTCATGGGGTTGCAAAGAGTTGGACATGACTGAGCGACTGACCGCTTCTACCATGGTGAGGTGGTCTTGATTCCGTTTCTTATATTCAAAATTAGTGATCTATTTAGCTTTTAAAAAAAAAAAAGGCTAATGCATGTTTTCTTAGACATTGCAAAATTCCCCTCTATAGGGTGGTAACATTCTGCCCTCACAGAAGAATAATATATGTTGTTCCACAGCCTTACCAACAAAGTTCACTGTCATTATTTAGCCTCCTTTTAATCACCCGGCCCAATAATATTGGCTGCCCTTCCCTTTAGAAATACTTTCTGTGTGTTATGTGATATGACAGTAAGAGTAGGACTCAGAAGATCTGACTCTTACTCTGACTTGGCTACTAACTGGGAAAGTCAATTCCCTGCTCTGGATCTGAGTTTTCTCAGGTGTAAAACAAACAATGACAATAACAGCTTACACATACAGAACACTTCCTATGTACCAAGAGCTGGGGAAATAATATTTGTAATATTATTAAGAATAATATATGCTATTAGGATCATCCCAATATTACAGCGAAGACACAGGTAATGCATAAAGGGGTCTAAAGGTGTCAGGAGGATGCAGACATTCTAGAAACAATACCCTTATGCGTATATTGGGCTCAAACCTGTAACAGACTCAGATGTTCCTGGAGGAAATAGCCAACTCACATCTATAGGTTCCTTAATTCATTTCTAAGGCTTCTTTATGGTTTATCGTACACAGGGTAAATTTTCTCTCAGTACCCTCTCAAGCTAGATTTGCAGTCTCTTTTGAATCTTCATGAAGAGAGAATGAATATTAGAAATGTGTTTTTTTAAAACATGCCCTTCTTGCTTGCCAAACTCTCTCCCCCAAGTGGTCCACACAGACAGCAGCTGCTCTACCTGAGGGACCCTGTGCTGACTAGTCTCTTCCCTGGCACACCTCTGAATTGCCAGCCCACCATACACATAGTGATATTTCAACCTGGATGTCTCCCCAGTGCCACTAAACTCATGACTGTCCCTGTCTTAAGCTGGGTGTGACCCAGGGTTTTTTTTTACTCTCGGAAAATGACACAATTATCCCCCATCTCATGACTTTTATCCAGTCATTACAAAGTGTTGCTGATTTAACCTAAATATTTCTCTAAACCATCTCCACCCATCCGCACCCATTCTTGGGCTTCCCAGATGGGGCTAGTGGTAAAGAACCTGCCTGCCAGTGCAGGAGGGATAAGAGACATGGATTCAATCCCTGGGTCGGGAAGATCCCCTGGAGGAGAGAGCAGTATTCTTGCCTGGAAAATCTCAGGAACAGAGGAACCTGACAGGCTACAGTCCATAGGGTCACAAAGAGTCGGACACGACTAAAGGAGACTTAGCAAGTCCATTCTTCACTGAGCAACTAGAGTGGGCTTTGGAAAATGTAAACCTGATGGCCATTCCCTTGCTTCACCCATAATAGTTCCCCTTTACTTGTCCCCTGGACACCACCCTCTCCATCCTGACAAAAAAGGTGCTGCCCAGTGCCCTCTCCACCCAGCAGCTGCCCCTCCCCAGCTCCCCACATCCCTTGCTCTGGCCACCTTGCCCTTTCACCCAAGCTGTGTTTACATCCTACATCTGGGCTTCCATGGATACTGTTCCCTTCTCCAAGAATATCCAACTCTGCCTGAATAATTCCCATTCATCTTTCAAGAAAAAAATCTCTGACTAAATCAGGCTCTGACCCACCTCCCTTCGGCTGGGATCCACGCCCTCAGGAAGCTCCTCTGTGGGCTTGTTCACCAGCTGCTCCAAGGGAAAGATGGGTAGAGGTCCGGAGCTGAGGTTGCTGTTAGCATTGAATGCATCTGGTTTAGAGCTTGTGAGCTCCTAGGGAAGAAACAGAAAACAGTGTTACTTCAGCTGGTTTGTGGCTGCCTCCCAGGCTGCATTTTTCTCTAAAGTCAACGATGACCCTAGGGAACCTTCAAGAAGCCCTCCGTGGAGTTCCTTGGCAGTCAAGGGGTGAGGAGCCAGCACATTCGCTGCTGAGGGCCCACATTCAATCCCTGGTCAGGGAACTATGATCCCACAAGCTGCACAGTGTGACCAAAAAAATATAAGCCTTCCATGACCCCTGCCTCCCACTGTCCACATACATATACATACACTCTTCATAAGAATATGGCATTTTGGACAGGATCCACAAGCTAAAGCTTGGAGGTCTATATTTAACCAAAGCTGGTTGGCTCTATGACCAGCTTTGAAAAACACGTCAACAAAACTTTTGTTCTATGACTTATAAACTTCTCTATGGCTACCCCTAATGTTCGAGGTCTACCTTGGACATTTATGACCTTCTTTCTCTTATCTGATATGAAACTGTCAACCATAAATTCTCTTAGCCTTGACCTAACTACCTACACTTTCCTGCCTGCACCATTAGTCAACCAAGAAGGGTTAGTTGAGTGCCAAGGGGTTCCCAGGCTGTGGGTGGGTCTGAGGAATTCACATTTTATCTGCTGATAACCCTGGTGTGCTTGGGAAATTGCTCTCACGTACTGGCCACAATTCTGCAGAGTCTACTTGGTCTTATCTCCCCTGCAAGCCTGTGAACATCTTTGATTTCATATTTCCACGTTCTAAGCCTGTAAGCTGAACATATTTCTATGAACTAACTGAAAGATTGAAGGAGAAGGTTTTTCTACCTGGAGAAGGGTGATGATAGTAGAGAAATCATTACTTTTCCAAGCATGGTCTGAGGACTAACTGGATCAAATTACCTGGGCCCTTTGTGAAAAACACGTATTAATGGATCTCAACCCAATTCTACAACCAGAAGTTGAGGAAATAGGACTTTGGGATTTCCTTCTTTGTGGATGGGGGGCACACGGCTTGTGGGATCTTAGTTCCCTGACCAGGGATCAAACCTGTGCCTCCTGCAGTGGAAGCACGGAGTCCTAACCACTGTACCACCAGGGAAGTCCCAGAATCTTCATTTCAATAAGCTTCCCCTACCCCCAAGTTTCCCATCACCCAGACTCTTACACATGATAAAATTTGGGGACCATTTCACTAGGGAATGGAAGAGACAAATCCGCGTGAGACATTGAAGTTAAATAACAAGAAGAACTTCCAGGAGAAGAAGGAGAAAATGATAGAAAGAAAGCAGAAGACCCTGGCACCTTCTCTGGAGCTTTCTCAGCTTTCATGGGTCTGACCACTGTCAGTGGACACTGTGGGGGCCCCTGCCGCCTGCCCCATACTCACAGCAGTGATCTGGCTCCAGTCTCCAGAGTTTCCAAGCTCTGCCTTCAGGTCCTCATAGGATTTGGAGTTCTGCATATAAAGTAAGTGACAAATTAGACCTGGGTTTCAGCAGAGGAGACAGGACCATTTTCCTTCAGGCATTGAAAGCTGCTCTAGGGCCAAGGGGCGATGAGAAGGGGAAGGGGGAGTCAGAGGGAGGCTAGAGCCTGTCCCTGGAAAACCTGGTTGGATGGTAAGGATGAGCATGAAGGGCTGACAGGTAACTGGCTGGGGCAAGGGACTATTTGCCTCACTCAGCCCACCATGGACATGGAAAGTATGATCTTTCCCCACCCTCTGAGTTTAAAAAGCTGCATGCAGCCTTGGAAACCCTACCCATATTGTGGGGGACTCAGGGGTCGTGGAGAACTCAGGAGCTCCCCTCAGAGCCTGGAGGGGACACTGTCACAGAGGAGTGAAAGGAATAGAGGGGACCTTGGCTCCATGGGGAGCTCTATCTCCACATCCCAGCACTTGGCAGCAAGCATGCCACATTATGAGTTCCAGGTATGCTGACAGCATGAACTAGTGAGTAAATGAATGAATGAATGAGTCTGAGAAAGAAGCCAGCACAGATCTGAGGGGGGAAGACCTGCCAGAGTTGTTGATATGGGACACTGATCTGGGTTTGAGAAGTTCAGGACACATGCAGAATTGAGATTTGTTGGGATCCATCATCAAGACTTAACTTAGTTCATCAAAGACTGAATTTTTTAAATGCATTTGAGGAAATTAAGCTCTCAGTTTCCCTAACCTCAGCTGTTGTGCCAGTTTTGTGTGCCCAAAGCCACCAGGGCAATACTCATTCTACCTTAGCTTTCCTTCTTCCTGCAGAAAACCTTCACTGTGATTTGTGGTTTAGTCACTGAGTTGTGTCCTACTGTTTGCTACCCCATGAACTGTAGCCTGCCAGGCTCCTCTGTCCATGGGATTTTCCAGGCAATAATACTGGAGTGGGTTGCCATTTCCTTTTCCATTTTGAGAACCTGCCCTCTGCTTCTCTCTGGGGCCTGTTTAGGAAAATTCTGTGGAGGTCTACTTCATGTTCCTCAGGTCAGGACCATGTATAGGACCCATTTTGCTTAGAATTTAGTGCTAGAAGACACATATTTAGACATGTAGAACTGATGTGTTTGGAGGACCCGCCAATGCCATCTCATAGAAGTTTCCGCAATGATGATGGACGTTCTTTTTCTGTGCTATCCATGTGGCAACCACCAGCCACACATGACTAGTGAGAAATGTAAGAAATCAATTCTTTGATTTTCCTTAATTTCAATTCATTTGCATTTAAATAATCAGTACAGCTCTTCCCAATAATGTCCAGGAGCTTTGAGCTAAATCTAGTGTACAAGCAAGACACTGTCATTAGCCTAAATTTTTGATGGACTTCCCTCCCTCTCCCTTACCAGTGGGCCTCATAGTCTTCCTGCAGCCTTACTGTCCATTCTAAGTCTCTTCAAGCCCCTTTACAAATATGTCATCTATCCCAATGAACAGAAAAACCCAGGAGTCTACCCTGGCCTCCTCGTATGTGCCATGAAGGATGTGCTGGGATGGGAGGACCAGGTGGGCTGGGTCCACTCACATTCCACTTGAAGGGATCCCAAGCCAGGAACCACCCTGTGAAGGTCGGGGGCTCGTGCCCTTGCTTCACCACAATTATGGGGGTCTCAAGGTCCCGGCCGCTGGGGTGGGTCTTGAGATATTCCTGCACTGTGGTGGCTGCGGCTTTCTTCTCGTCCTCATTGGCATTCTTCCCAATCCAGAAAAAGACCTGTGGAGCATCCCAGAGTCAGTCTCCCCTGCCCTCCCTCGGCTCACCCAGGCTCAGACATCCTGCTGTGGACCCTGACCTTGGGCAGGCCCCATCCGGCCTTAACTTTGCCTCTGGAAATTGGGGTTGGACAGATGCCCTCTACTTTGATATTCTGTAGATGTGTGACTTCCAGCTTCTTCAGAGTCAAAGACCCCCAGAAACACTCCTCTGCCTCGTGAAATCAATTGGACTTTGGGAGAAGTACACGTCGTGCCCTGCAGCCCCACTGGGCATCCTCCTCTCCGACCTGCCTTCTTCTTTCTTATGCTCCTGCTGTTCATAACCCCAGTCTCAGAGAGAATGTATATGGAAGCCAAGAAAACATCAAACCTTACCTATCCTGAAAGCCACTATTTCTTGGCCCTGGGGATTAGGGTGTTTGGAAGGGAGGTCCCCAGGCCTCAAAACTACCTGGTCCCAGACATCTAGCAGGAAAACATCATCCTCTTCCAAGTCATCCTGATTGAAGTCAGGGATCTCTGTGGCCAGGAAGCGCCCGGTCTGGTTGGAACATTCAAAGAGCCGGGGAGTGATGACCAAGTTTTCCTCCTGCAGTCTGCAAGGCAGAAAGGAAATTGTGTCGGAAAGCTCATCTCCTAGGAAAATGCTCTTTCTTCTGATCACACCAGAAGTCCCCCATCCTACCAAGAGTCCCCCATCCTACCAAGAGTCCAGGAGCCCTCCAAAGGAGAAATTCCCACTACTCTCCCAGGACAAGCATTTCTTGGGCTCTTCTATAGTCCTGTTAGGAAGTTCTTCCTAATATTTTTCCTCTATCGCTCCTGCTGCTAATATAGTACATGCCCTTTTGCTTTTGAACTGAGGAAATGGTGGACCATGGACCTTCTTCAGAAAACTAGGCTTACAACTTGTGTTCCTCAGCATCTGGTCCTGTGGCAGCATTGAAGGACAGTGGGTGATGGGACCCTGGCATCTTCCTCCCAAAGGGCACACCTAGAGTCCCGCCCCTCTCTTTGAGCTGCCTCCTCTGGGTGTGCACTCCCTTTACAGGAAATATCCACCCCAGGCCCTAGGAGTTCCACAGTAAGTAGCACAGACACAGCCCCTGTGCCAAGAGGCTCCCAGAGCCCCGGCTGCCCCTTCCTCATCTGGTAGCCCTGTGAGCCCAACACACAGAGTCCTCAATCCACATCTGCTGCAGGCTCTGGGTGATGCGGGTAGAGGTGCTGGGAGGCTCTCCAGCCTCAAAACGTGAGCTGGAGGTCGAGGGACCTGCGAATTACCTCTTGGTGCTGGCATAGGGAGCCTTCCCACCCAGGGCCATCCAGAAGTTTGCCGGCTCCTGCCCCTCCACCACCACTTGCTTCTCAGTCCGGGAGACAGTGTCAGCAACCATCTTGGCCATCTCGCGCTCATCCCCACTGCAACCCTGGAAAAAGGGAGGGTGGCTGTGTTGGGGGAGTCCACCTCCAGTGCCCCGCCTCCCCCTCCTTCCACCATATTCACTGGCTTAGAGCTCCCGGGCCTGAGAGGCTCTCCTGGATCAAGGCCCTGCGCACACAGCCCAGCATCCCTGATGCTCCAAAGGAGGGCAGAGGAGACAAGAGAGGCTGCCCTCCCAGTGGACAGTGGAGGCCTCCAAGAGACTGAGTCCTCATGACAGAGATAAAGGGGGAGGTAGCAACAGGCACACACAGGGAGAGTGAGAGGGCCCAAAACATAAGGACAGGGGACTTCCCTGGTGGTCCAGTGGCTAGGACTCTGTGCTTGAAATGCAGGGGGCCTGGGTTTGATCCCTGATCAGGGACCTAGAGCCCACATGTTGCAACTAAGATCCAGCATAGTCAAATAAGTAAATTAAAAAAAAATTTTTTTAATGGACTTCCTCGGTGGCATCGTGGATAAGAATCTGCCTGTCAATGCAGGGACCGCAGATTCGAATCCTGGTCCAGGAAGATCCCACATGCCACGTGTACCACAACTACTGAGCTTGAGCTCTAGAGCCCAAGAGCCACAACTAACGATCCTCTGTGCCACAATTATTGAAGCCCTCAAGCCCTAGAGCCAGCAGGTCACAAGTGCTGAGCCCCAGGGTTGCAGCTGCTGAAGCCCGTGTGCCTAGAGCCTGTGCAAGAGAAGCCACTGCCGTGGGAAGCCTGTGCACCACAACTAGACAGCAGCCCGCGGGCAGCAGTGCAGATCCAGCGCAGCCATGCATAGACGCAGCTCAGTGCGCGTGGTGACCTCAGGCGAGGGTTTAAGAAAACATGAAGACGGGCCAACACAGGGACAGACAGGCGTCACCAGAGACAGAGAAAGACCTACTCAGACACAGGGGCCGATCCAGTGCTGAGGAGGCGGGAGGCGGGGCCAGGGGCAGCTGAGAAACCAGGAGGCGGGACCTATGGGGGGGGGGGGGGAGTTGGCGCGGGAGGCCACTCAACTCTGCACACACCTTCCCACACCACAAGTAGCAGCAGGACTGAGTCTTGAGAATGAAGACGTCGTTGGAGTTGAGGGAGGTGGCCCGGGGTGGGACCTCAAAGGCCTTGGTGTTGTTGGCGCTGGTTCCTCGGACCTGGAATAGCCGGGTGGAGGGCACAGGCTCCACGTTGTTGGCCCGGGATGTGCCTCCCTACAAGGAGAGACGAGCAGGAGTAACTTAGCCAAGATGGTCGTCTGATACACCATCACCTGACTAGTCTTCCCAAAACATTGCTTTGGTCACAGGCACTCCCCTGCGCCTGACAGCTTGGTTCAGACTAGAACCATTCGAAGTCTACAGACCAGAGCCCAGCTTTCAGGGGGTCACTTGAGGCTCACATGAGGAGGCAACCTGCCATTTGAGGGTCACTCTCAGCTCTCTCCAAACCCTCCATTGAGCTCAGCCAAACTTCCCATGGTTCCCCACAGGGCCTTTCCCCTGGGCCTTTGTCCTGGCTATGCCTCGGCATCACCCTCATTTTAACCGTGCTGAGCTCTGACCCCCAATGTCAAAATCTCCTCCCAACCCTCTTTCCACCATGGACTCTATGCCTGTTCACTGATCACTGTATTCACATGCCCCTTTGAATGCAACGTAGTTCTGGCATTTAAGCACACATGGAACAACAGAGTGGTTTCAAATTGGGAAAGGAGTACGTCAAGGCTGTATATTGTCACCCTGCTTATTTAACTTATATGCAGAGTACATCATGAGAAACGCTGGGCTGGAAGAAGCACAAGCTGGAATCAAGATTGCCAGGAGAAATATCAATAACCTCAGATATGCAGATGATACCACCCTTATGGCAGAAAGTAAAGAAGAATTAAAGAGCCTCTTGATGAACGTGAAAGAGGATAGTGAAAAAGTTGGCTTAAAACTCAACATTCAGAAAACTAAGATCATGGCATCCAGTCCCATCACTTCATGAGAAATAGATGGGGAAACAGTGGAAACAGTGTTAGACTTTATTTTGGGGGGCTCCAAAATCACTGCAGATGGTGACTGCAGCCATGAAATTAAAAGATGCTTGCTCCTTGGAAGAAAAGCAATGACCAACCTAGGTCAAGCTATGACCAACTAAGGTCCATCTAGTCAAAGCAATGGTTTTTCCAGTGGTCATGTATGGATGTGAGAGTTGGACTATAAAGAAGGCTGAGCACTGAAGAATTGATGCTTTTGAACTGTGGTATTGGAGAAGACTCTTGAGAGTCCCTTGGACAGCAAGGAGATCAAACCAATCAATCCTAAAGGAAATCAGTCCTGAATATTCATTGGAAGGACTGATGCTGAAGTTGAAGCTCCAATACTTTGGCCACTTGATACAAAGAACTGACTCATTTGAGAAGACCTTGATTCTGAGAAAGATTGAAGGCAAGAGAAGGGGATGACAGAGGATGAGATGGTTGTATGGCATCACCGACTCAATGGACATGAATTTGAGTAAACACCAGGATCTGGTGATGGACAGGGAAGCCTGGCATGCTGCAATCCATGGGATCGCAAAGAGTCAGACATGACTGAGCAACTGAACTGAACCGAACTGAAGCACACACTGCCTTAGACTGTTGATTCACTGCTTGTTCAGCAAGATGGTAAACAGCATTAGATGGCATTCTTCTCCCCCTCGGTGCTTTGCAGAGGGCTGTGTACTTAGTAAGTGTTCAATAAATAGGTTATTGCTAAAGGAATGCAAGAGATGGCTATTTCAACAGGGAAGTCTGCTCCATGTTATTTGGCAGCCTGAATGGGAGGGGAGCTTGGGGGAGAATGGATACGTGTATATGTGTGGCTGAGTCCCTTTGCTGTTCTCCTGAAACTATCACAACATTGTTAATTGGCTACACGCTGATACAAATAAAAAGTTAAAAAAAAAAAAGTGCCAGTGCACCTTAGGTTCATCATTCGGCAAATCTATCCAAAATAACTTCTTTTTTTCATCTAAAGAGGAGTTGGGGTGTGGAGAGTAATAGTCTTATACATGCTAAGTGTTTATTAAATGGATTTTTTAAAAATGTTGAGTAGTTGTTTCTATTTTCATTGCACATAGGTGATGAGCCTCAAACAGTCCCCTCCCAGGAAGAGTGGGCTGCCCCCTAGCCCTGTCCCCCACCCCACATCCTCTCCCCTGTTTCCTGGAGCCCACCCCACCTCACTGCCGCACCTGGTAGACCACCATGCGTCCCTTGAAGATGGACATGAGGTGAGGCGGCTCCTTGCCCATTGGGACCCGGATCTGGACCGGTTCATTGTTGTACTTCTGGTCCAGGATGACGGCTTGATAGGCGGAGGCTGTGATTTCATCCTGACTGGCCTGGCTGCCCTGGGAATGTGCAGGGTGGGAAGGGTGAGGCCAGCCCCCAGTTCTGACTTCATATCCAATTCTGACTGGTCCTAAACCCAACTGTCTTCCCCACCAATCCCCACCCTGAACACAACCAAAATCCACTCCTCAACACAGACCTCAACTGTGATCCCAGCCCCACATCTAATCTTTCTCCAGCCTCAGTCCACCCAACCCACCTGACCCCCAACCTCCTCTCCTGCTTACTACACCCCTATCCCCCACTCACCCCCAGCACCCCCAAACATCTCCCACTCCCTCGCATCTGGACATAGAAACCCACAGTCAGAGCGGGTGAAGAGAAGCCAGAGGAAGCCATGGAAGTTGGAAAGGAGACTCAGACAGCCAAAGGGGAAGGGTTGTGTATGGGGGTACCCAGCGTCAGGGGGATCTCCCAGCCAAAGCAGTTCCAAAATGGAAAGTGGGTAAGATACCCACCACCAGAGGTATTCAACTCAAGGGCGATGGCCGCTTGGCAGGGGTATAGTGAAGAGGGGTTGAGCAGCTGCGATCTGAACAGGGTGGAGTGGGGCCTGACCTGCCAGACGTAGAGCAAGTAGTGAGGCTTCTCGCTGATGAGGTAGGTGTAGAGCAGCAGGTAGCAGTCGCCCCCAAAGAAGTGGCCAAGCCACTTGGTATCCACAGGCACCAGCTCTAGGTTCTCGATGCGCCACATCTGGGGCCAGTACCAGGCTGGTGTGAGGTCCAGGACAGACTCCACCAACCCCGCCCCCAGCCCGGGCGTCTCTCCCTGTCATACCTGCACCTCCCCACTCCCATCGTCCACCATCTTCTGCTGGGCAGCCACCTGAGGCTGGACGTGCATGGACGTGGCATCAAACTTCACCTGTTCCACCTTGGCTGGAGTGAGGGGGGAAATCATGACACCCAGGGTCGCCAGCTGAGTTCCCCCAGGTTCTCTCAACAGCCCTGAGTGGGAGCTGCAATTCTTAGACCCATCTTACAGATGAGGCAACTGAGGCTAGAGAGATTCGGTGGCTTATCCCAGGTCACACAGCTAGCCAGTGGCAGAGCTATAACATAGAACCCTATCTCCTTCCCGTAAGACTCGTGTTTCATCGGGGCCTACCAGAGCAGCCACGGGAGGGACATTTTCTTCTCCCCCGGGCACGTGGCATGGAGCTTGTCCACAGCAAATACTGTCTGGAAGACTGGAGATGTTTGGGTTTGGGCTCTGAGGAGACCCAACACTACTCCAAATGAAAGGTGAGTTGTTCTCAGCTCCCTTTCTGTGACAACTCTTGAGGTTATCCAAGTCCCTTTGTGTCCATGCCCCTCCACCTGGGGAGCCCAGAGTCAGGGTGAAATGTGCCCAAGAGGAGTGTTCAAGGAGGGCAGGAGGCAGGTCCAGTGCTCTCCTGGCCCCACTGCCTGCTTCCGGCCCCAGCCCACCTCAGGCCAGCCCTCACCCACGGAGCCCACGGTGTGGGTTTTGCCTAGGCCAGTGGTCCGGTTGGGTACTGTCCACTTCTGGAAGAGCTGCTGAAAGACAGCTGACTCGGCCCCGTCATTCTGTAGCTCCACCTGTGTGCTCGGTGGGTACTGCTTTGCTTTGATAAAGTTCTGGGAAGAGAAGGAGGAGGCTGGGGTGTGTCCTTCCCCCAGCCTCCACCCCGCAACAGGAGCCAAAGCCTGGCTGTAACCCCAATCAGATCTACCACTAACCTGCCCTGGCCCCACGCCTAAACCAGACTCTAATCGCTGTCCCAGTGCTGACCTCAAATCCAGTCCAGCTGACTCCCACCCCAGGTCACACCAGACTCCACCTCAAACCTAACTCTGATCTCAACCCTGAATCTAACACTAACCCCCAAACCCACTTCAGACCCCCCACTCCAAGGCCAAACCTGACCCAAACCTGACTCCAGCCTCCATCTCCAAACTTGAGCCCAACCCCCAATCCAACGTTGATCCCCAGCCAGTTCAGGGTTACTGACTCCAGCTCCTACAATGACCCCAAACTCTGACTTGGCCTCAGCACCATGCTGACCCACCCCGCTTCTTGTAAGAAGGCTGGCCTCCATTTCTTCCTCCCTTTTTGGAGCCAAGCTCAAGGAGCAAACCCTGAGGAGGCTCCCTTTTTGTGACGATTCTTGAGGTCACAGGGTGGTTAGCTTCCTGGAGGGCAGAGAACCCCCAAGATGACCCCCAGGAGCTAAGTCAGGCCCAGAGCCACCCCTGGCCTTTGGCACCCACTGCCCTCTCCCTGCTGGGTGGCCTCTGCCCTCCTCCAAGTTCTCCTCCTTGAGGCCCAGACCCACCAGCGCCTGGTTCATGGCTTCCTTCTTCTCCTGGGCATTGGCATTCTTCCCCTTCCACACATAGATCTTTAGGCCTCCCTGGTCCAGGATGTAACAGTCCTGGAGGCGGGAGAGAAGGCACAGGGCGAAAGCCTGAGGGCGCAGGCTGGGGGAGCTGCAGACACAGACGTTCGCCTCTTGTGACCCCACCCCGACCACCCCAGGCCCCTGGTGGAGAGTGGACAGGGGGCAGGTGGGTGATGGGGAGCTGGGGCTGGGGCACCCCGGACCCTCTCACCTCGTGACTGAGCAGGTTTTGTGTGAGTGGCCGCGTGGCGATTTCCCTGACCACCACCTTTCCCTCTGAGTCAGACACACTGCAGGATAAAGATGCGGCATAGACAAGGAGGATGCTGGACACTCGCCCTGGGGTCTCCTCCCCCACGAGGCACCCCCTGTGCCAGGGGGAGCCCCGCACAGCCGCGCACTCACTGGTACAGCTTGAGGGCAGCCTTGAGGGCCGGCTCCACCACCGTGTCGGCCACGGCGGCCTTCAGCTCCTTCCGCTGGCCCAGCACGTGGTTCATGATCTCCATCAGCTGCGGTGAGGCCTTCTCGTCCTCCCCGTCCACCACGCCCACGTAGGTGCGCCCACCCCGCTCCTGGTCGCGGATCTCCTTGGCCAGGTTCATGCCCTGCAGGGAGGCCCCGGGACGCATGAAGGCTGGCAGAGGGGCAGTGGACAGTGCAGCATTCGCCACCCCAAACCACACCTGGAGAGCCCAGCAGCCCCAAAGGGGGAGGCACCTGCCCGGCACTTCTTTTCAAGGATGGGACCAGGCTTTTAAGATGTGTGTCAGGAAGCCAAGCTAAAACCTCAGGAAGAGCAGTTTTCTTCATGAGCAAGAGGGGATCTGGTGGCAGGGTGGAACTTGCTAGGCCTTCGGTTTCGCTTCAAAGTTTTGCATGAGAGGTGAGCCCTGAAGATCACAGTCCTATCTCTTTGTCCCAAAGCCGTGTACACACACCCTCACACACTCACACACACACAAAGCCTCACATGGGCTCACACATATGTGCACAAACACACACACACAACCTGGCTCACTCTCTCAGCCCAGCGTCTCCTGTCCAGTTCTCAGCCTTTCCACTCCGGCTCCCTCCCCTCTCCACTGCTCCCTTCAGCCCACTGCCCCCCCTCGCCAGCCCCACATTTCTGTTTCCAGCCTAGCCCTATTTATCCAGCTCCCAAGACAGCCCCATTTTAAGATGCCCCAAACCCAACCTTTTCTCCCCAACTCTGTTGCTCCCTGATCTTTCCATTTCAGAAAATGGGACCCTGCCCATCCCCACAAAAAGCACAACCTTTGACTTCTGTCTCTCTCCTCTCTTGTCACCCCCTACCTGACATACGTCCTGTGATTCTACCTTCCCAGCCTCCTCCTCACCTAGGCATGTGCCCTCAGCCCCTCCGCTCCCCTCGCCCCTCAGCAGTCAGAGTGCCCTTCAGTGGCAACCCAGGCACTGAGAACAAACCTCAACCCTCTCACACAGCTTCCTAACCACATAGCACGTCCTGTGAGACACCCCCACTCTCCTTTCCAAACTCCCCAAAGTCCCCGTTTCGGGCTTCATATGAGCTGGAAGGTTGCCTGCTATACACCTCTCCTGCCTTAGGGCCCTCTCCTCCCCACCTGCCCTCCTCCCAGAAGCCTTCTTAGATCCCTCTGAACCCTGAGAGCCACACTCCCTACCCCTCACCTCTCCAATATTCCCTTCACATCTGTCTCCCCTCCTGGATGGCCCACTGGATGCCAGAGCAAGGGCAAGGCTCTACCCATTTCATTGACCACCAGCTCCCAGTGCTGGGCACAGCGTCTGCCACACAGCAGGGACTCATCAGACATTAGTGGGTCCACCACAGTGCATGCATGCGGACTCCAGCACGCATACCTCACTGCACACACATGGAGACTCAGATCCACCTTCAAACATAGCACCCCGGACAGTCAGGGAAGAGAGCGCTGAGGAAATGGGGGCTGGTGGAGGTGTGGCAGCAGTCTGGCAAGTTTGGGAGGGAGGCCAGGTGCTGGAGGCAGGAGCAGGGAGGAGTAGGGTGGGATTTGGGGGGTGGGCACAGGGCGGGGTTACCCTCAGTCTCTCCATGCGGTTACTCTCTGGCCCATTCCACTGTATGATGAGCTTCCCAAGGTCCAGGAGGAAAACATCCCCACGGTTGAAACTCTTCCAGGACATCTCCACCTGGGGAGCCATGGGGCAGGCACAGACCCCACTCAGACCTTGTGCATCATCCATCAATCTCTCCCCAACCCCTTCCTTGCCCTTCACCCCTTCTCAGCCTCTGCCCTCCGCCCAAGTAGGGCGGTGGATGGGAGGAGAAGAGGCCGTGCCCCCTGAGCCCTGGTTGATGCCCACCTCTCCGGCCACCACATTCCTCTTGCCCTTGACGTGGAGCAGCCGCTGGATGTCATAGGAGTTTGTCTCCACTTGTTTCATGCCAGAAGCCACGCCCCCTTTCCGGATCCTGTGAAGAGAGGTGAACTGATCCAAGGGAGTGGGCTGGGAGGTGTAACAGGCCTCCGTCCTCCCAGATCCTGGGGATGTGGTTGCCACGGGGCCCACTTGAGGGCTGGGGCTGGGAGTAAAGGGGTGCCTGAGGCCTTGGGGGCACAAACCCCAAAAAGGCACTCACTCTCAAGGCCATGCAAGTGCAATGTCACTCTATTGCCTCCGTTTGCATGACCCTGGCAGTGAGTGCCTCCTTGGAGTTTGTACCCTAGGTGTCTCGCTTGCCTTACCCTAGTCCTAGCCCTGCTGAGAGGCCTGCAAAAGGTGGGTGCATGGTAATGGGGCCATGTGGAAGGACAGGACAGGGGACTGAAGCAAAGGGAAGAGGGGAAGTGCTGAAGACAGATTTGTGTCTCCTCCCAAACTCAAGGCTGAAGACCAAGGACAGGGCAGCAGGAGAGATGGGGTGGGGAATGGAAAGGTGAACAAAAATTACCTTCATGGGCTCCCCGCACAGCCTCAGGCTCCCTTTCCAGCCCCAGGTCTGCCCTCCCCCCAGCCTCAGGTGTCCCTCCCAGCCCTGGCTCCATTCCCGAGCCTGTAGCATGCACCACCGTACACAATGCCCTGCTTGAAGTAGCCTCGGAAGGTGTCACTCTCGTTGCCCTGGACCTCACGGTGCTGGACAGCTCGGCCCTTCAGAAAGTCATCCATCTGTGTGGTGTAGATGGCAGCCGCCCCCTGCTCGTCCTGGGACGAGGCCTGGCCGATCCAGTAATGAATGTCATAGGACAGGTTGCTGCCTGTCTTGTGGATCTAGGGAGAGAACATGTCCAGTGGACCCAAGGCCCTGGGCTCCCACAGCCCTCTCCCCACCTCCTGGCTTCACATGGTCTCCTGAACGTGTGGGGCCAGCACCACAGGGGTGCTCAGCATGGAGAGGTTCATGGGACAAGTGGTCAGGAGCCCTGCATTGTGTTGTAGTTCTCTCAGACCCTCTGAGACATGGGGCAGATGTCTTCCCCTGGGCCCTGGAAATAATTTGGTTGGAGTACGGCAGCATTTTCCAAAGTTATATGCACAGACCATCAGAGGTCTAGGAGGTGACTTGGTAGTATACAGTGAAATGACTTTGGAAATTTTTTTTTGTCCATCCCTCTTACCATACTGGATCTTAGTTCCCTAACCAGGGATAGCAGAGAAGGCAATGGCACCCCACTCTAGTACTCTTGCCTGGAAAATACCATAGACAGAGGAGCCTGGAAGGCTGCAGTTCATGGGGTCGCTACTAGTCGGACACGACTGAGCGACTTCACTTTCACTTTTCACTTTCATGCATTGGAGAAGGAAATGGCAACCCACTCCAGTGTTCTTGCCTGGAGAATCCCAGGGACGGGGGAGCCTGGTGGGCTGCCATCTATGGGGTCGCACAGAGTCAGACACGACTGAAGCGACTTAGAAGCAGCAGCAGCAACAGTAACAACCAGGGATAGAACCCATGTCCCCTGCACTGGAAGTGTGGAGTCGTAAACACCAGTCCTCCAGGAAATCCCTGATTATGGAAATATTTTACAGCTACTTTCTGTTTGTGAAACGGGACACTGCTTTCCATTCGTGATAATGACACTGAGTTAAGTTTTTAAATAAATAGATTTAAATTTTAAAAGTGAATCAGTAAAAGTACAAATGCATTAATGATACGGGATGCAGAAGAATCCAAAGACAGTCAAATGAAGTTGACTGTGGATTTTGGGAACATGGACTCAAAGTAGGGTGACATCCCACCAGTTCAGAAGCTCCCCCAAGACTGTAAATCCACAGAGGGTCACCCTAGCCGAGAGCTCAGTGGTTCAAGGGCAACAATCGGCTCTTATATCTCTGACCCTCTGGTGCTACGGCTAGGCTGGGAACACCCACTGAACACTATCTTGGGATGAAGCTGGGCAGCAGTCCCCATTGCCCCCAGCTTCACGGTTCCTCCTGCTGCTGCCCTAAGCTTTGCTCTCTGCTGCGCCCCCTCCCCTGCCCATTCCCCACTCACAGCCAGGATTACATAGCAGTCACCATCAAAGAAGCTGCCGAAGGAGTTGGAAGGAACAGGCACCATCTGCATGGCCTAAGGACAGAAGGGAAGTCAGAGGGCTTGACCACCCAGGACCCCCAACTTCCCTGCCTCCCTTTAACCAAACGGAGAGTTGGGAAAGGAAGAACCAGGAAGAGAGCATGACCAGAAAGGTGGATGTGAGGAGGGCGAGGAAAGGAAGGAGCAGGAGGAGGGGTCAATGCCTGAGGACAGGGCGGGGATGGCACCAGGGGCCCACACACCAGCAGGGCAGGGTGGAGGACAGTCGAGCCTTCCTCGCCTCAGTCCATCCCCGGCCTGCAGAGTCCGCCCTGTGACCAGGCAGTATCCTCACCTCGATCCTCCATATCTGCACCCCGGGCGTGGTGATGTTGAGGGAGCCTTTGACTTGGGCGCTCAGTTTGGTCATGGTGGATGAGCCTAGGGGAGAAGTGGACTGGGAGCAAGAAGAGGACCTGGGAACCCTGGCTCTCAGGGGCCACTCTTCCAGCCCAGCCCTGGAGAGCTCCTCTTTCTCCAGGGCTCAGGGCTCTGAGAGAAGGCCCCTACCCTGGGCACTGACTGGCCGGGGGGGTCCCACCTGGCTCTGATCTTGTCACTCTTGTTCAAACACCTTCCCTGACTCCCTATCACCTACTGAAAAAAGGTCCCACTCCTAAGCCTGGCACTCAAGGTCCTTCTTGATGCAGCCCCAAATGATTTTTCTGCCTGAAAAGTTTAGATCAACGTCATGCCTGGCTAAAAAATATATATTATATCATACAGAGGCTTTTTTTTTTTTTAAGCAAAGAATAAACAAGGGTTGAGAAGTATACATGCTCAAAAGAGTTGAAGAAAAACAGGTGTTCAAACAAAACTTGTACATGAAGTTTCATAGCAGCTCTATTCACAAGAGCCAAAAGGTGGAAAGAACCCAAATGTCCATCAACAGATGACTAAGTCAACAAACGGTGGTCTGTCTACACAGTGGAATAGTACTCAGCCGTAAGAGGGAATTAAGCACGATACACGCTGTAACGTGAGTGAACCTTGAACAAGATGCCCAGTGAAAGAAGCCAGACACAATGGCCCCGTTTTGTGTGACTGCATTTACATGAAGTGTCCAGAACAGGCAAATCAATAGAGACAGCAAGCGATTAGTGGTTGTCAGGGGCTGCGGGGAAGGGAGGAATGAGAAGTAACCCCTTGTGGGTGTGGAGTTTCCATTTGGGATGATGAAAATATTCTGGAACTAGACAGCGGTGATGGCGGCACAGAATTTTGAATGTGTTGAATGTCCCCGAATTGTATGCTTTAAAGTGGCTAAAATGCTAAGTCTTGTGTTCTGTGTATTTTATCAGAATAGAAAAGTGTATGCCACAGTTTCCTATTTCTTGCTACTCCCAACCCTCAAGTGAAAGTGAAAGTCACTCAGTCATGTCTGACTCTTTGCGACCCCATGGATTTTAAATTCCATGGAATTCTCTAGGCCAGAATACTGGAAGGGGTAGCCTTTTCCTTCTCCAGGGGATCTTCCCAACTCAGGTCTCTTCCATTGCAGGTGGATTGTTTACCAGCTGAGCCACAAGGGAAGTCCCAACCCTCAAGCACCCCTCAATTACTGTTCTGGTGGCCCACAAGATGTGGACCCCACCCGGGTCGGGCTGTGTTTGTTCAGTGCTGAATCCCCAGCTCCCAGCTCTGCTGAAACTTTGTTGAGTAGGTGTGTGGGTGGATGGTCAGGTGGTTGGGTGGTTGGCTGCGTTTGTGGGTAAAAGTGATTAAGTGGATGGATGAGGGAATAAATGAGTGAGTGAATGAATGAGGCTTTCCCACTGGGAACCGTCCTCCACCCACTGAGCTTGAAGAAATCTCTCCCCTGTCTTCTTTCATGCTGTCTTTTATGGCTCTTTTCCTTTCACCTCTAGCTATGTTTTCTACTCCAGGGGCTCATCAGAATCACCTAGGGAGCTTTCAACAACACTGGGGCTCTGATGCTCAAGCTATATCACACCCCCAAGGATTCTGATTTAATTAGGCCAGGGTGGGGCCCAGGCTTGGGCACTTTATTTTCTGCCTTTGGGGAGGTGAGCCAGAAGTGCTTTCAAAACTCCCCAGTGATTCTGATGAGCTAGGGAGGAGAGTCACTTGTCCCCAGTAATTTTTGTTCTGGGTTTCCTGCCCCTCCCTCCCAGTCTGGAGGCCATCCCATTCCCCACGGAGCCTACCACCCAGCCTGGCTTGGAGTTGCCCTCCATGAATGCTCCTTGAACCGATGAATAATGAATGAGAGATCACGTGGCCCCCACCACCGTGCTCTGACAGCTGGAATCTATCTAATCTCTCCTTGCACCTGGACTCTGAGTCACCCCTTGGAACAATGACCTGGCCTTTTACTGCTGGTAAACTCCCTCTTCCGACTCCTGAAGAGTGACCTCCCTCTCCTTGGCATTGTGGAGTTTGGGGACAACGTCTTCCTGCCCAGCCTCTGATTAGCGCCCCCTCCCGCAAATTAGGGCCGCCTGCTGATGGCCAGCACTGCACCTGTAGGAGCCCCTAATGCCTGGGTCCTGTCTGATATCCCTGTGGGTCAGGGCCTCCTCCATGAGATATTTCTCAACCCTTGGAGACCTCAGGGCTCCCAGGACTCCTTGTTCAGTTGAACCAATTTGGGTACAAATGAAGAAAATGTTTCCTCTTATTTAAATCACCACTTTTGCCCATATCCCTCTTTTTGCCAAAACGGACTGACCCTCACTAGCTGTGTGAACGTGGCATGTATCTTCACCTATGAGGTTGGCAGTCAACAATCAGGTGATCTCTAAAGTCCCACTAGAGGAATTCCCTGGTGGTCCAGGGGTTGAGACTGAACTTCCACTGCAAGGGGCACAGGTTCGATCCTTGGTTGGGGAACTAAGATCCCATGTGCCATGCAGTGTGGCACAAAATAAATAAATTAAGAATTAAAAAAAAAAAGTCCCATCAGGGATGTGTTCTGAGTCTAGGAGGGACCAGCAAAAGCAAAATAGGGCAGACAAGATGAGGCCCTTATTGTCCATCAGAACAGTGGAGACTCAGGGGAGCAGGTGTTTAAAAAGTTGGCACTCTGCCTCCCTAGAGAGAAATCATGATTGGGGACATCCAGCAGCCTGAAGAGGGAAGAGGTGGGCAAGGGGATTCTGGGAGAGCCGCCTCAAGAGGTGGACTCATACTGCAAGAGTACTCCCTGGATACCCGCCAGCTGCTCCTGCCTCATAGACGCTGGTTAGAGCAGATGCCTCTGTCCCACAGCCCTCCTACTCTGATGGACCCTCTCTAGCCTTGCATCTCCTGAACTGCTGGGAGGAGTAGGGGGCCCATGCTGACCCCTCATTGCCCATAGCACAGCCCTGGGTTTGAATATGTGATGTCTTCTCCCTCAACTTGAATTCACTGGCTCCTCACTCCTGGTCCCCTCACTCCTCTGTCCTCACCTCAATGAAGGGCTCCATCACTCCTGGACCGCAAAGTCAGCCATTGGTGCACATCCCGAAACCTTCCCTCTCCTGCCCTCCAACACAACCCCATCCCTCTCTGCTTCTGGTAACAGCACACCGTTCACTGGCCCTGGCCACCCCCACCCCCCTCTCCATGCTGTTTCTCACTCTCCCCTCATGTCCTTTCTTTTTCCTTCCATTTTCCTTTCCAATGCGCTCCCCACCTTTCTTCACTTGGCCAACACTTCCAAGCTCTTCTGGTCTCAATTTAGGTCTCATTTATTCCAAAATGCCTTCCTAGAATCCTCAAGTTAGACGAGAGACCCATCCTCAGGGACCCCAAGCCATCCTGGCCAAAAAATGCCTCTCTTGGTCCTCTGACCACATGATGGTGATAGGATCTGTTTATAAGTATGAAGTTCCCAAGGTCAAGGACCTAGACGCGTGTGTCTATGTAACCCCCAGCTCCTAGTACACATGCATGCTAAGTTGTTTCAGTCATGTTCAGTTCTTGGCAGACCATATGGGCTGTAGCCCACCAGGCTTCTCTCTCCATGGAATTTTCCAGGCAAGAATCCTGGAGTGGGTTGCCATGTCCTCCTCCAGGGGATCTTCTCAACCCAGGGATCGAACCTGAGTCTCTTAAGTCTCTTGCATTGCCTGGCAGGTTCTATTACCTTAGTGCCACTTGGGAGGCCCCACAGCACATAATAGGTGCTCAATAAATATTCTTGAAGCAGAAATACTGAACTGCAGAATAAAAAGAGTGGCCCTTCTTAGAGCCATGGAAGAATTAGGGTTCCTGCTGTCCCCTGGGTCCCATCTTCCCTTTATAACTGCTGCCCCATTGTCCTGGGAGTTCAGGCTCCAAAGAGCTCCAGAGTGCTCCCACTGCTCTCTGTCCCTAGTCATGCAGTTCTGAGCAGGACAGGGATGTGGCAGTACTCGAAACGAAGGACACACTCCTGCTTTGTTAGTCCAGCGAGAGCAGAGCGAGTGACATATCCCAGCCCTCCAGCCTGCAGACTCAGCCTCACCCCCACCCAAGAGCACCTGAACAGGCTTCCTGGGAAGCGGGTGGTCAGTATGTCCCAAGATCCTAACCTGGACTTGCCCCCACTCCCCTGCCCCACCTCCTTTCAGCTGAATGGAGGTACAGGGCCTGGTGAGGCTGAGGGGATGGGTCCGGTGGAGGAGAGATGGGATAGCATGCCTGCAAGGGCGGCCGAGGGTAGACGGGGGCCCAGGGCCCTGCCACCACCAGCCCCCTGCCCCTGCTTCTGTCTTAGCCCATTCCATCCCTGATGGCTGTTGCTCACACTTTGGTATCCAGGAGACAATAGCGCTGAGGTCCCAGGAGTGACAAGGAAATGGAGATGCAGAGAAAAAACCCATCTCAGATGAGGAAGAAATGAGCAAAGAGATGGTGGGGGCCAGGGGAGGGGGAGAGGGATGTCAGGGTGACCAGCTGCTCCCTGGTGGCCCAGGACTGGTGAGTTTTACGTCTACAAGTTCTTAGATTCTTCTCTGTCCAGGGCGATATGGGCCAGGTGGCACCCAACCCAGGGCGGGGACCGATGGCAGGCAGGGGGGTAGGAANGGCCAGGGGAGGGGGAGAGGGATGTCAGGGTGACCAGCTGCTCCCTGGTGGCCCAGGACTGGTGAGTTTTACGTCTACAAGTTCTTAGATTCTTCTCTGTCCAGGGCGATATGGGCCAGGTGGCACCCAACCCAGGGCGGGGACCGATGGCAGGCAGGGGGGTAGGAAAGGGCCATTGTCTGGAATGGAAGCTCCACTGTCCTTCTTTTGGAGGCCTGGGAGGCCATCCTGTGCTCCCTGCCCTTTCCAGACTCTCTAGAGAGCCAAGCCTCTCCCTCACCCCCGGGCCAAGAAGCTGCAGGAGGCCCCAGGCTGCCAGCCGGAAGCAGCAGACCCTTCCCTCTCCCACCACCTACGGTGCTGGGTCCCCGCAGGGTGGCCTTACCTGTCTAGGGGAGGCAGCTGCCACCTGGGAGATCTCAGGGAGTTGTGGCAAGCTGGCTGGAGGAGAGCGACCTTTGTCCCCACCCCCACCCCCCCAGGAACTGCCTTCACCATATAAGGAAAGATAGGGCCCCAGAGAGAGAGGGAATGGGCGAGGGGGTGGGGAGGCAGGTGGCCGCCGTGTCCCTGGGAGCCAGGAGCCCAGTGACTGTCAGACACCCACAGCCAGGGGCCCCACCCCTGGGTCCCCAGCGAGCACCCAGGGATGGGATACGTTTCTGCCCAGGGCCCAGATGCTCGCTGCAGGTGGAGAGCACCTGCCAGGTAAGGTAGGGGCACCTGGACCCTTCATCCTACCAAACCAGAGGAGCAGTCTCCTCTGTCCCCCTTCCTCCCCTTGGGGGAGTGACCCCGGGATGGGGGAGCCCTGGACACAGGGATGTAGGGCCAGGGAATCAGATTTAGGGCCCTTTAGGACTGACGGGACCCTAGCACCCCTAGAGGTCGCTTGCTCGCTCCGAGGGGCACAGAGCTTTTCTTGTCTGCCCCTTCAGAGGCGCTGGTTCCTCCTCCAGCTTTTATGAGCTGCAATAAACCGGTTCCTTTGGACTCTGCTCTGCCTTTCTCCCCTGAAGCCACGGCTTGCATTTCTGAACCCTGATCCCAGGGGGCTTCTCGCTCAAGATAGGAAAGGAGCCAGTCTCACTCAGAAGTCAGAGTCGCCCCCAAACTGAGCCCCCCTGGGCAGCTGTCCCTCAAACTCCACCCCTTCAGGAATCCTCCTCTCACCTCTGCACGGTGGTCCTTAGGGAGGTGAGCTGAAGTGGGCGGGGTGAGGCCAGCTGCTTCTTCTGGCTATACCTTCCCAAGGGTTCTCAAGACCAGATGCACACGTGTGTGCACATCTGTGCATGTGTGTGCAGTTGTGCGTGTGTGAGCTCATGCAGTCTGGCAAGAGGAGTAAATGCAATTCGGGTGCTATCTGGTTTCTTTAAAAGCATCTTTTTGTGTGTGAATAAAAAGTATATGTTCAGGACTTCCCTGATGGCCCAGTGGTTAAGACTCCACACTTCTACTACAGAGGGTTTGATCCCTGGTTGGATCAAATCTGTATCACTCTTACGGCAGAAAGCAAAGAACTAAAGAGCCTATTGATGAAAGTGGAAGAGGAGGGTGAAAAAAGTTGGCTTGAAACTCAACATTCAGCCAATTATACAGAGTGAAGTAAGCCAGAAAGAAAAGCACCAATACAGTATACTAACACATATTTATGGAATTTAGAAACATGGTAATGATAACCCTGTATGCGAGACAGCAAAAGAGACACAGATGTATAGAATGGACTTTTGGACTTTGAGGGNCTCTAGTGTTCTCACCTGGGAAACCCCATGGAAAGGAGCCTGGTGGGCTATAGTCCACGGGGCTTCAGAAGAGCTAGACACGAGTTAGTGACTAAACAGCCAACAGCACAGATGCACTCGGACCCATTCAAAGTTTGCATTTTCAGGCTTGATGCCCCTGGAAGGGTGAGGACAGCCCTTCCCTCCAAAGGGTTTGCTGAAACAGGTGTGGCTTCACTGGACTTCCCCCCCAACTTCATCAGTCCCCTCCCCATCAATAACCACAGAGCCAGAATTGGGGGAGGGGGGGTCTGGCTTTTGCTTTAGTTCTTATCAAACTGTGGGGTTCTCCGTTACAGAGAAGGCACTTAGATGGGAGGGTCACCCGAGTCAGACCAACTTTGTCCTCCCTCCCACCCCCAGCTCTCTTGGGGGGAGGGTAAAGACATGTCCACCTGACATCCTCCTTGGCACTGGTATGTGGGTCCCCTTAACCATTAGGCCTTTGGGAGAGCCCAAGGCCCTGGCCTCCAGACTCAGCACTTGGGGGAGGAATTCCAGATAAAGAACTCAGAGCTGGAAGGCAGGACATCCTGGGAGCTGCCCCCAGCCAGCAGGGGGCAAAGCAGAGGGGCTGCAGGGGTGGGGTTGGCACAGGGGCGGGGGAACAGCTTGGCCAGGTTTCCTGGAGACCCCCAAACCCCACAAGAAGGGTCCCACCTCCTACAGATCCCCTAAAGGCACCGGTGAATTGGGGTTGGGGGTGGGGAGGCACCAGTTAAGTGGTCTAGAGAGACCCACACACAAACTCCGCTGGTGGACCTGCATAGCACTGGGCACAGAAAAGGTGCTCAATAAATGTTTCTTGAATGAATGAATGAATGGAGCAGAGGGTGTCAGGGACAAAGGACAGGGCCTGGGGCCCCTTGGGCCAGCCTCTTTCATTCAGAAAATAGTAGTTTAAAAAATGTAAAAATCCTTTCCCTCCTCCCCCCCTAGTTTATGGGCCCAGGAAAGGGTGAGGGAAGGGTGTCTCTGGACCCTTCCCTCTCCCCCTCCCCTAAAAGTCTATATACACATATACATATTTATATGGCACCGCAGGATACTGCCTGGGCTCCCACACGGAGCTGGGAGGCGCCAAGCCCCAGGGCCTCCAGGCCGGCCAAGGCAGAGGTGAGAGGTTGGAACCTGGGGCAGTGTGGGAAGTAGCCCTCAGCAGCTGGTGAGCCCAGAGCAGCTGGATTCTGAGGTCCTGAACAGACCCTTGCTCCCTTCACACGTGGAAACAAACCAACCCTCCCCGCCCTAGGCAGAGGTAAGGTGAGGGGGGCCTGCAGCAGTCCCCAGGGAAGAGATGGGGAGACTGAGTCCTCCCCCACCAGCCTAGATTGCAGCAACCTGAAGGCTGTTCCGGGCAGAGCTGACCCGGATTGTGGCCCTGGGAAAATCGGCTGGGAAGAGGGCTCTATGCAAGGCACTTGGTGTCCACTATTCCCAGATTGGGGGGGGCAGGGGTCCAAGGCAGAGGGCAGCTCAAACCCTGCCCCTCCTCCAAGAAGAACCGGAAGGGCCCGAGGGGCCCAATTTGGCAGCAGAGAAACATGGCGGTGCAGAGAGAAAGGAAGGAAGGGGGAGAGGCACGCAGAGCCCCAAGGGTCCCCCAAGGAGGAGGTTCTAAGGCACTGACTCAGGGACCCAGGGGCTCATCGCCCTCCGTGCAGCCTGCTGCCCCCTCCAGAGCCTGGCCAGGCTGGTGGGGGGGCGGGGAGACCCCGCTTCCTCGTGGCGCTGAGTTTTCTTAAAGCAGAGTCCAAGTGAGTGGGGTGCGGGTGTGGTCAGGGGCAGGTCGGAGCCCCGTGGCGCCTCACTAGCTGCCCGGCCGAGGCTGCCTGAGCACTGAGTACACGTCATCCACACGGCTGAGCTGCTCGAAGAAGGGCAGGAGGTCGTGGAGCTCCGTGTCACTCATGTTGTCGAACCATGAGGCCACCGGTACCTGGAAGATGGGTGTGGGGCAATAAGGAGGGCAGGAGGCAATGAGGGGAGCAGGGGGCCCTGGGCACAGAGCATCCAGATCAGCCCCGAGCACCCTCACCCACAGTNCAGGAGGTCGTGGAGCTCCGTGTCACTCATGTTGTCGAACCATGAGGCCACCGGTACCTGGAAGATGGGTGTGGGGCAATAAGGAGGGCAGGAGGCAATGAGGGGAGCAGGGGGCCCTGGGCACAGAGCATCCAGATCAGCCCCGAGCACCCTCACCCACAGTTTCCCAGTAAGTTGCACTGACCACACAAGTCAGAGCAGAAGTTTTAGGGAAACATACTCAACCCTGCATGTTTGAGCTCAGTCTCTTCCGTCGTGTCCGACTTTTAGGGAGCCCATGGACTGTAGCCCGCCAGGCTCCTCAGTCCATGGGATTCTCCAGGCAATACTGGAGTGGGTTGCCATTCCCGTCTCCAGAGGATCTTCCCAACCCAGGGATCCAACCCATGTCTCTTATATCTCCCGCATTGGCAGGCGGGTTCTTTACCACTAGCGCCACTTGGGAAGCCCGTACCCTATTGTGTGCTAAGCACTTGGACAGTTTTGGTTCATTTTTTGAAAAAGCTAATTCTGGGATCCACTAACAGTTCACAACTGTTAGGGTGAAGTGGAAACTGCTCTAGTGCCCAGCAAGGGACCCAAACCCACAGCAGGCCCCTTGTCCATGCAGGCAGAACGGGCTGTGACTAATAAGAGACCTGGGGCAGCTGTGGATGGACAAGGTCAGCAGGCAGCAGGCAGGGGCCACCGAGGAGAGAGAAGAGGGAGGAACCGGAGGGACCAGACCCCTGCAGGTCCCCAACCCCTATCCTGCCGGGCACTCACGGCGTTATCTGGATGGAAGACGTAGGAGGCGGGCGAGTTGTCCAGGATGAGCACCCGACGCAGGTCTCGGCCCAGTCGGCTCAGGTCCTTCACGTAGTTCCCCCGGTGGAAGACACACGACTCCCGAAACAGCCGCGCCCGGAAGGCCCCCCACTTGTCCAACAGGTCAGCTACAGGGTCTGCGTACTGGGGGGTGGGAGGTGGGTCACTGGGGGCGGGGAGGGCGCCAAGAGGGACCCCAGAGACTTCTGCCCAGAGGTTGTATGTCAGAGGCAGACAGGAAGCAGAGGTGCCCAGCGTGCCCTGCGGTGGGTGGAGGACTCACCTTGGCCAGGCTGGCGGTGAACAGCACGCATTCGAAGAGCTCACCCATCCGCTGCAGGAACTCATCGACGTGGGGCCGCTTCAGCACGTAGACCTGGGGGGTGGGCCAGTGAGGGGACTGCTGGCCCATGAGCCTGGGCGGGGTGGGGCGGCCGGGGGACTGCGCAGGAGTTAGGTGCAGGAGGCAGAGGAGCACAGGAGGGCAGCTGGTCCCATGGCCCGTGGGCTCCATTTGGCCAGCCACCCCCACCACCGCCGGGTGAACCACCCACTGTCCGGGAAGAGGATCAAATAACCTCCGACTCCTGTCTTCGGGCCCTACCTCGAGGGAATCACTAATTCCCACCCCTTCCTCCGCCAGGGCCTTGGCTGGATGTGGGGGCCTGGGGCAACCCCCTCACCCCAAGGCTGCAGGGCACCGGCGCCCGAGCCAAGTAATGGAGAACAGGCTGGACAGCACACAACCTATCCTGAATTACTTGAACTGGGTCCCGGGCAGGGTGGGGGCGAGGGGGCACCGAGGAAGACCCCCCACCCCACTCCCTGCGGCCTTGGAGCTGGGCCAAGTTCCTGAGGGTCTGTGTGACCTCAGGCAAGTCTCACACCCTCTCTGGGCCCCAGACATTCCACATTTATCAAAATCCCATCTAGGGCTCTCAGGACTGGTGGGAGGAACCTGGGGTCTGGGAGACAGATGCCAACCCTACCACCTCCCCCCCACCCCCAGCCCCTCACCTGGTGGACCACCCCATCAATCTCCACAGGAATGATGAAGTCAGCATTGTTCACTGGCTGCAGGGGGAAGAGAGCTGCTGGAGCTGGGGCAAGGCCTGCCAGGACCACCCTCCCAGGCCAGGCCAGGGTCTGTGTGACCTCAGCCAAGTCTCACACCCTCTCTGGACTTCCGACAATTCCACATTTATCAAAATCCCATCTAGGGCTCAGAGACCGGGGCCTGAGGGCTGCTGGGCAGGGGCCCACCTTGAAGGAACTGTGCACCAGGGTCTCATCCAGGTCGATGACCACACAGATCTTGTCCGAGTCCTGGGCTTTGGCCTCAGGGAGCAGGTACTGGACAGGGGTCTGCTGTGGGGACAAGTGGGGAGCTGATTGCTGCCACCTCTCTCAAGCCCCAGTCATTTCTCCTCCCCCAGCCCTCTTCCTGGAAAGCCCCAAGGACAGAGTGGAGATACCAGCCCCTTCCCAGCTTTGCCCCTGCCAGCCCTGGAGCCTGGGGGTAGGCTGCCTGGCTCTCAGGGCTTCAGTTCCTGACCTGGGAAATCAACGCAGAGGAAAGCCTCTACTTCTGCAGGGGAAACTCAGAATCCTCCCGGCTGGGGGCCCTCAGGAGGCAGTCAGGGTTGGGAAGGCTTGGGAGGGTGGAGGGCTTGGTGAGGGGTAAGGGGGCTTCACCCTCCTCCACAGGGCCTAACAGCACGTCATGAAGAGCCCCCTTCCCCTACACCCCCCGAAGGGCTGAGTCTAGGTGCCCCCATAGCCCCCACTTGGCCAGCACGCACCTTGGGGACGGCACCATTCTCCTCCACGAGCAGGGGTGCCCCGCTATGGGCGGGCAGGGCCTCCCCGTCATCCCGGCAGACACAGCAGAAGAGCGAGTGGAGGATGCCCCGGCTCCGGGGCTTCTGAGAGGCTGCTGACTTCTGATCACCTGAAGCAGGGAGGCCCAAGGTGGGGGCATGCACACTGCCTGGCCTGCAGGGCTGTGCCTATATGCCCAGCTGCCAACCCCTGGGCTGAGAGGGTCTGGCCATGCTTCCTTCATTGAGGGAGACACACTCAGGTGGAAGCCTGACAGTCTTGGCTCCAGGCCACCCCTCCGCTCCCCACAAGTTCTTCTAATGTGGGTACAACGTCACCCACATTAGGGAGTGGGCTGGTTGGAGGCTGAGACAAGAGGTGTTTTCTCTTCCAAACAGTTTCCATCTCTGCTGGGGGAGCAGTGCATAGGGGCACCTCCTGACGCCCACTGGACCGGAACAGCCCCTGGTCAGTGGGGCCCCTACAAGAGGGCTGGGGCTTGGGGCCCTGGGGCCCACTCCCGCCCTCCTTCCACNGCTTTGGTGCAGGGCCCTGTTCTGGCTCTGGCGTCCCACCTCATAGCCGAAGGTCAAGGCCATTATGGTAATAAGAAATCCAAAAAAGGCTTCCAGCTTCCGTAACCCTAGGGTGAGAGCAAAGGGGCTGAACAACAACAAAAACCACCCAAAACCAAACTTGTAACTTAAGCAATTATTAATGGCTGATATCCTGAGCACTTTGTTCCTGGCACTGTGCCCCAGGCTTGACCAGTGTTACCGGGGTGAATCCTCCCCACAGCCCTGTGACCTCTGTGCTAGTTATCTACGTGTTGTAGATGAAGAAACACTAGTCTAAGTGCAGAGCGAGGTTGCTCAGCGCCCTTCTCCCAGTTCAACAGAGCACCATTACATTCATTGCCAGCCCCCTCCTCACCCAAGCCCCGCTGGGGATGAGGGGCACACACCCACCGTAGTTATCGAGGAAGAGGAAGAAGAAAGTGTCCACGATGGTGATGAGGACACCACCCCAGAGTGGGATTCTGAAACCAGAGTGGCCTGGGTCAGCCTAGCCCAGTTCAGGAATCTGGATCTCCTACCCTCAGGACTGGAAGGGGGCCCCCGGGGAGCAGGCACTCAGGGGGCCCCAGACAGCTGAGGGAGAGGGGAGCCGGGGTGCTGGAGACCTAAAGTGGCACCTCCATGCTGGGCGGGGGACCAGCGTGGTAGGGAGCTTGGGGCTGCAGTACTGAAGCCTCTGTCTGATTTGCAGCAAGTCGCTTTACATATCTGGGTCTCTGTTTCCCCATCTGGCAGATTGGGCAATAACTGAGTTAGAGATGACTGCAGGATGAAGTGGTCAGGGGGAAATAGAAGGCCTGGGGAGGAAGCGGCAGTTGTTCCCAGCCCTGGGCTGAAGAACTAGGGCCCCTCTGGAGTACCGTCCGGCTGAGAGCAGGTTGAATGCA
This sequence comes from Neotragus moschatus, assembly GCA_006410615.1. Lineage (NCBI taxonomy): Eukaryota > Metazoa > Chordata > Mammalia > Artiodactyla > Bovidae > Neotragus > Neotragus moschatus. The sequence goes on from SJYA01000261.1 coordinate 1,687,985, forward strand.
ATAGCTGTGCCAATGACTTCCTGCATGTCTGAGCCCACGATGGCTAGCTCGATGGTCAGCCAGAGGAGAACGCGGGGCACCTAGGGGAGGACGTAATCCCGTCAGCAAGGCTGTCTCTTGTCTCAGTCCTGCACTCACCTGTCTGCAGCTGGCACTGTATGCCTGCGCTGGAAGCCTGCAAACTACATTTGCAAGCTGGCCTTGCCAGTTGGCTTCATGGTGCCATGGTGGTTTCACGTAAGAAGGGGAAGCTTCCACACCCTTCAAAGATAGCAGAGCCCAAGAGAAAGAAGACTCTTCTTTCCTGGAAAGGACTTACGCACTGAAAAGTCATGGACTCTTTGCTATCATCAACCTCCCAACTTCCTTTTTCCCTCCATAAAAGTGTTCTTCCCTTGCTGTGTAGAGACCTTGCAGGCGGCTCCCCATGGCTAAAGACCCTGAATTATCATTGTCTGCTGATCCTGAATAAATCCATCTTTGCTGGAGAAATATCTGACCAAAAATATCTGTTTTAGGTCAACAGTAAGAAATATTTAAGGAAAATTAAAAAAACAGGTAGAGATCTTTCCCCCTGTTTCTGGAGCTGGCCCCAGCAAGGGCACCACGTAGTCTGGGCTCCAATCATTAGTGGTGGCAATGTTTCTAGAAGCTCGACAGCAAATGATGGTCCTCGGGTTTCTGTCTGGCAGCTTTATCTGGGTAACACCTCCTTCTCTTGCTCCTTCAGCTCTGTCAACACCTTTGAGACTACATCCTATATTAGATGCTTTTGACCAATCCAGTGGTAAAATTTCTGTTTGCTTGCCTGGACGCTGACAACAGCCAAGTCCCCAATGTCCACCCCAGCCAATGGTTATTCCACACCAATTCTGCCCCGCCCCGCTCCCTGTTTTTCTGCTTTGGCAAGTCACTTCCCCAGGCTTCAATATCCTTTTCGGTAAAAAAGAGCAAGATACCTCTAGTGTCCCTCTTATTCTGCGTTCTATTCGTTTGAGCCTCAGCCTGATCTATCGCATAAACTTGCAACGCTCCACTTGAGATGATATTTTTATTTGATCGTCGAAGCTTTCGATGGCTGTTTGGGATTTTGAGGCTACAGATGCTTCCTGTCCAGGGGCACCAAGCTCACCTTAGGGTAGTAGAGATGGCAGACCTCGCCCAAATCCTTGCCTGTCACCACGCCCAACCGGGCAGCCAGTCGCTGGCAGAGCAAGCCCAACACTGTGGCCCACAGCAGCACCCAGAGTAGCTGCGAGAAGTTAGGGAGAGGCCGTCAGTCAGAGGGGCTAGTTTCTGATAACCCCCGAATTGCTGGGACTTTCTAACCTAGGACACTCACTGGGGAGAGGATAGGGGGGAGACAAAGCTGGAAGACAACTTCCCCTACACCCCACATTCTGGCACGGCTGCCCTGGAGACCCTTTTCTGGCCCATTTGAACTTAACACCTGTTTCCAGCAACACTGGCCAGGCAGGCCACTCTGGGGAGTTGTGGCAAAGCTGGGGGTCTCCACCCACTTAGCCTGCACCACCCTCCCCATGGTGCCCCAACTCCATCACTTTGAATCCAGCCACAGCCCCAGCCTGAAGATCCGACTCAATGTTTCCTGGGTCCAGGAATGCGATGCTCATGAGGAATCCAGGCCCCGTGAAGGCCCACAGCTTCTGCAGGCTGAATGCACCCTGTTGGGGGGAGTGGAATGAGCGGTCTTAGGTGGGCCCAGCTGGCCTTGGCCAGCCCCCAGTTGACTCCTTCCCAGGCTCAGGGGCCCAGGCTGGCCAGCCCTGCCCTCGATTCCCCATTCCTGGAGCTATCACCTGGAGGGTTAGTGGAGCACATGGTGTGGGAAGGACTTAGGATTTGCTGAGTCACGGCAGATCAGCTGTCTGGATGGGTCAGTTCTGCAGTCTGCACCTGATTGGCCTGCCTCATGCAGGCCCTGACTCAGCAGATCCTCAGAGCCCAAAGGGGAGCTTTCCTGGGTCAGACCTCCGTGGTCCAACTCCTCCCTCCACAGCCCCTTCTCAGACCGCAGGGCCTCCTCTCTGGAGTCCACCAAGCCGAGGGTCTCCCCACCCCCATTCCGAGGAGCCTGAGTCTCTCTGAAGATTCTGGAAATGCAGGATGTTGTGTCCTAGGCTTCCCTGGTGGCTCAGACTGGAAAGAATCTGTCTGCAGTGCAGGAGACCTGGGTTCGATGCCTGGGTCAGGAAGATCCCCTGGAAGAGGGAATGGCTTTCCATCCCAGTATTCTTGCCTGGCGAATCCCATGGATAAAGGAGCCTGATGGGCTACAGTCCATGGGGTCGCTGAGAGTCCGACATGACTGAGTAACTAACACACACACTGTCCCAGAAGCCAGCCCGCTGGCTCCACCTCTCCCCATGCCCTTGTCTTGCTTCCTTTCCTTAAATATTACAACAAATCCTTGAGGCTGCAACCCAAACTCATCCCAGGTCCTTTCCCCTTCCTAGGAGAGCTGAGTTTCATTTAAAAAGCCACTTGGTAATTTTTAGACAAATATTAAGTGCCCAAGCTAAGCACTTAGGGACAGAAGCAGGAGGGCACCATTTCCCATTGTCTGTCACAGCTGCTCAGAGCCGAGCGGGACTGGCCCTGATCTTCAGGAGACCTCCCTCCCCAGGCTGGTGAGATCCCGCATGAGCCGGTACATCCTGAAAGACCCCAGGAAGTCTCCAGCGTTCTCACCGATTCTGTATCTGGAATGAGGATCTTCTCACTTAGGAAGGTCCCTCCGGGAGGTGCTTGCTGTGGCCCTGGACTGGGTGGGCTGGAGATGGAGCCATATCTGGTCCCTCCCTGCTTTGGGGGACCCATGTCACCTGCGAAGGGCCCCATGAGCCTTGGTGAGTGACCTGCTTCTTTCTGCTGGCCCAGGGTAAAGCCATCTGTCCTCTTCCCCTACCTCCTCCTGGCAGAGAGGAGAAATGAAGGCCCCACCGAATAAGAGCCCTTAATTCCCATCTTGGGTCCATCACCTCCACCTATGGACCAGACACTCTAGTAGATGTGTGAGAAGTGGAGCCTTCAGGGGTCCCTCCTTCCATGGGAGGGCAGAGATTCCCAGATCTAGTTCTCTCTCCACGGAGGATGTGGAGAGGGACATGGGTTCCAAGGAGGCGATACTGACACCACCGTGTGCATATCCCTGCCGCCTGCAGGAGCCAAGGAAACTGCAAGGGCTCCAGGTTCACAGAGACGAGGCTCTGCCTTTGGAGGTGTGAAGAGCCCAGCCCCAGGCTGGTGTCTGGAACTGTGGTTGAGATCCAGACTCCCACGGTGCAGCAGGGACTTCCCTTGCCTGCCTTGACTCTCCCCATCACACCCCCACTTGGGCTCTGTCCCTGGAGGGGTCCACTCACCTGACATGAGGTCTGCAGACTCAGGCACTCTCTGTGCGAGTGGCTGGCGTGCCAGGCAGCCCCTCACGGGCATGGGAAGCCCGTGCTTCCTCTCTAGGCAGTGGCGATTGTGCGGGTCCACACCCTCTTACCCATCCTCAGCTGTCCTAACACACAGGCACGTTGTGAAACACTTTCCAAAGGCAGAAGTGGCCAGTTCTGGAGGAAGGGTCTGGGTGGCCACAGTAAGGACATTTGTTCCCCTCCTGGTCTGAGCCCCACAATACCTCTGGCTCCCTTCCAGGCACCCCGAGTTCTGCACCTCTCCCAAGTTGGCTCTGATTTTGGACAACTTCCTGCCACTTGGGCATGCATGTCTAGATCACGTGACTGCCCGCCAGCCCACTCTCACCCTGTACAAGCAGTCAGGTCCTTCTCCTTTTTAGTCTTGAGTTCTGATGGCTGTCTAGGTCTCAGTGTCCCACTGCGTGCCTCAGAGGGGAAGATCTTCCGGCCACTGCCACAGGGACATACATTGAAGATTCAGGCCAAAGAGTTCCCCAGAAGAAAGAGGCACTGGAATTCTGGTCTTGGTTCTGCCACCGATCCACTTGACACTGTCACCAGTTCACGTCTTGTCTCTGAGCTTGTTCCTGCTGTTAAATGAATGGTTCAGTCTAGCTAAAAGGTCAAAAGGTGCCCGAGGAGGCCAGGGAGGTAAGACAAACTATGAGGCAGGTTGGGAATGAGAACGGTGCTGGCTCAGTGCTCAGTGACAAGCGACACTCGGCCTCAGTATCGGGGGGAAGTAATAGGGAGTGGTGGTGGTTTAGTCACTGTGTCCGACTCTTGGAACCCCATGGAAGTAGCCCACCAGACTCCTCTATCCATGGGATTTTCCAGGCAAGAATACTGGAGTGGAATGCCATTTCCTCCTCCAGGGGAACTTCCCAACACAGGAATGGAACCCGGGTCTCCTGCATTGCAGGCAGATTCTTTACCAACTGAGCTATGAGGGAGGGAGGGAATGATGGAGACAAAGGTCATAAACTCTGTCTGAAGAGCGCAGTGCTCACAGAGCTCCAGCCAGCTGTCAGGTGAGGATGTGGGTCCACTGTCACTATGTCGTCTGTTTCATCAAGGATGCTGGGAAATTTATGCAACATCTGCTGTGTGAATACTGGGCTCAAATGCTTTGCAAATACTGGGTGACCTAAGCAAGCGTTTCTATGGGCTGGATTCCACTTTGGGATGATGAGTCTGTTAGCTCTAGGCCGTTCCAGCTCCCAGTCTCTTCTCCTTGCCAGCTGCCAGCTCCTTTATCCCCCCACTTACCTCCCTCAGGGTCTTTTCCCTGCTATGCCCACTCGTGTCCTCTATCCTGTAACCTTTCTTTTCTGCCAAGAAGATTCAAAACTCGAATTTTCATGGAGTTTCCAACTCCAAAGTATAGACCTCCAGACACAGAGAAAATCAGGGCTTGTTCCCAAGCCCAAGCTTGATCTGGGATATGATGTTTCCTCAGGTTGAGTCAAAAACTTGAGCCAAAGCTTGGAAACAAAGGGTGGGGGCAGGCAGCCGAGTTCCTGGCTCCTCGAGGATGAGAGAGGCTGGAGGGACAGGAGAGGCGGGGGTAGAGGGGTGAATGGTTGAGTCACGAATGAGAGCAGCACTGTGGTTTGTTGCTGTGCAATCCCATTGCTCAACTCACCAGCCTTGACCTCTAGGGTTTACACAGGTTTGCAGTCACTACTTTGGATTCATGTGGGGTGGCTGAGGGATAGGGCTGGAGTAGGAGGCTGTGATGGTTTAATTTTTGTGTGTCAGTTTGAGCCATGGGGAGCCCAGTAATTTGGTCAAACATTCTAGGTGTGTCTGTGAGGCTGTTTTTGGAGGACATTAATATTTGAATTGCTAGACTGGGTAAATCAGATTTCTCTCCCTAATGTGGGTATCATCCAATGAATCTGACAAGAACAAAAGGCTGAGTAAGGGAGAATTTTTTCTCTTGATGAGTGCCTTTGAACAGGAACACTAGTCTGCTCTGGTCTTCAGACTTAGTTTGGACTAGAGCTTATATCATCAGCCCTCTTGTTTCTCAGACCTTCAGACTCAGATTGGAATTGTATATGCCATTGACTCCAGGGTCTTCAGCTTGCAAATCTTGGGACTTCTTGCCCTCTATACTCTCATGGGCCAGTTCCTTATTATCTGTCTGCCTATCTATTTATATTTTCTGTTGATTCTGTTTCTCTGGAGACCCTGACTAAGACAGAGGTCCTCCTCTTTGCACTTTTTGTGAGGCCTTCCCTATAGTTAGGAGCTTGGTGAGTGTAACTGATTAATGACTGATCAAACCCAGCACAAACTCTGCCTTACACATGAGGCAATATGTGTAATGGTTAAGAGCAGGGCTTTCTGGCCAGAGTCTCCGTGAGCCAGAGCTCTGGAAATCTGCATAGTGGTCCCCTCAGATCTGGAGTTATTGCTGAATACCAAGCCCTACATGCATAGAGTGAAATTGCATGAAGCCCAATTTGATCAAAATGGATCACAGACTTAAACGTAAATATAAAACTATAAAACTTTTTTTAAAAAAGTTTGGGAATTCCCTGGCAGTCCAGTGGTTAGGATTCTGCATTTTTACTGCTGTGACTCGGGTTCCATCCCTGGTGGAGGGACTTAAGATCTGTAAGCCGCACAGCATGGCCCAAAAACAAAAAAGAAAAAAAAAAGATAGGAGAAAATCCTCAGGATCTAGGACTAGACGAAGACTTGTCAGACTTGACACTAAAAGCATGACTGATAAAGGGGAAAAGGATGAATTGGACCTTATCAAATGAAAACTTTTGCTTTGTGAAGAACCATGTTAAGAGAATGAAGAGGAAAGCTTAAAATTCAGAGAAAATATTTACAAACCACATATCTGACAAAACACCAGTATCTAGAAATAAGGAACTCTCTTAACACTCGAGAGTGAAAACACAAACAGTCCAATCAGAAATGGTTAGGGAGTTCCCTGGTGGTCCAGTGGTTGGACTTTCACTGTGACCAGGGATTCAATCCCTGGTTGGGGAACTGAGATCCCACAAGTCTCATGATGTGGCCAAAAAAATAAAACAAAAAACGAAAACAAAATGGGCAGAAGTCATGAACACACACTTCATCAAACAGGACATACAGATGGCAAACAAATATATGAAAACATGTTTAGCATAGTTACCCATTCAGTTCAGTTGCTCAGTTGTGTCTGACTCTTTGCGACCCCATGAATTGCAGCAAACCAGGCCTCCCCGTCCATCACCAAATCCCAGAGTTCATTCAAACTCACGTCTATCGAGTTGGTGATGCCATCCAGCCATCTTATCCTCTGTCGTCTCCTTCTCCTCCTGCCCCCAATCCCTCCCAGCATCAGAGTCTTTTCCAATGAGTCAACTCTTCTCATGAAGTGGCCAAAGTACTGGAATTTCAGCTCTAGCATCATTCCTTCCAAAGAACACCCAGGACTGATCTTTAGAATGGACTGTTAGATCTCCTTGCAGTCCAAGGGACTCAAGAGTCTTCTCCAACACCACAGTTCAAAAGCATCAGTTCTTTGGCACTCAGCTTTCTTCACAGTCCAACTCTCACATCCATACATGACTACTGGGAAAACCATAGCTTTGACTAGATGGACCTTTGTTGGCAAAGTAATGCCTCTGCTTTTGAATATGCTATCCAGGTTGGTCATAACTTTCCTTCCAAGGAGTAAGCATCTTTTGATTTCATGGCTGCAGTCACCATCTGCAGTGATTTTGGAGCCCCCCAAAATAAAATCTGACACTATTTCCACTGTTTCCCCATCTATTTCCCATGAAGTGGTGGGACCAGATGCCATGATCTTCATTTTCTGAATGTTGAGCTTTAAGCAAACTTTTTCACTCTCCTCTTTCACTTTCATCAAGAGGCTTTTTAGTTCCTCTTCACTTTCTGCCATAAGGGTGGTGTCATCTGCGTATCTGAAGTTATTGGTATTTCTCCNTTGACTAGATGGACCTTTGTTGGCAAAGTAATACCTCTGCTTTTGAATATGCTATCCAGGTTGGTCATAACTTTCCTTCCAAGGAGTAAGCATCTTTTGATTTCATGGCTGCAGTCACCATCTGCAGTGATTTTGGAGCCCCCCAAAATAAAATCTGACACTATTTCCACTGTTTCCCCATCTATTTCCCATGAAGTGGTGGGACCAGATGCCATGATCTTCATTTTCTGAATGTTGAGCTTTAAGCAAACTTTTTCACTCTCCCCTTTCACTTTCATCAAGAGGCTTTTTAGTTCCTCTTCACTTTCTGCCATAAGGGTGGTGTCATCTGCGTATCTGAAGTTATTGGTATTTCTCTCAGCAATCTTGATTCCAGCTTTGCACCTTCCAGCCCGTGCTTCTTTCAGCCCAGCGTTTCTCATGATGTACTCTGCATATAAGTTAAATAAGCAGGGTGACAATATACACCCTTGACGTACTCCTTTTCCTATTTGGAACCAGTCTATTGTTCCATGTCCAGTTCTGACTGTTGCTTCCTGACTTGCATATAGGTTTCTCAAGAAGCCATTAGGGAAATGCAAATGAAATCATAATGAGATATGACTACATCCCAGTCAGTGTGGCTAAAATAAAAAGTAGTCACATTATCAAATATTGATGAGGATGTGGATAAACTAGGTCAATCACTCATGTATTGCTTGTGGGAATATAAAATCGTATAACCACTCTGGAGATGGTTTGAACATTGCTTCAAAAATTAAAGATGTGGTCTTCCCTTGTGACTCAGTGGTAAAGAATCCGCCTGCCAATGTAGGAGACATCAGTTCGATCCCTGATCCTAGAGGATCCCAGTGCAGTGCAGCAGCTAAGCCAGAGCTCCACAACTATTGAGCCTGTGCTCTGGAGCCTGGCAGCCTGCATACCGCACCTTCTGAAGCCTGTGCTCAGGGACAGAGAGGCCACTGCAATGAGAAGCCCCCACCTGCCACAGCTGGAGAGGGCCCAAGCACAACAATGAAGACCAGCACAGCCAAAAATAAATGATAACCCCCCCAAAAAGCAACTGCACTCCTGGGCATTTTTTTTTACTGAAGAAATGATAATTTATGTCCACACAGAAATCTGTACACAAATTTTTATAGCAGCTTTAATTATAAGAGCTCAAACTGGAAACAATCCATACCATTCTTCAACAGGTGAATGGTTAACCAAAGTATAGTACATCCATACCATAGACTATACTGTGATATTCATACTGTATACTATGGTATACATGTATCCCAGAGAGGTTAAAACTTACATTCATACTAAAACTTGTATATGAATGTTGATAACAGCTTTATCTCTAATAGCCCAAAACTAAAATTAGCCTAGCTGTCATTCAACAGGAGAATGGTTAAACTAAGTGTAGTACAAACCATTGATTACTCTTTAGCTGTGAAAGGAGCGAACTACTGATACACACAGTAACTTGGAAGACTCTCCAAGAAATCATGTTAAATGAAAAAAATCAATTTGTAAAATTTTCATGTTTTACTCTTTCATTATGTAACATTTATACATAAGTAAGGGTAAAACTAGGGACATCTGAAAAAGAGCTATGGGTTGTGTCAAGGTCAATATCCTGGTTGATTGAAAGCAGAGATTCAAACAGATACTTGTACACTTGTGTTCAGAGCAACGTTTTTCACAGTAGCCAAAAGGAGGAAATAATTCAAATCTCTATCAAGAGGAATACAGTGCTATATCTAAAGCGGAGAATTCTATGGACAGAGGAGCCTGGCAAGCTACAGTCCATGGGGGGGGTCACAAAGCATCAGATACAACTGAGTGACTATCACTTTCACTTTATGGAATTCTCCAGGCCAGAATACTGGAATGAATACCTTTCCCTTCTCTAGGGGATCTTCCAACCCAGGAATCGAACCCAGGTGTCCCGCAATGCTGGTGGATTCTTTACCAGCTGAGTCACAGAGAAGCCCCTTTATATATATATTATCACCAAAAAAAAAAGTGGAAAAAATCCTGGTTGTGATGTTGTCTTTTAGTTTTTTAATTAATTATTTGTGGTTGTGCTGGGTTTTTGTTGCTGCATGCAGGCTTTCTCCAGGCTACTCTTCCTTGTGGTACTTGGGCTTCTCACTGGCTTTTCTGGTTGTGGAGCACGGTTCTCTAGAGCTCAGGCTCAGTAATTGTGGCATGTGGGCTTAGTTGCTGCATGTGAGATCTTTCTGGATCAGGGATCGAACCCGTGTCCCCTGCATTGACAGGTGGATTCTTAACCACTGGACCACCAGGCAAGTTCCATATTGTATTATAGTTTTCCATATGTTCAGAGATATATATAGCTTAGGAGTATGGAGTAAGAAGAGGGAGTCATAGATGTTCTGGGGACAAATGATACAATCTAAAAACAAACTGGTCTTGGAATGGGAGAGAAGGCAGAGAAGTGGCAGACCCCTTCCCAAGTCACCTGATGCTCTGCAGAGGAAGGATGTCTGGGCTGGACGTTACTGCCCTCCCTTCCCCCCCACCACAGCAAAGCATCAGGCACTTGAGGGAGCCCTCAAGGTCTCTGCAGGAACATTCTGGGTGCACTGGGCTAGGTCAACCTTGGTTTCAGTTCTCCACGGATGGGAACTCTCAGTGCTTAGGAGGCTCTTCAAGATCCGGCCATCCCTATCTCACCATGACTGAGCACTTTCACGCCAGCTTCTCCCTCCTGCCCCACCCCCATTGTGCATCAGCCTTGCTGCCCCTCTGACACCAGCCTGCCATGCTCAGAGCCTTTGCACTTGCCATTCCTCTGGCTTGCTAGTCCCCCAGCTCTTCACAGGTCTGACTCCTGATCATTCAGATCCCAACTCAGCTGAGACATCAGAGAGACCCTCCCTTAAGCCTCCACCCACGAATCCCTTTCTGTCCATGACTTGGCCATCATTGTTTTCATAAAAATATCTGAAATTTCACATAATAAATGATCTTTTGTGTTTGCTGTCTGTCTCCTCATGCTATCTGCAAATGCCATGAGGACAGAAGCTTGGTCTTGTCCCTGCTGATCTCTGAGTGTTCAGAACAATCCTGGCACACAGAAGGAACCCGATATTTGTTGAGCTGATTGCCTGACTGAACGAAAAGACCTCATCCTCTATAGCTGTTGCTATCCAGGCTGATAGCCGCTAGCCACGTGTGGCTATTTAAATGGAAATTAATTAAAATTAAAGTAGAACTTTAGTTCCTCAGTCATATTAATCACATTTCTAGTACTCAGTGGCCACATGTGACTTGTGGCTACCATACTGGACATTGGCAGATAGAGAACACTTCCACCGTTACAGTCTTGTAGATATTGGCCCCTCTTGTCCACTTGAGTGCAAAGCTCTGGGACCCTTGTCTCTTAGCTGGTGGGAAGAATGAACAGATTGAAGGATGAAGCCTATGTACCAATTACCAGCTGCCACATTGGGAGTGGCCCCCTATTTGCTACTGAGCTGTATTGGGCAGAAACAAGCCACTGGCCAGAACTGTCGTTAACCAAGGAGCCAAAAGGAGGTGGTGATCGCCTGCCTATCCTTTGTAACTGGGGACCCTCCATGCAGTTTAGGGGTTCCTGTGTGTAGTGCAGACTGGCAGGAAGAAGGTAAGCTGGTGGCATGGGGAGGGAGGGAGGGTTGGAAAGCTTCTGGAGTGTTGTTGAGCAAGGCTACTGGTGAACACACTGACTTCTTTTTTTCTTTGATGGTATCCAGCAATTATGCTGAGTGGGCTCTATTAATTATTCTGTTTGCCAAAAGCCCACCCCTCTATCCAGACTAACCTAGGGACTAAAAATGTGGGGGTTTCTTATTTTGTTTATTTATTTCGCTGCACCAGGTCTTAGTTGCAGCCTGTGGGATCTTTATTTGCAGCATGCAAATTGTTAATTGGGTTAGGGTTAGGGGAATCTTAAGGGCTTTCCTGGAGGCTAAGCGACAAAGAATATCCCTCTACCAATGCAGGAGCCCCAGATGCTGGTTACCCTGGGTTGGGAAGATCCCCTGGTGAAGGGAATGGCAACCGGCTCCAGTATTCTTGCCTGGAAAATTCCAAGGACAGAGGAGCCTGGTACTCCATGAGATGGCAAAGATTTCCAGTTGAAAAGCGTCCCACATGACTGAGCTATATTGAACACAGACACACAGAGTCGGATCTAGTTCCCTCAGCAGGGATCCAACCGGACCTCCTGCAATGGGAGCTTGGAATCTTAGCCAATGGGCCACCGGAGAAACTCCCAAATGTCCGTTTTGGGGATCCAACGTCCAGGTTTGAATCCTATTTCCCATGTGTTACGGCTGTTAACATTTTCGTGCCTCTATTTTCTTATTTGTAAAATAGGGATGGTGGTGGTGTAGCCGCTCAGTCACGTCAGACTTTTGCAACCCCACTGACTGTAGCACCAGGCTTGCCTGTCCACGGAATTCTCCAGGCAAGAAAACTGAAGTGGCTTGACACTTCCTTCTCCAGGGGAATCTTCCCGACCCAGGTACTGAACCTGGGTCTCCTGCATTGTAGGCAGATTCTTTAGTGACTGAGCCCCCAGGGAAGCCCCAAATAGGGATATTGATCATAATAAAAATCTAGGAAGAAGGGCTGAAAATCGCTCGAAAAACCCTGTTCACGTTTCCTATGTTTAGCCCCAGACGCTGGCCAAAGAAGGATCCAGGTCCCAGCAGAAGCTGGGGAGCGCCCCGTTTATTCCCATTAAAAACCGCAGGCAGGAAATCGTGCCTCCGGGGTGCGTCCCGCCCGCGTCCGGTCCCAGCCCAGCCCTGACGCCCCCGCTTCCCGTCCAGTCACCGCCAGGGAGGCCCCGGGCCCGCCTTGCTGCCCGCCTAGGTCTCGCTGCGCTCCGGCTCAAGCTCGCGGAAAGGGCTGGGCCGGTTGGAGGAGCGCAAGGCTGGGGTGGGTGGGCGTCTCTTGGCAAAGGGGCCGAAGTACTCCGCGGCGAAGGTGACCACGTCGACCGGCTGGCGCAGCAGCAGAAAGAGCAGGAAGTCGGAGATGAGCGCCTGGGCCTCGGGGTGCTGCCGTAGATAGCTGTTGTGGCTGAGACGGAGCTCCTCCTGGTGGTGCCGTGGCGAGCCTGAGCCGGACCCGGACCCCCGCTCCCTAGGGGCGCATCCCCCTCCTTTGACCCACGGAGGGATTAGGAACGCTGGGGTCCTCAAGCCCTCGGGGTGCAGTATTTCAACCGGGCAGGAAAAGTGATGACAAAGGGTGGAATATATGCCCAGGGCGGGGGTAGGGGGTTAAGGGGGTGGGGACCTCAGGCTGCCTGCAGCCCCTCCTCACCTTGCGGTCCAGGAACCGCGAGTAGAGCTCCAGGTCCTCCTCCCACATCAGGGGCTTCTTCTTAAATACTGGGCGAGGCTCAATATCATCTGAAGGAATCCGGTGGGAGGAAGGTGGTGGTGGTTTAGTCGCTAAGTCGTGTCCGACTCTTTGAGACTCCCCTGGACTGTAGCCCGCCAGGCTCCTCTGTCCATGGGATTCTCCAGGCAAGAATAATGGGGGTTATCCCGACCCAGGGATAGAACCTGGGTCTCCTGCGTTGCAGGAAGATTCTTTACCCACTGAGCCACCAGGGATGCCCCTGGGTGGGAGGAAGGCTGCATGCCTACTCCGACCCCAGAACCTTCCTCAGATATAGAGAGATGGCTGGAGGACACCTGTTCTAGGCTCAGGGAACCTCTGAGCCATCAGGGTTCCCAGCAAAGTGATCCTCTGCTAATTAGGGACAAGGACTGGAAAACAAGGGCTTCCCTAGTGGCTCAGATGGTAAAGAATCTGCCTGTAGTGCAGGAGACCTGAGCTCTATCCCTGGGTCAAGACGATCCCCTGGAGAAGGAAATGGCAACCCACTCCAGTATTCTTGCCTGGAGAATCCCCATGGACAGAGGAGCCTGGCGAGCTACAGTCCATAGGGTCACAAAGAGTCAGACATGACTGAGGGACCAAGCAGTTACTGGAAAGCAAAGTCTTTGTGTCTCATTTGGCCTCCCACCCCAGAGATGGCGCACACAAGGCAGCCCCTGCACCCTGGGAGGCTCGGCGGCTTCACTCACCCTCTTCCCTCAATACGGGCACCTTGGTGATCATGCAGCACCCGGGGGACCCCACCTGGATCCTCTTGGCCAGGTGCCTGGAGTGCAACACGGAAAAGATGTGAGTCTTCCTAGACCAGCAGGCTCTTTTGAAGGGTGTCCTGGGGGTTTCCCTTCACTGCCATCCTCTCCCTCTCCCCCACTTGTCTTTGAGTTCCAGGGTGCTATTCATGTCTAGATCCCCAGATAATGGCCCCTGCTTTTCAAACCGCGACTGTGTCTACTTTGAAGATGTGTGCACATGTGCAAGACCTTTATAGGTGTGAGTGCTGAAAGAACCACAGAGGAGTTCCCTGGCACGCCAGTGGGACTCCACACTTTCACGGCCAAGGGCCTGGGTTCAATCCCTTCTTGGGAAACTAAGATCCCACAAACCATGAAGTGCAGCCAAAAAAAAAAAAAAAAAAGGAAATGGCAAGCCAAATTATGAAATAAGGAAAGCCGACAGAGTTCTAATTTGTTTGTTTCTTTGCTTTTCCCAGTTGGTGATTCTGTCAGTACCTCTGAAAATTTCAAGAAACAAATGCTACTCTCCCTTCCTAATTTTCTCAGGATTTCAGTGCCTGTGCTTTGCTGGTGACAGCTTGGTAGTGTATTAAGACGCTTCCTCCAACCTGATGATCTTATCGAGTGCAAAGTTGTCCAAACATTTGTGCTTTTTGATATTACACCCACACCTGTGGCAGCTACTTTAGCTATGCCCTGTGAAGTTGACCTTGACTCCCTCAGCTGTTCAGGGCTCTTTGGTGAGATTTGGGAGGCATTGTGAAGATCAAGAAAATGAGTGAATATATGGAAAAAGGTGAATGAATGGGTAAAGCCGGGGGCACTCCGATCTCAACAACAAGTCTCCCTGGTAGTGAAGGAAGATTTAGCCCATCTCCGCCCAGGTGGTTGAGCTCCCATGTTTATGCTCAGAACTGCCCCCTTGGCCTCATCGACAGTAGCTCACCCGTCAGAGAGCAGGTAAAACTGGCAGGACATGGGGATGCCTTGTTCTGAGTGTACCGTCTGCTCCACAATGAACACTTCCACCTGCTGATGGCCCACCTGGATTGTCTGGGAGCCCAGGGCTTGCTGGCAGCAACCAAAATGAAGGGAGGGAGGTGAGGCGGATGCCCACCAGGACCTCCCCCTACATCTCACCCTGCCCCTCTCTCCATCTTGTAGCTTCATTGCTTGTTCACTGGTGATAAGCAGCCCTTGGCTATCCAGACCCTTAGGCTCCACAAGATTTGGGTTGCAGCCCCGGGTTAAGCTGAGGTCCTCTCATAGAGAGCCAGCTGCACCCTGCTCCTGCCTCAACCTCTCTCCATGCCAGCTCCATGACCAACTGCTTCTAGCTGGCAGATTCTGTAACACAGATCACCAACTAGGTGTGAGTGTGGGAGAGGGCAGGGGTTAGGTTACTGGGGGGAGAGAGGGTAGTGAGGCTCTGGAGAGGGACTTTTTTATTGTTCAGTTTCTAAGTCGTGTCTGACGCTTTGCAACTTTATGGACTGCAGCATGCCAGGCTTCCCTGTCCTTCAGTATCTCCCAGAGTTTGCTCAAATTCATGTCCATTGAATCAGTGATGCCATCCAACCATCTCATCCTCTGTTGCCCCCTTCTCCTCCTGCCTTCAATCTTTCCCAGCATCAGGGTCTTTTCCAATGTATTGGAGGCTCTTCACATCAGGTGGCCAAAGTATTGGAGCTTCAGCTTCAGCAGCAGTACTTCCAATGAATATTCAATATTGATTTAGGATTGACTGGTTTGATTTCCTTGCTGTCCAAGGGACTCTCAAGAATCTTCTCTAGCACCATAGTTCAAAAGCATCAATTCTTCCGAGCTCAGCCTTTTTTATAGTCCAATTCTCACATCTGTACATGACTACTGGAAAAACCACAGCTTTAACTATATGGAGATTTGTTGGCAAAGTGGTATCTCTGCTTTTTAATATGTGGTCTAGGTTTGTCATAGCTTTTCTTCCAAGCAGCAAGAATTGAGACAGAGATTTGGGGCTGTCTCAGGCCCGTGCAAGCTACCTGTTGTAATTAAAACTTAAATCCCTATTACAGCTATGGCTGTGAGGAGAAAAGTGCTAACATAAAAACATTTCAGAGAAAATTGGGGTGAAATGGTGTGTGCCTGTTTGTGTCAAACTCGTTGCTGTTTGTCATATTTGTGACAGAAGAGACTCCAGTGTCATTTACAAAGCTGATCAAATCAGCCCCCAAAGTGTATGTCCACAGACACAGCTTCAAAATCACATATTGCAGGAAGTCCTAGGTAGGTTGGTGATGAAAGTTTAGCCAAAATAAAGAAGCACCCTTCAGGATTGAGACAAAATTAAATTCAAGTGAATTTGGAGATTTAAATTTCCTGATGTTTAAAAAAAGTCTGTAAAAGTGGCCCCACGCTATGTTTTTTTCCTGAACTGACTTTTGTGCAAAAAGCATCACTTTCTTCCGATGCTCCCACCGTTTTAGTCCCTCATGCCACTTGCCTTGGTCTTCTCTCTAACAAATGCAATCTTGTTTTCTCCTGCCCTTGGAAGTTTCACCCCCACACGCCGGGGTTTATCCCCACTCCACCTGCTCTTCCACTCCACGGCTGCCTTTTCTCCCAAATCAGCATCGTCTCTGCCCCTTCTAGTTTGCCCACAGACCAATTCCCAGCCCAGGGAAATGGCTCACGTAAGTAGAATAGCAGAGTTTGCCTTCAGTGTCCAAGGCCAGGAAACGGGCATTGCTGGGCACCGTATGACGCCAGGCCATCACCCTCAGCAACACCAGGTTAGCAGCCTGGGAGACGAAGCCCTCAATGGAGGGCCTGGGGAAGAAAGTCACTTCGGTCTTCACTTCCTGTTCAGGACAAATCTGGGTCAGGGACCTTGAGCTGGGAAGCAGGGGGAGGTTGGGCAAGCCAGGTGTTGAGCATACGGTCCAGTCCATAGGGTCCCCAGGGCAGGCTCCTGGCCTGACACCATCTGTCCCCAGTTTGTGGTTCCAAAGAGGATGTGGAGTATGGCTCCCACCTGGCTCTCACCTTACCTCACCCTCCTTGACCATTCTGGTCATGGCCAGCTGATCATCCTGCTTCAGCAAACTTGTCTTCTGTTCCATGGGGAGAATGTGGAACTAGGGGCCAGAGCAGGAGGGAAGAATCAGGGACTCACCGACTGTATATGAGTGAGATCCCCCGCCCGGAGGCCACCTTGTCCGTCCTCCACAAGTGAGAAAACCAAGGAGAGATGTGGATAGAAAACCCTCTGTCTGTGGTCAAGGCTGGGGGCCCAGGAGGTACCTTGATGAACTCCTGACTCTGTTGTTCCACAACCTCCAGTTTCCACGAGAGATAGGCTGCGGGGAGGGAGGTGAACACAGGAGACAGGGCTGGAGACTGGGAAGGGCGGGTGGTGACCTGGGCTGGGCAGCTCAGGGCTGGGGTGGCTACAGGTCAAAACTAGGGCTGTGATTATCCTCTTGTCACCCCACATCCCACGCTTTCTCTTCGCCTCGTCTAGTCCCAAGGTGAAATCAAGGGGTCGGTACTGAGTGAACATCCTGGGAGTTAGGGGCTGGGGGTGGGGGGCAGGGTAGGACANCTGGAACTCTCTTGCTTTTTCCATGATCCAGCGGATGTTGGCAATTCGATCTCTGGTTCCTCTGCCTTTTCTAAAACCAGCTTGAACATCAGGGAGTTCACGGTTCACGTGTTGCTGAAGCCTGGCTTGGGAGACTGTGGGTGTGTGCTAAGTTGCTTCAGTAGTAGTGTCTGACTCTGTGACCTCCCCCTGCCAGGCTACTCTTCATGAGATTCTCCAGGCAAGAATACTTGAGTGGCTTACCATGCCCTCCTCCAGGGGATCTTCCCAACCGAGGGATTGAGCCCATGTCTCTGAGGTCTTCTGTGTTGGCAGGCGGGTTCTTTACCACTAGTGTCACCTGGGAAGTCCTCTTGTCCCTGATAGACTAGCCCTAAGTTTACTAAGAACAGTAAGAGGAAGAAGAGAGTACTGTTCATGGAACATCTTTGTGCATCTCATTTGGCTCCCCAGCCCCTCCAGAAGAAGGCTAAGAGACAGAAGTCCCCTGTCTGGTGCTACCCATGGTTGCTCAGAGTCTGTATTCAAATCCAGACCAGTCCAAGTCCTCTCTCTCCCACATTGTCCCTGCTTTGGCCCAAGCCTAGGGTTTACCGAACATCAGGGTTAGCTTTCCTCCTGCTTCCAAAGGTGCCATTTGTGGCCAGGGCTTTGGACGACTAGGGTGACCCCCTCCCCCAATACACACAAGTGTACACACAGGGCTTTTTAAGTTCACATCTACAACTTACCTGTTCCCTGTCCTTCCCTGGAACTTCTAAGGCTGCCTACTTAACATAGCCTTCCCTTTTTCTTTTTCTGTGATTTAGAAAGAAAGAGACTATGATTTAGGGGAAAAAAGATGGAAGTGTTTATAGGTTATTTTTAAAATTATGCAGTATTCAAATACCTGTGAGGCCACATGTCTACCTCAATTTCTTCTCATATAATGAATTACAGCACCAGAAATCAGACGTAGCATTTTCCAAAGTGACTTTATACGTCTTTCTCATCTAACTCTTCTAATAGCCTCCAAATAAGTGGACTTGCTGGTGATTTTTTATGATTTTGCTGCTTTGCATCATTTCTGATATTAGACCCCCTATTCCTCTGAGGAACTCTTTCCCCACTCTCAGGACACTGTGTTTCAACTGAGTCTAACATTGCCTTTCCAGGTGTGGTCATGTCATTGAACCTGGCCAGTCAGAGAAGCCCATTTCTCTAACTCCTATGATAGGTTAGGGTTGGGCACATGTTCCAAACTGAACCAATGAAACTCAGTCCCTGGGACTTGGGACTATTAGAGGTTCTGCTATTAACTTGTAAACCTAGTTGATGAACTAGTAGCCTGTAAACCTGGAACTTCTAGAGAAAATCTTTCCATTCCAAGGAAAAAGGCTGATAAAGAATGGTATCAATGTAGAAGAAAGCAGAGCTGAATGGATCCTGCCATGCCTGCAGTTACCATGATGTAACCCCACACTTCTCAACTTCATAAGCTGATAAATTTCCCTTTTGGTTTGAGCCCCTTTCTAGTGAGCATTTGTCACTTGCACTTGAAAGTACATACACAGTAAAGGTTCTGTCTCATTCAAAGTTGTCTCCACTGGAAGATGAAGAAACTGAGATGAAGGTCCTCGGGTGCTGAGTGACAGAGCTGGGACTAGAAATGAGATCTCTTGTCACTGTCGCTGTTCTGCAGACAAAGAGCAGGTGTCCTAGTTGTTGCTGGCCAGTGCTGGTCCCAGCTGAAGCACGTGCCGTCATTCAGGACAGGTGCCCCAGTAGGAGGACTGGCCAAGGCTGTGGGAAAATGCTTCACTAAGCCCTAGAGAACCATCACCATCTCTCCCGCAAAACTGGGCACGCCCAGAGTGACCTGGCCCTGGGGCTGGCCCATCAAGAGACAGTTACAGAGCAGAGACTCACCCTTCTTCAGGAAGGTAAGGACTACCGCTTCTTCCCTCAATCCCACCCCTGGGCAACCCTGAGCCAGGATGGGGTCGGGAGCCAGTGCCAAGCTCCTTGGCTCAGGGTGAGGGACACTAAGATGGGAGGCCGAGGTATTACCAGGGTGGGCAAACTCTGACTTGGGCCCAAGGAAATGTGGAGCTAAGCCAGTGCTTCCCAGTCTTCAGCCACACCAAGGTCACCTTCAAGAATTCTGCTATAGCCAAGTGTTACCTTTATTTCACGTTTTCCTGTTTTAATAACGCAAGCACACCTCTGAGATATTGCAGATTCAGCTCTAGACCACCGAGATAAAATGAATGTCCCAATAAAGAGGCACATAAAAAAGGTTTTTCCCAGTGCACACAACGGTTTTATTACACTCTGTGCTGTGCTTAGTCGTTCAGTTGTGTCCGACTCTTTGTGACTCCATGGACTGTGGTCCGCCAGGCTCCTTTGACCATGGGGATTCTCCAGAAAAGAATACTGGAGCAGCTTGCCATGCCCTCCTTCAGGGGAATTTTCCCAACCCAGGGACTGAACAAAGGTCTCCCTCATTGCAAGCGGATTCTTTACCATCTGAGCCACCAGGGAGGCACATGTGACACTATACTGTAGTCAATAAAGTGTGCAACAGCATTATGTCTAAAAATGGTACATACCTTAACTAAAAGTATATAATTAGCAATATTTTATTGGTCAAAATACTAGCCATCATCTGACAATGCAAAGTTGTCACAAACCTTCAATATGTAAAAAAAAAAAAAATGCAATGATCAGAAAAGCACCCTAAAGTGAAGCAGAGTAAAATGAGATATGCCTGTACCTTTAATCACCTGCATGAATTGAAAACTGGTGTCCCTTGTCAAAAATATTGACCCTGAGGATAAATACAAGGAACACAAAATTATGTTGTTAAAGTTTAACTCAAGATAGCTGCCAGGCTTGACAGCCGACCTGTTTAACAATTAACAGACGAGTCCGGCTGTTACTTGCAGAGGCCTTAAAGGGCCTTAAGGAGGGGTCAGCGTCAAGGCCTTGTCCTTGAAGCATATTCACGGCTGGGTGGTGGCCGTGTAAAACCACTTCCCCTGCAGCTAGCGGTGCACCTGTGCGTCTCAAGCTTTGGAAAACACCAAGGTAAGCAAATCATAAACCCTGAACAAATTCTCACGAGCCATGGAAGGATATATTTATAGCTTTGTTTTTGCCCAGAGTTCTAGAAGTGCAGTCCTTCTGAGTAAGCAAGAACTGTAACCAGAGAGGAAAACAGAACCAGCAATAAAGACAAGCCCACTGAGGGACCAAGCCTCGGCTAAATCATTCATTCAGTCAACATTTATTGAGCGCCTACTGTGTGCCAGGCACCGTGCTAGGCGCGAAAATACAGAGATGCATAAGGTACAGTCCATGCCCTGAAGGGGGAGACAAACGTGTAAACAAGTAAAATACAGTGTGATAAGCGCCACAAGAGAAGCACTGACAAGGGCAGAGGTAGCCTGAAGGGGGAGGGGCATGGGAGGAGGAGGGGGGACTTCCTGGAGGAGGGGGACCTTGAGGGGGATTGGTGAGATGACTAGGTGTTTGCCAGGCAGACAAGCCAGGAGGAGCAAGGGAAAGGCATTCCATTCTGAAGAACAGCAGGAGTGAAGGCACCGAGGCAGGAACTGCAGGTCTGGAGGGGCGGGGAGCTCTGACTGTTCTGGCGGTATTACTAGAGCTGGTACCAGAGGCTGTGGCCGGAGAGGGAGGCAGAGGCAGGATGATGAGGGAAACTGAGGGCAGCGGCATCTCGGGGTCTCCCCAGTGGGGAGCAGAGCCTGAGGGAAGGCTTCCACCCAGGAAGGGAAGGCTCCTGGCTGACCCCAGGTACACCTGCATAAGGACCACTGTTGTCCTCACTGTGGCCCCAAAGGGACCTGGACCCAAGGCCAGAGGAGGAGCTGAGCTGAGGGAGGGCTGAGCAGAGGGGAAGGGCCTGGACCCGGGGTCCTAGAAGCTGCCACTCACTCGAGAGCTGTCCGCTCCTGGACTTCTGATTTCTGCTCTCTGCTGTGTAGACCCCCTGCTCCTGCCAGGATAGGGCCAAGGGCAAATGAGAAATGACAAGG
Organism: Neotragus moschatus; assembly: GCA_006410615.1. NCBI lineage: Eukaryota > Metazoa > Chordata > Mammalia > Artiodactyla > Bovidae > Neotragus > Neotragus moschatus. Next base: position 1,709,143 of record SJYA01000261.1, read on the forward strand.
CGATGTCGCTGGCCAACTGCAAAGGGCCAGATGAATGGCTATTCTAACTGAAAGGGGCAAGGGTTGAGGATGAAGCAGGAGTTTCTAAGAATAAGGGCCACATGAGAAAACCACAGTGGACCTGGTGGACAATGGCTCTCTGGTCCCCCGGGAAGGAGGGGCCCTGCTGGCCCAGGGCAGGGGCAGAGGCCAGCGGGCAGGACCAGGCCAGCTGTGCAGGAGCATGTGTGACCTGCGTGCCCGTGGGCCTCCAGTCCCAGCCTCCTGGTGTCTCTTTAGCCTGAGGTCAGGTTTCCTTGGCAACTGGGACTCTCCCCTTTCCAAGCAGCTGGGGAGTCACAGAGGCAGGGATTGTCCACAGCCAGGCTTCCAGCCCTTTCTTCTTTCTTAGAAATGGCTCTGTTTTTTAAAAATGCCCTTGTTAGGGCGGGGGTGGCCTTGCTCTTGTGGGTGCCCTGCTCTTGTGCAAAAATGCCTGGGGGAGGAGGGGCAGAGGCTCAGAAAACCAGATCCCAGGTGCCCCCCTGAGTGACTGCTTTTCCAAAGCACCTCACCTCAGGCCAGCCTAGGGGAGCAAGTTTCTTTCCCAGCCGTGGATGGTAGGAAGAGGAAGATGGACTCACCCTGTTCGGGATTCCTGCTGCCTTGAGTTCAGAGGCTGCAGAGAGAGCAAGGGCTCCGCATCCTCACTGCCATGGCAGGAACAGGGGGAGCTAACTCCCAGTGTTAGCTCTGCCATCGGTGACTCAGCCTCACCCCATGGAGTCCCCAAGCCTTCCGTCAGCCGGCCTCCTCTCAGTCTCAGGGTCACCTCGCCTGTCCCTCCTCTGCCCCTGACCAGTGTCCGGGTGGTGCCCGCTGACGAGCTGATGGAGGTGGGGTGGTAGCAGAGAGGATGGTGTGGTGTGGGCGATGATGGGCGGTCTCCCCACCGCGGCGTGTGGGCTGGGCCGGGCCGGGGTGGGGTCACTTGCTCTTGTGCAGGTCCTTCAGCTGGCGGAGCCTCTCCAGGAGCTGGGCCCGGGAGCAGCCATCATCGCCTGTGGGGCCGGGGCTTGGCCCCAGAGCCTCCTGCAGCACCAGGCAGTGTGTCCTTAGGAACGGGTTATAGGAGCGCTCCTCCCCCAGGGTGGATGGGCACTGTGGGAGGAGAGACACGGGGTTTGGTGGGGAGGATCCGGAAAACGGATCTGACCAGTGAAACCTCCCCACTCCCTGCCCCATCCTGGGTTTAGGAGTTCTCACTGGAAGGCCCTTGTGCCAAACAGGCCAGAGCTCTGGGGAGGGGCCTGCAGGGCCAGGCTCGGCAGAGATGGGATCCCTCTGGGGAGTGCCCCCGGGCCCTCCTGGACCCCAGCCCCGCACCGTGCTCTTGCGTTCCATCCGCTGCCTCTGCACCCACTGCATCTTCCTCTCCCGGGCCAGGTTCTCGGGCTCCACCACACCTGCAAAGCCCAGGTTCTCCTCTGCATACTCGTGGCCTAAGGGTGGCCATGGGGGCCGAGACACAGGACAGAGTGAGACGGGTCATGGTCAGGAAAAGTTCTCCCATCCCCAGGCTGATGGGTACCTAACAACTGAGGAGGAGGGACAGTGCTTCCAGAAAAAGCCCAACCACAAGGAGCCGCCTCTGTAAACGTGGGCACAAGTCAGCCACGAGTGACACAACGAAAGCACGGGGGAAACCACAGACCTGGAGCCAGAAGACCTGCATTCTAGCGTTGCTGGTTCTGCCCAGCTGTGCAACCTCAGTCAGGTCATGGCCCCTCTCTGAGCCAACGTTTTCTCCTTTGGCAAGTGGGGAAAATAATAATGCCACTAGAATGTTATGTGTCCCTGGGGCTGGGATCAGGACCTGGTGCACATCAGGTGCTCAAAGTATTTGTTGAATGGAATGAATGGATGAATATATGCTCTGAGGAGATATTCAGTTCAGTTCAGTTCAGTCGCTCAGTCGTGTCCGACTCTTTGCGACCCCATGAACCGCAGCACGCCAGGCCTCCCTGTCCATCACCAACTCCCGGAGTTCACTCAGACTCGCGTCCATCGAGGAGATATTAGTGGATATGTTTTAGAAACTATAGATATGCAATGTACCCATGCACGTATGTATGGATATTCCACATACATGCATATGGATGATGGGTGTGCAGTGTAGGTGTGATGGACGCAGGTAATGATCCATGCAGAGTGGATTTAAGGCGCCTCATTAAGCAAAGGCTATTTTCTGTTCTAGGCTCTGGCTATGAGAAATCAGCCATCCCACGGGGACACCCTGGGGCTTACAGGGCTCCCCAGAGGCAGCTGACACAAGAGGCCTTACACAGCCAGTGCTCCAGAAAGAAGGGAGTCTGCCCCCACTGCTGGAGATGGCTCCCAGGAGCCACTGGAGGTGGAGCTGCGTCACCTCTGGGCCCAGAACTGGGTGTGCGAGGGGCTGGGAAGAGAGGGAGGAGAACCTCACCAGGCCACAGAAGAGTGTCGTCTCCCAGCCCGAGCACGGTGTCCAGTGAGCTCAGCATGGTCTCTGCAGTACCCTCAAAGGTCCGTCCTGGTAGGGTCAGCAGGTATGTGTGAGCAACAAGGATCACACAGCAGGGTAAGGTCCAGGGAGAGGGGTGGGGACCCCCCCTGTATAGCTGGGGCTGGCCACTAGCCCTTACCCGTGCCCTTGCCATGCCCATTGACCTGGCATCGACTCCCTCCCTCCCCCAGGAGCTGGACCCAAACATTCAGCCGTAGCTGGGCCCGTCTGAGGGCACAGACTGACACGTGGCGGGAGAGGGGGTGTGGAGCCTCCAGGCTGAGTTCTGTGGCCCCAGGCCCACTCCAGGCAGGGTTGCGCTTTTCCACACAGCACCTCCTTCTTTGCCTGCACTGCCTCTGGGACTCCATGCAGCCTGGGACCGGTGAACGCCACCCACAGGATCACCCTGTCACTCAGGGGTTCTCAGATTTTCATAACTGGTCTTGCCAGTCACTGTATCAGAGAACCTGGCTCCACACAATGGAAACAAATGCTCTTTGAGGTCAGTATTCAGTTATAGGCTTCGCCTCATTCCATACATCCCCTTTGGGATGCCATGAGGATATGAAAGAAAAATAAGGTCACAAAGGTGTGAGTAATTGCTGAGGCAACGTGTGTGCTGAAACCAACGTTTCCATGCATTGCGTGGGGCTATGGCTGTTCTTGGGCCCCTGCCCTGGCCTCTCTCTCTCCCTCTCATCCCCGCACCCCCCGCTTCCCTTTTGAGGGACTCACCACAGCCAGAGAGGAAGAGTAGATCCCCTGAGAAGAGGCAGGAGGGACCCTCATAGGGCTCCCCATCCAGCAGGTAGACCAGATGGCCTTGTGTGTGGCCCGGGGTGGCCAGAGCCCGAATCTGAAGTCGTCCCACGCTAACCACATCTTGATGACACAGGGGACTGAGGAGGGAGGCAACAGTGGAGAGAAGGCACTAGAGCTTGGGCACGCTCCTCCTCCCTCCCCCGCCCCGCCCAGGCCCAAGGGGATGGGTGATGTGCAGGAGCAGGGCTTCCCCACCAGAGAGAGACAGGCCCCCTCAGTGCCCAGGGCTTCAGATTCAAGCCCTCCTGCTTCCTCTTTGGGGGACTATGGCTGGATCAGTTGCAGGGTGGACAGTGCTAGGCTTCAGATGGGCTGTGATCTGCCCTCGAAGGGCCAGGAAGGACATCAGCAAAGATCCAACTGCTGATAGCCCTGAAACACGTAACTGAAGGATGAGGGTGAAGGACAGGGCCATCCCAACCCTGGGTCAGGGACTTACTGGGTGAGGTAGGGAATGTTGTCCTGAGGGCTCCCATACACCCGACAGTCCTGGTGCCGCCGACTGAGGTCACGGTTCCCTCCGCTGTGGTCCCTGTAGGATGGCACAGATAGGCAGGGGCTTTAAGGGGCAACTGCGCTGGACCTCCTAGCCTCCTTCTTTCTAAAGCATCTCCAGGGCTTTGAGCCCTGCAACTCCTGGCTTCTGGACTGAACCAAGCTATCTGCTCCGCTTCAGACCTTTGTTCAAGCTGTCGTCCTGCCCTCTAATTCCTCCATGTGGATCTGATCATACCCACCTGCTGCCCCTGCCCCCCAAACCCCGTGCTGGCTGCCACAGTTGTTATTGTTTGTACAGTTTCACACAGTGCTGTCTCCCCTATTGGACTAAAACCTCCCTGGATGAAAGAGATCACGTTTGCCCAGCGGACATGCCCATGGAATGAAAGATAAATGCCTGCCCTGCCCTCCTCCGGTGCTTCAGGAGCCTGGTAAGTAGAAGAGAGGGAGACCCGTCCATCCCTCTTCCCCTTCCCCTGGTGCCCCAGTGACTTCATGAGGATGGTGCCCCTCCTCCCAGCCTGATCCCTGACCCGCAGCCCAGTCTGTTCTCATGGGTCACAGTCCTGGAAAGCCCAGCGGAGCCAGGGCCGGCCAAGGGAAGATGATCTGCACTCAGACCTCCCACCTCAGCCCCTTACCAGTGTTTGTGGGTGCAGAGAATGGCAACCAAGTTAACACCTTCCTTTTCAATGGAAGCCTGGGGGAGAAAGGAGGTGGTCAGACTGGGGATCGGAATGCTGGGTGGAGAGGAGAGCAGGGAGAGATCGGGGCAGGGGGAGGCAATGGAGGCAGAGAATGGGAAGGGGGTAGGGAAGAGGGGGTTGGCTAAAGGGGGGCACCTGAGCCCCAGCACAGGCACAAGGTGAAGGAAGACTGGCGGAGCAGGTGGACACACAGGTACATGTACACAGAGACGTAAGAAATGGAGAGAATGATGAAAAGACCCAAACACAACAGACAGAGGCGAGAAAAGCAAGGCTCAGAAAGGGGGCCACGGAGAGGAGGAAGCAGAAGGAAGTCGGCTAGACCCACAGCCCCAGGTCACAGCCCTGGGTCAGCACCACTCTCCCTCCAGCTCTGATTCTCCCGCTGCCGTCCTCTCCTCCTCCCCCGGCCACACCCTGCACACTGACCCTTCCCCTGTGGGTGACGTGTGTTTGCAGTGGTCAGGGTGTGCTGTGTGAGTACACATGGAGGGGGCACCTCCCACGGGCAGAGAGCAGGGTCAGCCTCTCTCTAGCAAGGAGAAGCTGCCAGCCCCCCGGGTGAGCCCAGGTCCCACTGCCCTCGTCCTCCCCTCACCTGGACAGCCTGAGGGTCTGATGGGTCCACAGCCACAGCCAGCCGGGCCTGGGTGTCGATGATGAGGTAGCTGTAGTTGTCCGAAAGGACAGGGATGGGGAGCACCTTCACTCCTGGGGAATAGAGAGGTGGGTTGGGGGACAGGGCAGGGAGCCCATCCACATGGGGAAAGAGATGGGGTGAGTAGGCACAGCCTGGGGCAGTTGCTGGCCTGGGGCGGCCAGAGCTCACCGTTGAAGAGGCGGGGCTGGGTTCTGGAGTGGCCTTTGGGGTAGCGATTCCGAGCCCTGCGCAGCTGCTGGCGGTAGAAGAGGTACCCGAGCCGGGTGCGCGTGTAGAGGCTGTACCTGTGGGGCGGGACGTCTGCTCAGCCCAGGCCCCACGTCTCCTCTCCCTCGGTCACCCCCTGCGCCAGTGCAGCTCCACCGCCACTTGTCGCGTGCCGACTGTCTACCTTGCTCAGGACTCAGGACAAGATGCAAAATGAAAGAGACAGACCCCAAGCTCATCAGGCCAGATGTGAACTGAGGAATTCACAGAAGAGAGCTGAGGATGAGGGCTTTATTCAGTGAAGGCAGTACAGGAATTAGGAAGCCAGAAGGAGGTGGGAACCCTATTTCAGGCAGAGCAGTGGTGTGTCGCAGTCACACGTGGGACCTACTGAAGGCCAGATTCCTCAGCCCCATCCCAGCGTTTTGAGTCTTAGACAGTTTGAGTGGGGCCCAGGAATCTGCATTTCTAAGAAGTTCTGGGTGAGGTTGATGCTACTGGCTCAGAGACCACAAGGCTGACAACCCCTCGGGTAGAGGAAACAACAGGTGCAGGCCCAGAGACGGCAGACAGCAGGGTTCACTTAGGGAAATTGTAGAAATCTCTGCTTGGCTCTTTGGTGGAGGAAGCCAGCAGAAGTGAGGCTGGATGGTTTGACCACACTCCCTCCCACCTGCCACATTCCAGGCTACACAGTGGAAAGGGGGCACGTGGAACAGAGGGGACTCGTGAGTAACAGAGTCCCCCAACACAGGATTCTGGCACACAGGGCGGCTTCACAGGTGTGTGACCCGGCAGTCACATAGGGCCGCACACTGGGCATGATGCTCTGCTCTCACCATCCTGAAATCCTTAATGATTTTCTCTTTGAACTTGTGTCTTGTAAGTGAAGTCTGATGGGACAACGGAACATGCACGTGAGCAGAGGTGATGCGCATGTCATCACGTCACGTCACATGTGTCTGCTTGGTCCCTGCTGCCCTGACCCTGCCACACACACCGTGCTCACCATGACCATGAGCACAGAATTCTGGTGGACCCTCCATGTGTGGGAATTCAAGCCCCAAGGTGAAGACAAATGAGTGTACCTCTATGAGTAAAGGGCCGGAGGGCACTAGCTGACCTATGAGCCACACTTTGGGTTCAAACTAGAATTTGCTTGTGGGACATCCCTGGTGGTCCAGTGGTTAAAATTTTGCTTTCTAATGCAGGGGTTGTGAGTTCGATTCCTGGTTGGGAAGCAAAGATCCCATGCACCTTGTGGCCAAAACACCAAATCACAAAATAGAAGCAATATTGTAATAAACTCAATAAAGACTTTTAAAATGGTCCACATTAAAAAAAAAAAATCTTATATAAAAAAAAGGAATTTGCTTAAAATGCATCAAGAGGCACCGGTGTTCTAAGAGACACAAGGAACCCTACCACATCCTTTCTTATGTATAATCCCACCATTAAGGCTGTAAATGATGCTGTTACAGAAAAAGGGAAAGAGGCGACGATCTGTCCTTTTCCTTCCAGCTGTTCCTCATTCATCAGAAAGCTGAAAGTAGAGAGAGCTGGTAGAATATGCTATGCATCAAAAAGTGAAACAAAGGTGGGGGGGTTCAAGATTGGGAATTCATGTACACCTGAGATGGAAAAAAATTAAAAATTAAAAATTAAAAAAAAAAAGAAGTGAAACAAAAGCAGCTGAGTTAGGTCTGTTGCCACACTTCCACTGTTCTGGTAAGAACATAACACATATCTGTGTACAAGCTAAGAAATGTGAGTTATGTGGTTTCAGTGATCCCCATGTATAAGGTAAATGTTCTTATTGTTGCTGTTGGTGTCGTTTAGTCACTAAGCTGGGTCCAACTCTTTTGCAATCCCATGGACTGTAGCCCACCAGGTTCCTCTGTCCATGGGATCTCCCAGGCAAGAATACTGGAGTGCGTAGCCATTTCCTTCAGGGGATCTTCCTGACCCAGGGATTGAACTCTCGTCTCCTGCTTGGCAGGTGGATTCACTTGCCACTGAGCCACCTGGGAAGCCCCAAGTGTTCTTATATTTGCATTTAAAATTGACATTGCATGATATATAATGAATGGCACAATCCATGCTAATAATTAACATTTTAAATATTCCCCTACTCAAATGACATTAAGTAGCAAATTAAAAACATCATGGCAAGTCAAGAGACAGAGATTATAGAACAAAGAAAAGGCTTCATAATTTCGTATTGGATATGGCACCTCTTTCTTGCTTTTTCAGCAAGAGGCTCCAAATGCCATTTTATACTGGGCCCTGTGAAGAATGAGCCATCTCGGGCCCTGGGCTCACAGAAGAGTGACAGGCTAGGCTGTGGGTGGGTTTGGTCAGTGTTTAGGTTTACACAGCAAGGCAGGATGCACTGTGGAGGGGTTCTACCATCCTCTAGGAGTCTTCATGACTATTTTTTATGGGTCCTGTTTTTGTTTTATTTTAAAATTAATTTAGACCATTCCCTACTTTCACTCATTCCACAATATTTAGTGAGGCCTTGCTATTAGCCTGCTCCGGGCACACAGCGGGTAAGACAGAGTCCCGGCCTTCTTCCAGCTTCTACTTTAGTGGGACAGACGAGACAGTAAACATACTGTCAAGGGACTTCCCTGTGGTCCAGTAGTTAAGAATCAGCCTTGCAAAGCAGGGACTCTAGTTTGATCCCTGGCTGGAGAACTAAGATCCCACACGATATGGAGCAACTAGGCCCACGGGCCACAACCACTGAGCCCTCGCACCACAACTGAGTCCTCGCACCACCGTGAAAGATCCCATAAGATGCAATGAAGACCTCGTGCAACACAACTAAGACCCGAGGCAGCCAAATAAATACATAAACACACTGTTCCCTGATAGCTCAGTTGGTAAAGAATCCGCCTGCGATGCAGGAGGCCCTGGTTCCATTCCTGGGTTGGGAAGACCTGCTGGAGAAGGGATAGGCTACCCACTCCAGTATTCTTGGGCTTCCCTTGTGGCTCAGCTGGTAAAGAATCTGCCTGCAATGCAGGAGACCTAGGTTTGATCCCTGGGTTGGGAAGATCCCCTGGAAAAAGGCAAGGCTACCCATTCCAGTATTCTGGCCTGGAGAATTCCATGGACTGTATAGTCCATGGGGTTGCAAGTTGGACTTGACTGAGCGACTTTCATTTTCACTTTCACTGTCAAGAGAAGATGACAAAATAAACCAGGCAAAAGGACAGAGAATGAGGACAAGAGCTGCTATTCTAGATCTGATGGTCAGTCACAGAAGCCCTCTTTGAGGAGGTGACATTTCTAAGAAGGAAAGGGGACAGGACGTGTGAGAATCTGGGGAAGGCACACCAATCCCAGGTGAGCACTGGGGGGAGCTGCCTATTCTTGCCTTTCTCCCTGCTGTGCCGTTGGGACAACACTCAGCATAGCACAGGTGGGACTGGCTGGATCAAGCTAAATATCCTGGACTGGACTGTAGACCAGAAAAGCAAGCTGGGGAGACAATGCACAGAATTTCACTGGAGTCTGGAGAGTGGTAACGGTTTGGATGGATGTTAACTTCTTGGTTTTGATGACTGTACCATGGTTATGGAAGATGTTAACTTTCTGGGGAACTGGGTGAGGGGGTATATGGGAATTCTTTGCACAAATTTTGCAAATCTGAGATGACTGCAAAATGAAAAATTTTAAAATAATAAAGAAGAAAAGAAAATCACCCTTGCCTCTGTGCCCAGACGCCATTTGGCATCTAGGCCCTGTTCTTGACTTCATTTCTTCCTATTTAGGCTTATGGGAAGTGCAGGACCTCTGGCAACAGGAAGCTCTGGATTCTCATCACAGCTTGGGCCATCCTTGGTCTGGGATCTTGAGATAGTCAATGGTCTCACAGATCAGACTTCTCATCTATAAATGGCAATACCACGACTTACCCCTGCAGGACTGTGTAAGGATTAAGTGACAAAACAAGATGACAAATGTTAACATTTTCCAGGGCCTGAAGGGTGGAAAGTGTTTAGCAACTGCTCTTTCCTTCCCAAATTCAGCCGGACACCCTTCACAGCTGCAAGAACAAGGCCGTGCACAATCTGGGAGGGACTGGTAAACATTCCCCGTCTTCCCTTATTGGATACTTAGTACACGTACTTTGTCCTCCAACAAAGATCAAGATGTACAACGGCAGGGGCTATGCAGTAAGAAGCTGCAATAAACAAGGCTCTGCTCTTCCATTGGCTTTAACCAGCAAATATTTACTGCACGTGCTGGACTGGGTACAGAAGGCAAAGAACAAGGCAGATGGCTCCCGGCCAACATAGTGAGAGGAGCAGCCAACAGACACTGAACCGGAAAACAAAACAATCAACAAGCAAGCGGTTAACTGTGGTGGGAAAGGAAGATGGTTTCCCGGTAGACTGGGTGGTCGGGAAAGGCCCCTTCTCTGAGGGCAACCCTTGAGCAGGGAATGTACAGATGGGGGAGCCAGCGGTGCTGACTGTGGGGGGCACAGCACCAACGCCCCTATACAGGCACAAGTGGGGCACATTCGAGGAGCTGCCAAGAGGCCTTGAAGTCTGTAAATAGAGAAAGGGCCAGCGAGGTGCGCAGGGGTCAGGCCATGAAGAGGGGGTGGAAAACTGCTGGTGGGTTTGAAAGTGGGGAAGTGTATGTTCTAACTTCCTTTATAAGAGCTTGCTCAGCTGCTGTGTGGAGGGTAGAATGAACTGGAGCGGAGGGGAAGGGGGCTGCGGAGTCATGCAGTGAGGGACACAACGAGGGCCTGGACTAGAGGAGGTGTTGCAGATGGAGAAAGGTGGTAGGGGGGTGGCTGTCAGACCCAAGATCTGTGCTGGCCAGGTGGCCCCTGTGGCCCTGAGGTCTGGATCACTGCACAGAGCAGGGAGGAGGGGCCGGAGGACCGGGTTGCACTTGATCTTAGCCAAAAGGCCGAGAAGCGATGAGGACCGGGTTGCAAGGGGCCTGGTTCTTTGCAGACAAAGGATTCCTCGTGCTTCTCTCCAGTCCCTGTGTTCGGTTCCCCCTCCACTGGCAGGCTGGCTGCATCACCAGGGTCTATAACCGCGCCCGTCAGCTCTTCCCCTCGCTGCCTCTCTTTCTGGGAAAGGCCCTGTCACCCTCCTAGTTTCACAACTCGAGCATCAGTTTAACCCTTTCCCCCGGTGACTCAGACAGAATTCCTCTCCAATTCTCATTTCCCTTCATGGGCTCACCCCTGCAAAGAGAAACTGTTGGTGAGGTCCTAACGAAAGCCTCTGACTCCCTGAACCAAACTGCACTGAACCAAACTGCACTGGCAGATCTCATGCTCCCAAAGCACCACTTTCGATTGCATCCTGTTCTTGCTCAGCAGCCTTCAGTGGCTCCCCAGGGCTGGTGGGAGAGTGTCCAACCCCCAGGCAGGCCCTCCGTGGACCGGGAGGAGGCAATCCTCTGTCCCCTCCCCAGTATGGCCCCATGGAAACCCCGTGTCCCAAGAGTGAACAAGTGGACAAACCCAAATGTCCATCAATAGCACAATGGACAAACAAATGATGACATATTCCAACCATGGAAAACTACACACCAGGGGAGTGAATGATTTAGGCTACCAGCTCTCAGCCTGCATAGAGCTCAAACGTAACACTGAGCTAACAGACGGGCCACAGAAAACAGACCATCTGACAATCTTTCCCTAACATGCCAANAAAGCCTTTGAACCTTGTGAACTCTCTCCCCAGACCACCTCCTCACATGTGCAGTTTTCCTGAGGACCGCAGAGGATCTGAGACCCCAGCAGCTCTCAGGAGAAGGTGCCTTGAGTGGAGAATCCTGGAGACTTCTTTCAGTCTAGGCTCTGGCACTGTCTTCCCTGAACCATGACTGGGTGGATGGTTCCACTGGGAGCAGCGCAAGCCAGATGGACAAGAGAATTTAGGGAAAAAAGATGGGAAAGTGCAAAAGTGAATGAGTCCCTGGGAAGAACCTGCCTCCCATCTCCTAGCCCCCCATCTTGCTGGGATGACGCCGTCCCCTGTAATGGGGCTCACAGCTCCCTTTCTTCCATTGCCTGAGGTAAGAAGCAGAAACTCACTCCCCAAGCCTCAGTTTCCCGCTCTGTAAAACCAAGTGCTCTTCCTCTCTTTCCTCTCTGAACGAGGAGTTGAGCCCAGAAAGTTCAGGTGACTTACACAATGACATGGACCTCTGCAGGGCCTGATGTGGGATTCAAACTCCCTGCAGCGTGAGAATGTGCCAAAATGCACCAGTATGATCTGGGGGTGCTGGTGAAACCCAAAGATGCTGACCTTTTCCTCTTCTGTTTACCACCCACTCGTGGACTCTGATTCAGCAGTTCTTGGGCCCGGAACTACTCACCATCACCTCACCAAAAAGAAAAGCAAGTTTCCTAATTGGTCCTCTGGGACTCAGGTGGGAGACAGAAAACCACTCTACGGGGTGGGGCTAGGGTGGGGGCAGCCAGCCTGGGGCAGCCTTGTAGGGGCCTGAGGGGCCCTCCCCCTGGGGTCAGGGCTGCAGGATGAAGCACCTGCCATCCTCAGTTGGGGGGACACTCCTTGCCTCACTGAACCAGAGCGTGGCTTCTCTGGTATCTGAGTTTGAGCCTCCGGCCCCATGGGAGGCCCCATGGGACAGCTGGCGACAGTGACACACAGCCCTCCCCCCACCCTCTTCTCACAGTGGAGAACACACAATGAAGCTCTTCTTCTCCCTGCCTCCTCCTGTGACCAGTCTCGCCATCCTGGGCAGCCCTGAGACAGGCCTGGGAGCTGCCTGTCCCAGCCTGGCCCTGGCCCCAGACTCTACCAGCTGGACAACAAGCCCAAGCTGAGAGGACTCTGGTCTGGGGGTGCTTTTGGCTTCTCCTCTCCTGCCCGCCTCCCCTACCCGCCTCAACCCGGGCTCCAGCTTTTCCCAGGCTTTTCATCTGACCAGCGACAGGCAATCTTTATGAAAGCAACCCGGAAATGCCTGTCTGAGGGCCTAGGGACCTGGACTCCACCAGGACACAGAGTCCTGCTGGAGCACAGCCTGCTCTGCTCGGAGTCCCCTCAGGAACAAACTCAGCCACGAGATGTTTTGCACTTTCCCCAAATTGAGGAAACTGAAGAAGATAACCAGACAGCGAAAAAGGCCCTCGAGGGTGAAGAGTTTCCTGAAGCTGCCAGTAAGGCCTTGAGGGGTCGGGGGACAACTTCCCCATGACCAGGAGAGGGGCAGTGCCTGCAACAGGTCAAGACACAGGCCCGACTGGGAGACCACAGGCCCCATCTCCATACCCATCCCCTCATCCAGCTCGGTCCTCTGCTGACTTTGCAGCCCTCTCCAGCCTTCAGCATCTTTCCCAAGGGGAGGAGGAGTGGCTCCTGAGGGTTCCCGGGGAGGACCAGAGGCACAGTCAAATCTCAGTCCTGGGCAGGAGGCCTGGACTTTTGTGTCTCCTTGCCTGAAATCCCAGGCCACCTGCCCTAGGGTTTTGTTTGGTGTGGGTCTGTTCCTTGGCCCGCCCTCCCGCCTCCATCCCTCCCCTCCTCAGCCCAATCCCAGCCCCTCCTGACTCAGCCCTGTTCCCTGGGCTCGGCCTGTGGGAGTCCAGTGAGGAAATCACACCCAGGAACACCTGATGCAGGAACAAGCAAGAGTACACAATGAAAGCTCTAGGAGGGGAGACAGTGCCAGGGGTCAGTCTGGAGGCAGAGATGAATTTTGACTGGACAGGCTGGACAAGTTTTGTGGAGGAGATAGCATTTGGGCCCAGCTTTTTATTAATTCCAAAGCCCTTTAATAAGGGCCAACTCTGTGCCAGCCACTGTTCTGGAAGCTGGGATACAGTAATGAAAGAAGTTTCTTCCCTCCTATGGCTCATATTCTGGTTGAGGGAGAAAGCCAGTCAACAACAGGCAAGTCTATACATAGGATGTCATATGGTGATATGGTCTATAGAGAATGGGCTTCCCAGGTGGTTCAGAGGTAAAGAATCTGCCTGCCAATGCAGGAAAAGCAGGAGACCCACGTTCAATCCCTGGGTAGGGGAGATCCTGGAAGAGGAACGGCAACCCACTCCAGTGTTCTTGCCTGGAGAATCCCATGGACAGAGGAGCCTGGCAGGCTGCAGTCCACGAGATTGCAGAGTCGGACGTGACTGAGCAACTGAGCGCGCAGGTGAGCTCACTGTGGAGTAAGACTGAGGCGTTGGGGCCCTGCTATTTTTCACAGGGTGGTCAGGGTGGGCCTCTTTAATACAGTGAAATCTGAGCAGAGACCTGAAGGAAGCCAGGCACAGCCACGTGGCCATCTGGGGGAAGAAGGGTCTAGTGAGAGAGAGCAGTGACAAAAGAGTTTGGAGGTGAGACTATCTCAGAATGCTTGAGGAACAGCAAAGTGGCCTGTGGCGAAGGGCATACAGAACACCACCAGAAACAGTGAGGTGGGGGATGGGCAGGTCCAGAGGGAGCCATTCTGGAGGGTTCTAAGCAGAGGAGTGGCATGTTTCTGACTTAAATCTTAAAGGGTTGATTCTGCTTGCCTTGCTGAGAGTGCTCTTGTGGGAACAAAGGCTGAAAGGAGCTGTCAGTTTAGGAGATCCGCTGAGAGGCGACCTGGGGTTGGTCCAGGGTCGTAGCAGTGGAAGTGGGGTGAGTGTTCAGATTTTGGGCATAGCTTGAGGATGAGCTTTGAGGAAATAGTATTTGATGTAGGGAGGAAGGTCTGGCAGACCCCAAAGAGAAGTACAGCAAGAGCACAGGGCCTGGGGAAGATGGGATTGGGCAGCTCTGGAGGGGTGTGGGAGGGCCCCAAAGGCCTGGTGAGGGGTGTGGGCTCCATTCTGTAGGCAGCATGGCCTGGGGAAGGGCACACCTACGGGGACAGAGAGCAGAGGAGCCGCTGTGGGTGCTGGGGCTGTGGCTCTCCAGGGTTCTGAGGCCTGCAGAAAAGAAAAGGACTCTCCCTGCTTCCCTCCTGAAGGCTGTGTTGTGGATGGCCCAGTCCACTGCCTCTGTGTGGCCTTTACTCTGGCTACAAGCAGGTGGGCCATCCACTCTAGGGTCCTCAGCTCAGGACTTCTGCCCCCTTTTTGAAATCAAGCCATTGGTCCTCACTGGCCCCAGGGAAGGGCTTTTCTCTTGCAGAAGTGGAGCAAGCAAGGTTTGTCCTGGGACAGCTGGTTTCACCTGGGTCAGGAGATTCAAGAAAGATCCTCTATGCCTAGGAATGAAGAGGGGACTTGGTCAGGAAGGGTGGGAAGATTTTGTCTGCCGGACTGTCCATTTGCAGAGGCTGGCTGCCTTCCACTTTCTTAGCTCTGAAAGACGGTTCCCATCCCTGCATGCAGGAACCCAGCCTAATTCCCCATTCACTGCTCCCTCTGCAGACAGGCCCTGCTCAGAGTCCTGTTCTCTAAGCAAACCTCCTCAACTACCACTGAGAAGGCAAAGGGGCAAAAGGGAAACTGAGGCATGAGGCAGGGGGCACGCAGAGGGGAGCATACACTCCCAATCCTAGCCTCCCCAGGCACACCTTGTCACTCTTGGGGAATCTATCATGCCCTGTGCCTCCTGCCAGTTAGGGTCCCTGTTCCTCTCACTGACTCCTTGAGAACAGCTCCTATCAGTGATCCCGCAATCCTGACCCAGGGCAGTAAGGAGGAGTGGGGATCACTGAATGAATGAAGGGATGTGGGATTTCCTGAGAGTAAGTGAGCAGGATACACTTGGAAGACAATAGAAGCGTGTGTGTGTGCTCAGGCACTCAGATGTATCCAACTCTTTGGGACCCCCATGGACTGTAGCCTACCAGGCTCCTTTCTCCATGGCATTTTCTGGGGAAGAATCCTGGAGTGGGTTGCCATTTCCTCCTCTAGGGAATCTTCCTGACCCAGGGATTGAACCTGCATCTCCTGCATTGGCAGGTAGATTCTTATCACTGAGCCACCTGGGAAGAAGCACGTAAGGAAGCTTTAAAAAAAAAAAAAAGGAGTTGAGGGACTTCCCTGGTGGCCCAGTGATTAAGACTGTGCCTCCACTGCAGGGGGCATGGGTTCAAGCCCTGCTCAGAGAACTAAGATCCCATATGCCGCATGGTGTGGCCAAAACAAAAAGGAAACTCCAGAAGGAGACACGGTTGGCCTAATGTCATGTATCTTCTCTCCCCAGATCCCCCATACTACAGAAAGAAAAATTGCTAACATTTCCTGAGCACTTACTACAAGCCAGACCCTGTGTACCATTTCATTTGATCTCCACAGGAGCCCTCTGAGGTAGGCACGATCACCAGGCCCATTTTACAGATGCCAACAACTGAGGCACAGAGAGGCTGACTTATTTGTCCAAGGTCACATGGCTACTGAGCAATAAAACTGGGATTCAAAAGCAGATTTATCTGACCCCAATGCCATGTGCTTAACTACCACACATTGCCTCCCAGGCCCTGCAGAGTCTTGAATGCGTGTGTCCACCTCAGGTTAGCCCAGATAGACCCTCTGCTGTGCTGTTATTGCCATCTCAAGACAATGGTGGTTATGTTTGAAGAAAGCGCTTTATAACAGTGTCAAATACCAGTGAGTACTGTTATTACTGATAACATCAACAAGGACTCCTCTCCCAGGACAGCTTCCCATCTCCACTGTCCACTTTCCAGCCCCCCAGTACAGTCCTCTACTTGTGGTCCTCTCAGCCACACGTTCAGGGTGGAGTGTGTCCACACACTCTGCCCCTCCCCTCATGTCGCGCCCCATCCTGGCCCCTCCCTCTCCATCCTTCCTGGAGGCGCCCTCCCAGCATCAACACCTGCCCACTTCCCTCAGACCAGTTTCCTGCTGACACTCCTAGTCTCTCCCAGCAGCCAGCAGTCTCTCCCGAGGGACTGGACTGATTGTTTCCCAGATCCTGGACAGGCAGAACCTGGGACTCTGATTCCAGGCACGCCCTCCTGCTCTGCAAATTTGGGGAGCTGATTCCAAGGCAACTTTGAAGTCCAGCCACAGGAAAGCTCATGGATTACTGGATTCCTGAGAAGCTCTCAGACAATTCCAGGTTTGAGGATTTGGAAACACTCAGATCCCAAGTTCTAGGAATACCCAAACTTTCCGGATTCTGAGTTGGCAGTCTTGGAAATTTTGACCTCAGGACTTCTGATTCCAGTCCCTTGTGGAGACTTTTTCACTTCCTCAGTCTATTTGTATGACTTCAATGTTACCGATGTTGAAAGCTAGAGGTAGATTTAAAAATCTTTCCCCAAATAGAGCTACAAAATTCTCAGAAATTTTGTGAGGAGCAATATATTTTTTTAATCTCACATATGGAAATATTTAAATATTTGTGAATCTTATTATTTTAATGCTGTTTGCNTGCTGTGTGATTATAACACTGTGGTTCTATGGAGGTCAGGACCAATTTAGATGTGGGAGGGCCTCCCTGAGCAAGTGAAATGTGAGCCATGCCCCAAATGATAAGAAGTCACAGAGGCTGAGAGGGAGTGATTCCACCAAGATTATACAAAAATGATGGCAGAAACAGGAATAGGACCCAAAATAGCCCAAGCCGGTGGGATTTCCACATCACTGACCTGTCCACCCCCACCATACTGCCTTCCAGATGAGTTCCAGAGGTTAAGATCAGTGGGTTGGAAGAAAATGTAAAGACAGGCATGGTGATCTCTATAAATTTGGGCAAACTGGAACTGGGGCTGGGCTCCTTCCAGCTGCAACCCTAGCCTTAGCCCTGCACAGGGAGGGAAGGAAATCTGCAAACAGTGAAGGCAGTGATCTCTCCTGCAGGAAGATGGTTGGGGAGGGGAGCGAGGGAGGCAGGGCTCTTGTTTTCTTCTGTTTCTTTGCTTCCGCTTGTGCTCTGGCCTGAGAGAGGCTGAATAACCTGACCCCCAAACCACGCATTTTCTCTTTCCCTCTGATGTACTCTGAGTAGATCACTGGATCTAAAGATTGAGTTCTCAGCGTGGAGAGCATCCAGGTATAGGCTCATTATGCACAGTGAATTGGAGGCCTCACTCCTCACCCACCTCTGAAGAAAAAGCCAAGATACATGTTAAATTATCCCCAAACTGAACTGTAATCCCAACACCCAATCCTGGGTTTCATTCTGTAACTCCAGACAGTGAAGTTTCTCTTATCTTAAAGGTCAGAACTATAGCTTGCTCCCTTCCTGTCTCTATACCCACAATTCAGCTTCTTCTCAGTGCCTGGCACATAAAGGGCTCCCAATAAACAAGAATCAGATAGAAATGAATTAAACCCCTGTGTATGCTGCAAAAGAGGCGGGGCTAGAACACTAACAGGCTAGTTTGTAGAAGGCCCTTCTGGGCCAAGGGAACTTGTATGTCTCTAAGTCTGTGTCTATACATGCAAAGTGAAGAATTATGGAGCCTGGTCAAAAGTCACTGTGAACACACCTTTCCGCAGGTATGGCTGTGCCAGGCATGATATTGAGAAATCAAAACACAGTCCCTGACATCTGAAACAGGAAATGCAGGCTCAAGCATGAGCTTGCAGATACAGAAATGATTGAAGGCTAAATCTAATCTCATGCTACACACACATTTATAAGATTATAGCTAATCATCCAACATACATTTTTATGAAATGCAGGGAGCTGGACAAGGCTGGGGATAAGGAGTGAGAGTGGGTGTTTTGGAGAATTCACGCAAGGCCAGGAAACTACCCTCCCCTTTTGAACTATTCTGGAAGACGTTCAGTATTCACTCCAAATCTGCTTTGGTTTCACCTCAGGCGGCACTAGTGGTAAAGAACCCACCTGCTAATGCAGGAGACTAAAGAGACATGGGTTCAATCTCTGGGTTAGCAAGATCTCTTGAAGTAGGAAATGGAAACCCACTTCGGTATTTCATGCACAGAGGAGCCTAACAAGCTACAATCCATGGGGCTGCAAACAGTTGGACACAACCTCACCACTGAGCGTGCACACACACCTCTCCCATGAGAATCTTTTGCCCCAGCCAGACCGATGCTTCATTATTCACCCTGTCCTGCACTTTATACCTGGTAATACCTCACTGCTTGCAGACATTTGGCTTGGGGGGCACTGCTAAGATGAAGATCGGCCTGTGCTTGGCAGAGCTTTTAATTTGCTGAGATCGCCTCTCATTATCCACAGTTATTATTGAAAACCTCAGGCCCAGTGCCAGTTCCTTTGTTTTCAGCCAATATGCTTCTTAGAGGAAGTAATTGCTCTGCCCAGCCAGCCTTCTACAAATTTTGCGACTTACATAGGAAATTTTTAGAGGAAATGCTATTAGCTCCTCTTATATATATCGTCAAGCAGTGTTTCTCCTGGCCTCCACTTTTTCTCACTCTATAAGCAAACTCAAGTATCTCCTCGCCTTAAAAACTTACCTTGGGAATTCCCTAGCAGTCTAGTGGTTGCTTCCCTGGTGGCTCAGTTGGTAAAGAATCTGCCTGCAATGAGGAAGACCTGAGTTCGATCCCTGGGCTGGGAAGATCTCCTGGAGAAGGGAAAGGCTATCTACTCCAGTATTCCGGCCTGGAGAATTCCATGGACAGTATAGTCCTTGGGGTCGCAAAGAATTGGACACGACTGAGCAACTTTCACTTTCCAGTGTTTGGGACTCTGAGCTTCTACTGCACGGAGCACAGTTCAATCCCTGGTTGGGAACCTTAAGACCCTACAAGCCATGTAGCAGAACCAAAAAAAAAAAAAAAAAATGACCTTTGGTCCATAACTAATTTCTGTTCTGCCTTTATCTTAACACAACCTAGTTTCCTGAAAGGCTCTCTCCTTGTGTGTGGTATTAATAGACTGCATTTTGGTTCTCAATTCTTCATCTCTCCCTGAAAATATACATTTTACCATGTGACTACACAGCACTTCCATGGAGGTGAAATATATTTCTTGCACACCACTGATGTTGGACTTGGTCTGGTGAGTTGTTTTTGCCAATGGAATGTTAGCAGACATGATACAAAAGAGGTTTTAAATATGCTGTAACAGTTAACCTGGACTCTAGCCACAACTTTCACCATGAGAACATCCCGGGTAGTCAGTTGCTAGGCTAAGGAGAGTCAAAGATACATAGAGGCGACCTGGACCCACTCACAGCTGGAAGTCAGTACAGCCCAGTAGTTGTTGTTCAGTTGCTAAATCCTGTCCAACTCTTTGCAACCCATGGACTGCAGCATACCAGGCTTCCCTGTCCTTCATCATCACCCGGAGTTTGCTCAAACTCATGTCCATTGAGTCGGTGATGCCATCCAACCATCTCATCCTCTGTCACCCCGTGCTCCTCCTGCCCTCAATCTTTCCCAGCATCAGGGTCTTTTGCAATGAGTCAGCTCTTCGTATCAGGTGGCCAAAGTATTGGAACATCAGTTTCAGCATCAGTCCTTCCAGTGAATATTCAAGGTTGATTTCCTTTAGGATTGACTGGTTTGATCTCCTTGCTATCCAAGAGACTGAAGAGTTTTCTCCAGCACCACAATTCAAAAGCATAAATTCCTTGGCACTCAGCCATTTTTATGGTCTAAGTCTTCCATCTGTACATGACTACTGGAAAAAGACACT
This sequence comes from Neotragus moschatus, assembly GCA_006410615.1. Classification (NCBI taxonomy): domain Eukaryota; kingdom Metazoa; phylum Chordata; class Mammalia; order Artiodactyla; family Bovidae; genus Neotragus; species Neotragus moschatus. The sequence goes on from SJYA01000261.1 coordinate 1,729,129, forward strand.
TTTTGGTGTCTTTTAGTGACACTTTTTAGCATGCTGTCTAGGTTTGTCTTAGCTTTCCTTCCAAGGGCCAAGCGTCTTTCATGGCTGCAGTCACCATCGGCAGTGATTTTGGAGCCCAAGAAAATAAAATCTGTCACTGTTTCCACTTTTCCCCCATTTACTTGCCATGAAGTGATGCGACTGGATGTCATGATCTTAGTCTTTTGAATGGTGAGTTTTAAGCCAGCTTTTTCAGTCTCCTCTTTCTCCCTCATCAAGAGGCTCTCTAGTTCCTCTTCACTTTATGCCATTAAAGTGGTATCATTTGCATATCTGAGGTTGTTGATATTTCTCCTGGCAATCTTGATTCCAGCTTGGGATTCATCCAGAATGGCATTTTGCATGATGTACTCTGCATAGAAGTTAAATAAGCAGGGTGACAATATACAGCCTTAACATAATCCTTTCCCAATTCGGAACGAGTCTGTTGTTCCATGTCTGGTTCTAACTGTTGCTTCTTGACCTGTATTCAGGTTTCTCAGGAGGCAGGTAAGGTGGTCTGGCATTCCNCCAGAATGGCATTTTGCATGATGTACTCTGCATAGAAGTTAAATAAGCAGGGTGACAATATACAGCCTTAACATAATCCTTTCCCAATTCGGAACGAGTCTGTTGTTCCATGTCTGGTTCTAACTGTTGCTTCTTGACCTGTATTCAGGTTTCTCAGGAGGCAGGTAAGGTGGTCTGGCATTCCTACCTCTTTCAGAATTTTCCACAGTTTGTTGTGATCCACACAGTCAAAAGCTTCATACATTGAGTATTCATACATTGGTATGAATTGTATGATTCACACAGATTGGGTAGCAACATGTACAATTTCCTAGACAACAATTCCAATATGCATCAAGGTTTTTAAAAATATACATTCTTTGACTCAATAATTCCTTTTTAGCAACCTGCAAAAGATCTGCCCCAAATGTACACACAATGGTGAGGCTGTAAACAGCCAACAAGTCACGCAGTAAGGGAAGAGTTAAGGTTCATAGAACCTTTGTGCAGCTTTAAAATGTTTTTATTCTATTTTGTTTAAAGATGTGTGTGTCATCACTTTTCTTTTATTATTATTATTAATTTCTTTATGTGGCTGTTCCAGGTCTTAGTTGTGGCATGCAGGGCCTTTTTTTTTTTTTTTAAGTTGTGGCATGTGGAATCTATTTCCCTGACCAGGGATAGAAGCCCGGTCCCCTGCACTGGGAGGGTGGATTCTTAGCTACTGGACCACCAAAGAAGCCCCTAAAATGGTGTTTATGGTTAGAACCTGTGGTATGATTGATCCTGGATTGGATCCTGGACCAGAAAAAGAACACTGGGGGACAACTGCCAAAAGTTGAATAATGACTGTAGAGAGGTTTTTAGATTTGTATCAATGTTAATTTCCTGGTTTTGATTCTAACACTGTAGTTAAAAGTAAGAAATGAACATTTAGGGAAGCTAGGTGGCAGGTGTATGGGACCGCCTTATATTTTTTGCAAATATTTTCTAAGCCTGAAATAATTTCAAAATAAAGTATTTGTTTTTTTTTTTTTTTAAAGAACAGAATACACACAAACAGAACAGAGTTCATATGTCAATAAACATCGTTTTTAAAAAACAGTTCCTGTGTAGCTGATCCTGCTGCTTGACTGATGCCCATTCTCCAGCCCTCCCTGCTTCCCTTGTTAACCCCTGTTGTGCCTGTGAACAGCTAGGGCTTCCATGTGAGCCCTTCCTCCCGATTGGTCCAAGCCAACTGGTGCTCTCATGGCCCTGCCAAGTGATTGGTTAGACTCAGGAATAAGAGACAGTTCTTGCCATTAGATAATAATAGCAAATATTTATATAGCACAACTCAACTGAACAGATATAGCACAAATCACGTGCCAGGCACTATCCTAAGTGCTTTACAGAATTTAACTGTCAGTTCTCGAGACAATTCTATGAATCAAACATGGATATAATTCCCATTGGCACAGATAAAACACGAAGGCAACGAAATACCAAGTCAGTCCCTCCAGGTCACACGGCGATTTGCTCCAGGCTGAGACGGGGAGGGAAATAGGCTGGAAAGTGAAGGTGTTAGTCGTTCAGTCATGTCTGACTCTTTGCGATCCCATGGACTGTAGTCCCCCAGGCTTCTCTGTCCCCAGGATTTTCCAGGCAAGAACACTGGAGTGGATTGCCATTCCCTTTCCTTCCCGACCCAGGGATCGAACCCAGGTCTCCCACATTGCAGGCAGATTCTTTATCATCTGAGCCAAATACACCTTTTATAGTTGTTGAAACAGAATATAATAGGGCTCTGCTCTTTTCTTTTTCTGGGATGCTATCACCTGCCTGTGATGCCTGGAACTATGGCAGCCATTCTAGGTCTATGAGGGAGCAGCCCAAGAGGCAATTCCAGCAGCTAAAGATGGCAGAGCAAAAGTGTGGATGCAACTAGCATCCTTGAAGACAGTACTGAGCCCCTGAATTAACCTGTCTGGATTAGCCCCTGCATTTTTTGTTATGTGAGATAAAAATTGTCATTACGGTCTAAGCCACTTCTAATTGTTTTTTTTTTTTTTTGGATACTTGCAGTCAAAACACCCAAACTAGCACTATGGATAAATTTTACATTTTAATCTAAAATGGAGGGAAGGGAAACAAGATACAAAACTGTAGAAATTTTGTGTAATTTATATGATGGCTATAAACAAAAATGCATGGGAAAGTATTTAAAATGCTATAATGATGATCTTTGATTGATTGACTAATGGGGTATCACTTGTTTTCTTTTTTCATACTTTAAAAATATTTTCCAAACTTCTATAAGAAGGAATTACTACTTTAATTAAAAAGTATTATTTTATTAAAACAAAGAAAGTAGTCCTCCTTGCTGCCTCATGTTCACTTCCCAACTATTCCTAGGTCCCTCTCCTGAGCCTCTGCCCTCATCATTTGATTCTAATTTGACTCTGATCCCTCGACCCATCAACAGATTTGTCGCTTTTCTGTCCTTGTCATGTAACCTCTGAGCAGAGCCTTCAACTTCCCTGTCACAGTGTCCTCTGGGTCTTTTTTTGTGTGTGAAGAAATAAAACATATTTTATTTATCAAAAAAAGAATTCTAGGATTTCCCTAGTGATCCAGTGGCTAAGACTCTGAACTCCCAGTGCAGGGGGCCCAGGTTCAGAGATGCCTGATCAGGGAACTAGGTACCACACACTGCAACTAAGAGTTCGAATGTCACAGCTATAGATTCCACATGCCACAACTAAGACCAGGCACAGTCAAATAAATAATATGAATGAATAAAAGAGAATTCTAACAAGGCTGTGCTTTCCAATCGAAAACTTGTGTCCCATGATGTGTGGAATGATATTTAAGCAATGAGATAGATTTCCAATGGCCATGACTGTGCCTTGTTCCTTTTCTTAAATTGAAGTACAGTTCCTTTACAATGTTGTGTTTGTCCTCTGGTTCCCTTCTCCCACCCCCTGCAGCTTCCTCTTCTGCTGTCATCCCTCACATTTACTGCTTCCCCTGACTTCAGCTATCACTTGCTGTCACTCGTTACTCCCAAAGAGAAGTGTCCACTCTAGCTTCCCCCTCTAGTTCCAAACCTAAATGCCCATCCTCTTTCTGGTCATCTCCAGGTGTGGTGGGGCAGGGGGAGGGGACAAGGGGCGGGGGCTCAGTCTCTTCTCTGTAAAAAGAACTGATAGTTTGCACCAAGTATTTGTTAAGGATTAACTATAGTTACCCAAGTAAAGTAGTGCCGAGCGTGTTGTGGGCACTCACTAAACGTTCGTTGAAGTTATTGCACCTTGTATCATTCTTGCAACATCAAGGTCTGGTCCCTGTGAGTGCGCCATCATCACCCAAATTTGGGCCCTGAGTCCCAACACATGGTCCATTGTGGGTACCTCCCGCCCCTGTCCACTTTACATAGGTTATCAGACAAAGGCTTTGAAAGCCCAGGTCTGAATCAGATCTGCCTCCTGCTCAAAGCCAGTATCTACAGCATTACATTCACTTGACTTGGTTTAGCAATACAGTCTCAACACAGTTTTCCAGTGTTCTGTGCTCACACCGCTCCCTTCCATGTCCCTGGCTTTCAGTCAGCCTGCAGCGGCCATGTTCCTACCCCTGCCCCACCACCTGGAGAAATCCTTTAAGGCTCACCTTCTGTCCCAGCACATATGATCTAAAGCTTTCCAGGATAACTGTAACCCATCAAGGGCCAGGTTCTCTTGGTCTGGGAAGTTTTGCAGGTTCTCCCAGGAGGAGGAAGGGAGGAGGCCCTTCCTGAAGGAGAGTTCAGGCCCAGAGAGACTGAGACGCCCCCACCTTTGACTAACAGCTCCTTGAAAGTCCAGCATCCTACTGAAGCCCCTGTGATCACCATAACTCTTTGCAGTGCCTGGTCACTACTCTACCTCCAGACTCTGGAAAATTGCCTGGCACCTGGCAGTCAAAAAGAAATGAATAGTTTGAAACGTAAGCCTTATTGCTTTCCACTTTGAACTATAGGGAGTCCAGCTCAGGGGTGGTGGTGGGGGGTGCCACCGTGGCTTCCTTGTGGGCAGAAACGATGCCCTGTGCTTCCTGGTCTGCCCCTCATCCAGCACCTAGCACCTAGTATCGCAGAGGCCTAAGTGTTTTCTTGGGTACAGGGCGAGGAAGACTAGAATCAGCGAGTTTGATTGTCCGTTATGCCCTAGACATGCACCAAGTCCTCACAAATATTATTTCATCACCCTAACCATATCCTCAATTAAGGTGAACGCCCTGGCTCAGAAAGGCTGTGGTGTACCTCATCACAGAGCTAATAAGTGACAGAGCCAGATCCGGTCCTGGTTTTATCTGACCCCAGAGTCCAAGCTCTATCCACTGATGCCATGTTGCCAGTTGGGGTAGGGAGTAAGGTAAGCGGTGGTTAGGTCAGATTCAGCCAGGAAACAGATGACTTCCTCAAACTGGTAACCAGAGGAGAGCTTTATGGAAGGACTACTTTACAGGCGATGGGGAGGGGACAGGCAGCTCTCCGGGGCTAGGGCCAGTGGGGCTCTGTCACTGCGTGTAGGCCTGACAGGCGAGGGAAGGAGCAGTTATGGAACTTGGAGGGAGAGAATTGCTGGGACAGGGCCACCTGACTGCCGGGGTGACCTTTGGTTGTGGCATAAGCCAGTCCTTGGTGACCCTTTGGGAGGAAGAACAAATATCCCAGCTCCACTGGCTCCTGGCCACCCCTCTCCTGTGGGGCTCTCTCCACTGGCCAAACCTAGCTGAGGCTGGAGGTCAAAGGGCCCCCTGCCATGTCCACCCAGGCCAGCCCTGAGCACAGTGAGGAGGAGGGTAGAGATGGGTGTGGGGGGCAGATGGATGGGAGCCAGCCAAAAGAGGCCAGAGAAGACATATGGGTTTGGGGCGGGTGACTGTGGGTGGGGTGTACTGACCCTTTAGAGGTGAAGGCCAGACGCCACCTTTCATCCACTGACTGAGACAGCTCTGAACTGACCCCTCATCCCATCCTCCGCTCAGAACCAGAGGATTTTCTTAAAGTACGGCACAGATCAGGTCCTTCCCCTACTCAAAACTGTTCAGTGGCTTCCCTCTGCGGTGAAACTCCAAATCCTTAACAAGGCCCCAGATGTTCTGCAGACCAGGCCCTGCTCATGTCCTCAGTCAGCCTCCTCTTAGGCCATGCCCAGAGCTCCCCGATCTTCAGGCACACAGCTCTCCTGGTAGTTTCTGGAATACCCCAAGCTCAGAGAATAGGAACAGCATGCCTGCCACTGCACACATAGACACACACACCACACACCCATATCTATAAGGATGTTATCTGTAGATAGGGGAAATTATAGTGATTTTAAGGCTTGCTTGACCTTGATTCACAGTGAGAAAGACATTTTACATGAAGACCCATATACAATGTGTACAGAAATAAGACTGAATCAGAGTCCCACAAAACAGTAACGATGCCTACATTCTCATTTTTTTCTAGTCCTTTTTAAAAAATGTTGGCATTATCCATTGAATTGATGTTACTAATGGGTCACCACTGGCAGTATGAAAAACGCTGCATTGTAACCATCTTCTACCTAGAAAAATGTGGTTCCCTTTCCTTGCCAAGAGATGATAGCCAGATCCTGCCCCCTAGTGGTCGCGTTTGGAAACTGGTCGTGTCTTAAAGGAATACAAGGCGGGGAATACATTCTTTACCAGTAATAAGTACTGAGTGCAGGCCATGCATCTGAAGCTTGGGGTCTGAGAAGAATTACAGTATAGACCTCGACCCAAAGAATATTCTCCCAACTGATGACCACATCGTAATTGCTCTAGGTCTGTGCTGTCCAGTGTGGCCACCAGCTGCATTTGGCTACTAAATATTTCAATATGGCTAGTGCAACTAACAAATTTACTATTAATTTAATTGTATTTTAAATGTTTTCAGTTATTGGAAAACACTCAAATATTGGAACAACTTGATATGTGAATTCACTTTTTCAACTGTACATTTTATAAAAACTAAAGATTCCATATTTTTGATGAAAATTTAACAACCAAATCCAGATGTGCTGTAAGTGTACATGGCATACAGGACGTCAGAGACTTAGCATGAGGGAATTCCCTGGTGATCCAGTGGTTGGGACCCTGTGTTTCCACTACAGGGGAAGTGACATAGGAAGTAAGATCCTGCATGCTTTGCACAGAACGAAAAAAAAAAGTCAAAGACTTAGCATGGAAAAAATTCCCATTAATAATTTTTATACTGATTAAATGTTGAAATAATATTTTTAGATATGCTGGGTTAAACAAATATATTACTAAAATTAAATACGTTTCTTTTTACTTTTTCTTTTATTTTTTGGCCACACTGCACAGTATATGGGATATTTCCCTAACCAGGGATCGAACCTGAGCCCCATATATCCCTGCTCTGGAAGCTTGGACTCTTAACTACTGGACCGCCTGGGAAATCCCTCCTTTCACTTTTTAAATGTGCTTAATGAAAAATTTTGAATTACTCATGTAGCTCACACTGTATTTCTGTTGGACAGCACTCACAAAGCTGAAGCC